>VZRZ01007524.1:0-66123 GCA_013398175.1 Climacteris rufus | reverse complement strand
TTTTTTTTTTTTTTTGCAAAAAAATCAAGCTAAACAGAGGTAATTTGATTTCCTGAAAACAAGGCATATGTTGGTTCTGAAATCCTCGTTTCAAAGTCCCATCCCAGCCCATTTCCCAGTTTTGGGCTATGCTACATAATTCCATGATTATTCTGAGGAAAAATGTATATTGAGTTTGGGCTCAGATCATCCCTGGACTCTTACAGACGAAAGAATAGTTAAAATTTTTTTTTTTTAGAACAGCTTATGGCAATAACCTAGATCTTAGTAACAAACCTTATTTACATTCAAGAAGACAAAATGCATACAGCAGCAATAAACAAGAAAAATCAATGAAGATGTGAATATCAAAGCTGTGCAATACAGATGCAGACATAGGAGAAACTGTGTCTACCTTAGTCGTATTAGGTATGATATGAGCAAACAAGGATCTCTTGAGAACTAACCTCTACAACTATAGGTACTGGAACAAGGAAGGGAAAGCATTGATTCCTACACAGCTACTTGGGATTTGAGCTGGACATGGTGACTACCAGGGTGAGCTAAATCTGTGGTATGGAAATGCTGAGCTCTGGGGAGAAAGTATGCTTGAGGGGGAGAAACTCTTTTATGATTCACTTTACTTTCGAGTGTACCCTGTATTTTAAAAGCATATCAATAACTCACGGAGTGAATCTAGCTGTACTAGCAAAATCAATGCTGGCTCCTCAAACAGAACAGGATAAAAATTAGGTCTTTAAAAGGCAGAAAAATAAACAAACATCGAAAAAATTCAGGATCTTGTCATTTTTCATCAGGTTTTATTCCTAGCAGTTACTTTGACATTTCATAAACAGTTTTTGAAATTTTATTTTAATTGTTCATGATGTATTTCCACTTGACACCTTCAGATGAGGTTATGATATCTTTTCCCTTAAAACCATTTTTATTAACATTTTTCCATTAAATTGAACACTAAAAAGTATGTTTAACATATATATATATATACTCTCTCAATCTCAAAACATGCGTATGGCTGTCTCCTTTAAAAAAACCCTGCTCCTGGGATGGACTTGATATGTTAAATTTCAACTTGTAGTAAATTTTTACAGTTGAGTTAAAAACCTCTGGGAAATGGTGGGGTGGGTTATCACAGAAATGCTAATACAACTCTAACTCCAGCAGTGATGTTGTAATACATACATCATTAACTTTCCATTCTCATGGAACACTTGGTGTACAGAATATTTACATTTATAGTACGATAGTGTATCTTACAGTGTCCCTCCAGGTAACAGCAAAATGATAGTTTCATGAAGAAAATTATGTGACATTATTCTAATATGCCCATGCTGATTTAAGCTCAGAGAAGCTTAGGAGCAGCATTGTCATAATGCTTGCCTATATTATCTTAGAAACAATTCAGCCCCTTTTAAATGTTAGTTTAGCAGATGATCAGAAAATGGTGATAATTCAGAAGACTTTTTATTCCTCTGCTTCTACAGTAATTGCATCATACTGGGTAGGTTTCTTTGGTTTGTTTTTTTTTTTTTTCTTCTTTTTGTTAAAATAAATCCAATATTCAGACTTGCTTTGTGTGAGGTTCACATACGAAATAGTTTTTTCAATGTGTTTTTGCTACCTGCTTGTATATTTACCAATTTATCTAGGTTTTATACTGGGTGTCATTTACCCTCAAATTCTTGCGGATAATTGCTTTTCATTCTAACCATAGCAGGAAAAAGTTGTCAGGGGAAAATTGTTACATTGTTTGGAAGGACACAGTTAGAATACACCCTTTTCTTGGACTTGTTTTAAGAATGGCAAGGAACAGGAGAGAAAAAGGAAAAGCCTTTGAAAGACTGACTGTGATCTTTTGTTACTGAGGATGGACATTAAGGAGGACAGATCCATTGATGAGGGCACAGAAAGACTCAGACTTGACCAAAGTCAGTAAAGGGCAATGAAAGTTTGTGTGAAGTTACTTGCAGCATTTGATCCTGGTGAACTATTCTCTAGCACTTTATGTTCAGCCTGGCCAACATGGCCGTATTATTTCTGCTTTACTTTATTGCCTGAAGATGAAGACACATTTATGTTTTTGAAAATACAGGAGGATTTGCCTGAACAGAGTAAAAACCAAATTTTATATGAGTTGCTGAATGTCTTTCAGATATTTTGAATATAGAGAATAATTTTGGGCCTGATTTTTGAGGGTTGGTGCCAGGATTGAGCCTGCAAGACTGCACCACAGGATGTGTGTGCATGTGCTGTTAACATGATGCCAGTCAACTAATGAGACAAGCAGGAGTTTTTCATAACAAGACCTCATGTCTGGAAGCCTAGAAGATAAGGGGGTTGATGTGTATTTCTCAAACACTGATAGCCAGATAGCTGTGGAGCTGGCCAAGGATTGTTGGTAAGAACATGCTGTGAGAAAGAACAGGGTGTGGCTGGAGAAGGGGGACATGTGAAGGTAGGGTAGCACTTGTTTGGGAGCAAACATACTTGTTCTGACCCCTGGAGGTAAGCACAGCACAGTATAGCAGGTGTTAGGTGTTAGCAGCACAGTATACCAGCACTGGTGCAGGAATGAGGCTGGGAAGCAGAATGTGCTTTCATGGGAGATCAACATAATCAAAGACACTTAAAGCTCTCTAAACCATTTCCAGAAAGGTCTAGAAGAACAGACTGCACATGATAACTAATTTGCATAGAAAGTGAGAAACTTGTCTCCGGGGCAAAACTTATCTATGAAAAAGTAAATCCAGGAATGTGCCCCAGGATCCTGGACACCCCACCAGATTGATTGATGCTAGAGAGAGGACTGGTGATCTCCCTTTCTTTCTCTCTCCCTCCCTTTAATCCAACTCTCTCTCTCTCTCTCTCAACCCCCTCTTACCCTACCCCTTTATGCAAAACCCACTGCTGTAGGCTTACACTAGGAGAGAAGGAACTATCATACTAATTTCCATGCCAAGTGTATAATTTACTAATAAACCCCCATATGTGTTTGTTTTTTTTTTTTTGACCCTCTGACTTTTGTCTTTCCATTTGATCACGAGTGTCTATGAATCTTGAATGCTCCTTTCGCTTTAAGGGTGGGATGCCACACCATGTTGCTAAATAAGTTGTATGGCTGTACCTTAGGTACGAATGTTCTGGAATAAACACTGAGGTGTAATGCTTCAAGTAAAGGTCCCATGTCTACTAAAATGTAACATCTTTTGTTCGCAAAATGCATGTAGAAAGGCAACAACAGATTGCTTCTAATGGTGAAGAAAGAGGTACAGTTAATCTTTTGCTCTGAAAATAGATTTGGGCTAAGACTTTTCCCGGAATATATCTGAAAAGATGTTTTGTACCATTCCAGTGCAATTAGTAATTTACAGGAGTTATGACTGTATCCCTGCAGAGCTTTGTTTGATCCAAAACACACAGCAGCTACCAAGTACTCTTCTGTAGAGTGCATGCAGCTATAAGAGAATGACATTTGAATTAATTAATTTGTGGAAATACTGTTAGAGAGAAAGAGACTAATGTTGATGACTTGTCAGGTTCTACTTGCTTTCTGAAAATACTTATGTGACAAAAGATTTCAGCAATGGGCATCAGTACCAGCACATCACCTTGTTAATCTGTTCTGTTTTGTTTCTCTGCATTCAAAGAGCAGCCAGATATTTTCTGTTGGAATGAATCTCATTTTAAATTAAGGACAACAAAATAGGAACAAAAATAAAACTCCATCAGAGAAAAAGAGCACATTTGGTTTTTTTCTTCACAGACTTCACTAAAATTGCTGCTGGTCTCTGTAGGCTACTCCAGCTTTTTAAATCTTAGCTCATGGCAACAGCTACAGCACGTGTAGGTATCTAACTGCTGTTATCTTTATGGTTGTGGATAGAAGTTTTGCACATTAATGAGATTTTCTGTAAGTACTGTCATCCATGATTTCATCCTCTTGAGGCACTAAACCTTGAGCTTTTCCTTAACTTTGCCCTATCC
Organism: Climacteris rufus; assembly: GCA_013398175.1. Taxonomy (NCBI): domain Eukaryota; kingdom Metazoa; phylum Chordata; class Aves; order Passeriformes; family Climacteridae; genus Climacteris; species Climacteris rufus. The sequence goes on along the minus strand of VZRZ01007524.1, from coordinate 62,139 downwards.
TGATGAGGGCACTGGCCTTCACAGAGAGGATGTAGGACATGAAAAGCATGACCAGCATTTCACTTTAGAGGATGGTTGGCTTTTACTGCTGTAGGAGGGGACCTATTAGTGAGTATGTGGGAAGTGTGTTTGGTGGGGATGGGAGGTTATAGTTATTAGAATAATATCAGAGCTCAGTTCTTGTCTTTAGATGTGGAGGTTGCAAGCTGGCTGTCTAAAATGACTGAATTAAGTATCTAAACAAAAATAACTGAATTGAGAAATTACTTTAGTCTTATTGCTCTGTCACTTATTTTATTGTGATTTAACTTTGTCATTTACAAATAGAGAATAAAATGCTATATCTTTCCACCAATACACACATTTAAGTTGCATGATCCTCTGTGATTAGTAGCTTGCAACATGAATTTCATGCAGACTGCAACTCAACCAGAAGCAATATGCTGGCAAACTTTTGCCATTTTAACAATTTTTGAAAAAAGTTTGATCTCTTTAATCTCAAGGGCAAATAACTATCTGATCCTTAATGGGAAGAAAAGTGTTAAAATGTACAAATAAGTGGAGCTTGAAGAAATTATCTATATAGAAGAGCCTGATGAACACTTGGAGAAAGTGGGTGTGAGAGCATGTTTAGATATTTAGATATTAATTGTTGTCATCTATTTTATCTTATTTTTATGCTGCTGAATATGTATGGTTACATTGGGTCCTGGGCATACACAGAGACTGTCTTTTGATCTTACTTTGGAAGAAAGGAAGTGGTGTTGGGCAGAGAAGAAGCGTGACAAACTCCAGTAGCCTCCTCTATTTGGTCAAGGAGGTTCCCTAGATATGGGGTTTTTTTGAAGCATCTGCCCTTGTCCCATGATAAAATCAGTCATTAGAAAGAACAAGAGAATGACCTGCACAGCAAGAGCAGTCTGCATTCAGAAAATCTTAGGCATTTGATGGTTAAGAGGTAATAAGAAGATTGACACTCTAAATACTGACCTTATGATCCCCACAAACAGGACCTGAGAGAACACTGGTTGTAACATTTCGGGAAGTAAGCTTGTCACCTGAAATGGATAATTCTGAATGGCAGTATTACATATTCAGGATCAATGAGCCTTGACTGAATCTTTTTCTCTCTCTGTGTAATTAAAGATTCTGCCCTTATCATGTAGGTTGATTTTATATTCTGCATCTTTGCATTCTCATAGAAGAGAGATGGTTTTCTGCAGTGGAGTAAAAGGATGCACTGGATCTGTGACAGGCTATGAGGTTGCTAGGGCATTGCAAGAGAAGGTAGTTAATTATTTTAAAAGTTGTAACTGGTCAGAAGTTCATGCCTGGTACTCTCTTAGTGGTACTTGCAGAATGCCCTTTTGTAAGGGTGTTCCTGAATTCACTGGGTCCTTTGAAAGTTGCTACCTTGAGAGTTTTGTCATTTAACATCTAATAAGTGGCTTTTTTTTTCATCATAAATGACAGAAAAAAATCAGACAAAATCTTTGCATTTGGGACATAATTTCCTTCCTCTCCTCCCTGCTTTCTAGGTAGTCACTGACTTTTTTCTCTCCTCAGGTAGTGCCCACAGTGATACAGTCCACATTTTGTTCTTCCTTGTCTTACTTCCCACCAACCTTCTCCAAACATAAAAGTACAGTAAGAGTTTTTGAGAAAAACTCAATTTTAATTGTTAACACAAAATTTCTTTCCAGACCTCTCTGTGTTTGTTTCTCTTGCTAGAGAAATTTATTAAGGGGAGGAAGAAGACAAAAATAAGTATTCTTATTTTGCACTGCCCAGTACATGAAAGATGAGAAAACAATTTTACTTAATTCTTGATATAAAGTCTATTAAACACAGTGATATTTTCGAAGTCATTAATTTGTATTGTGTTAAAGCCAATTAGCATTCCAATTTGTGGAGTTTGGTCTATGTTTTTTTGTTTTGTTGTGTTTTTGTTATAAAAACACATAATAGAGAGTTTGGAATAATTAGAAAACAGAAATAAATCTGAGCCGAAAAAACTATCTTGAATATTGTGGTGTCAGAATTTTCTTTTCCTAAAGACACTTAAGATCTGAAAGAATAAAGTAAACATCTTGTTGTGGTGAACTCATGCTCAGAAAGAACAACCTGAAATTTATTTACACTGTTGAATATCAGTGGAACTTTGTGCTACACTGTACAGGTAAGAATTAATTATCATCATCGTTTCTTAGCACATTTTGCAGGATGTTTAACATTTTGATGGGGTCGCCTCCTGCATTTTATTATTCTGTTATTATCTTGGTGGATTTGGCAAGATGTTAATCCTAAAAACCAAACTAATCTCCCAAATGGGAGGGGATGTAACTCCATAGGAATGGGATCCAACTTCATCTGCTGTGCCCTTTCTGTTTATATCTCACTTTGCCTTTCACAACAAAGTTGATGCATTTTACTAGTTCGGGAAGGTTATTTGCTATTCTGGAGACAATCTGAAATCTTTGAAATGACTTTTTAAGAAGCATATTATTTGAGTATGAAAATTAAATGTGTACCTTCCTTCTTAAACAAATTCTTCTAAACTGCTTGTTATGTCTCTGTCAACAAAATGCTTACATGTGAGCTCAACTCTGTTGTTCAAAGCATAGCTAGTATTATATTCTAGGAGGCATTCTAAAGGGAAGAGAGAGAGAGAACAGAGTTGTAACTTTTGTCAAAAATATTGTCAGGAAGTTATCTCAGGTTTGAAGTGGAGTTAGAGGGAGCAGGGAGAAAGAAGCATTTGTCACAGAATGTCTATTACCCTAGGGAAAAGGTCACTGACCTTTGGGATTGAGGATCCTCCTTAGAATTCTTGCCTTAAAACAGGCTTGGAAGCTAAATTTTGAAATTGATAGACTGTGATAGACTTTCTTGTGCTTCTTGAAATGTATAAAAGGAAATTGTAGAAGGATGAACTGCCAAATGTAGACTTCTCTTTACATATCACCTTAACCAATTGCACAAGTACTGCAATGGGTGAAACGCTCTGCCCTCTGCAGAGCATGACTCTACTGTTGTAAAATGAAGCATTTTCTCTGTGTATGGCAGGGACATCTGGGATCTTCCTGCCTATTATCACTGAAGTGCTGTAGATACCATCTGGGTAGAATACCATGTTTTCACATCTTCCATTTTATCTATGTATCTGTGAGGCTCCCTCTCTGGGAAATTTCATAAGATCCTCAACACTGCTATTCCTGTTTCTTCCAGTTCCAGCTGGCACTTCATTACAAATGGCTTTCGATATACTACGTTTTGAGCACTGTGAAGGATAATATCAGAGAAGATCTTGGATTTAATACCCAGCAGCAGTATTCGCAGTTATTGTGATAGTAGAGGCATGTACAATACCTTTCTAAGTACTTCAGAGACTAAAGCTGACCCCTTCTGGGATAACTTGCTGAAAGGTCTCTCTAATGTCAGTTTGTCAGCACAGTTTTCTTTCTGAAACCTGTAATTGAGAATTGGGGGGGAAAGTGCATTTTGCAGGAACTCCTATAGAAATGCAAGTACCAAACTGAAGGCAGCAGTGAACAAGGTTGCAATTGCTAGTGGAAGATGGCTTGAGAATAAATTGATTTTAAAACCAGCGGTTTTATAGCTCCCTTCCTCAAGATAAAAAAGACTTGGTGCAGGTTACAAAAATTCTATCTCAGCAATAAAAGCTTTATAAAAATATCAGAAAACATCTTATTTTTATAGACATAAAGCTGTGTAAAATATAGTGCCAAGTGAAACATCTAATGCTAGTTTGAATGTAACTTTCAACTAACATTGCTGTCAATGCAATGCATGTATCCTAAGCAGGTTAATATTTTGGATCTGTGCTTACTTTTAATTAGGTCTAACTCCAAATTTTGTATCCAGATGAATAAATAGGCATTGTCTTGGAACCCAAAGGCATTTTTTCATATGTTCAGAAAACACAGTGTTGTTATCTGCCATTATTCCCGGATTAGAAATAATTTACTCTTGTGTTCTCTATTGTCTCTGTTGATCAAGTGTGTTTGAAATTATTTTAATGCATAAAGAAGTACATGTACTATGGAATCCCCTACTACTCATATTTGCAGTTCAGTAAGGATGTAAGAAACTCAAATTTAAGTGTCTACTCTGTCTTCCATCAAAAGCCCAAATCTCCATTTCTCACAATATAAGCAATGATTCTAACCATAAAACTCCTAGTGCCTTTGGGATTGGAAGAGTATTTCTATCTGCACAGTAATGATCCAAAATATTATTTCAGATTTGAAAAAAAAGTTATTTTTCTTGCTCATCTTTGGAGAGGCAATAGGGGAGAATGTTCTCTGTGATAAAAGGGCAAACTGTTCTACATCTTCAGTCAAGACTGACTTTTTCTAAAATACAAAGTTGGTCAATCTGCTAGTAATATTGAAATTCTTATTTGTCCACTTGCTTATTAGCTTCATCAAGAACTTCATGGTAGCAAAGTGTCAGCAGTATTCTGCATATATCTCAGCACCCAACAAACCTGAACATTCTTCATCATTTTTTGCTACACAATCTATTTTTGCAAGTATTTTATATTGTCCCTGCCCAGAGGAGGGAGAGTCTAAAATTAGACTCCTAAATTGGTAGGTAGGTAAGGAGCAATTTTCAAAACCTTGTAGTGACTCATAATCAATTCCTACTAAAATAATTCAGATTTCTACATCTTTAATATAAGTGAGAACACTTTCAAACTCTGGGCAATAAGCCAATTAATACCACCACTGCTTATGGACACTTTTTTGGTAGAAGAAAGACTACTAAGAACACAGTACATAATTAAGTTATGAAAAGTAGGAAAAAATTATGTTATGTGAAATATAAGGTAAAATGCCCTCTCCTATAAACCATTATATTCAGTGTCAATAGACTACATATAATATAAACAAATAGCTGTAGATATTGAAATAAAATGGTTTTTCATGGGAAAGAGACTACCACATTTTAACTTGCACCTTTGAAAAAAGCCTCCAGCATAATTTAATACAGCATCCAAAACCTCTTCATTGGAATAAACTGAAAATATAGTATATCAATTCAGTACTCAGTCTTCTGACAGCCACAGACCAGGAAATTCTTGTTTGTTGGCCTTTTTTTTTTTTTTTTTTTTTTTAATTCTTTAATGCAAGACATGGAAATACCACCATAAGAACAATGTTCCTCTGAATCACACCATTTCATGGCGAAGTTGGTTAGTTATAAGGGAGAAGCAGACTACTAAGTCGCTCTACTTTAGTGTTACTATTTTGGTTTTCTTTACTCAAGGTGTTTTTCATGTCTCTGCTAGTAAATGGAGCTTTCCCTTGCTTTCTCAAGGGAATGGATGCTTTCTGTGCTTTGCTGATATTGTGGAAATGTAGATGGGATTTAGCCAGTTAGTTGGATTTTCCCATCATAAGTTTGTCACCATGTTAGGTGAAGCAGTGACACTCAAAGCGTTAGGAGTTGTGTACCTTGAAATCACTCTTCTGTTTATTCCTTGTCAGAGTTTTTCTAAAAAGTCATCTTTTGTACCTGTTATTTGTTTTTATGTTAGAGTAACCACTTAAGCAGAAAATTAACAACTACTACATAAAAACTATTTAGCTATAATTAATTCAGTATTACAGAAACCCTCCAACTTTGATGGTGATGTGTTTTTTGTGTTCTTCAACTTTTAAATTTTAGACGAGATTTGCACTTCCAATTTTGCTTAAGTGCCCAATATTGTATAACTGAAGCAATTCTTTATACTTTCTATTGTATTTAGCTTATCTTTTCAGAATGCCATGATGGTCATGTTTACAGTTCAGTAGGCAGACGCTTTCTGGAGATGACTGGGATTTTCTGAGCACAGATAATTAATTGAGGAAACTTTAATCCTTGGACAGTTGCTCGAATTCTGTATCGAGTGCACAGCTGCTGTAGCTCTGTCTTTCATGCACAGTGAACCATGTTGAAGAACCCTTTGAATACGTTAACTTGTGTACAAGTGAATGCCTACAGTATAGTTACTTAGCAGAAGACCAAGCCTTGCTTTCATGTTTAATCATACTGAAAAATTGCAGGATTCCTTCAGTCAATTCCATCACTTCTAGAAAAACTTGTATTTTAGGGGAGGGTGGGGGAGATGCATATAAATACCAGGTTGATTTTGTATTCAGTCTGATGAAATGTGGGCAGGTACTCCAGAACTCACCCTTAAAAACGGAACAAACCTGTATCAAAGTTTTTGTATAAAAATTGCATACGAGAAATATCAGAAAGAGTCTGAATTGATCTTGGGATGAAATTAGACTCTGAAAATTGTCTGTTTTCAAATAACTGCTTGAATTCTGCCAACAGCTTTTCTCTCAGACTGTTTTCCAGTGATGGGCATCAGCAGCACTAAAGGCATTGTCAGAACTGATTACAATTGTCCCTTGCTAACAGTCTCAGTAAAAAGACTGAACATGCCTTAGGACTAGGTATCTCTTCTCTCCAAAGGTGGTCGTCTCAGTAGATGCTGAAGAGTAGTAATTTGTTGTGTTATCTGATGTAAAGAGCAGAGTGCCTCAGGCTGCAGCTCCACAAAATGGTAAGTCGGGCTTTTGAGTGGAGAGCAACAAATAAAAAATTGCTCAAATACAAAGCACAGAAACTGTGTAGCCTTACTCTGCTGTCTCAGCAATTCTTGTACAGTCATTTAGCCCCTGTCCTGCCACAGCAGGCATAGATTTGGCATAAGAACTGTATTGCTTGCTGTGCGGGTGACTGGAGAAATATATAATTGTGTGCTTGCACTTGATCCAGACCACATTTGTTCTGCCAGTAGGACAGACAATACCTGTATTAAGTAACAATGAATGTTGAACCGTGACTTCAAATGTCCAAGGCTCTTTCACCAAAGCACTCAGTTTAAAGTTTAGTAGGGTTTGTTTCATTTATATGAAATAGCAAAAGCTTTTTAGGACTCAGTAACTGCCTTCTCTTGCTATATCAAGCTATATGAGCATCTTGATTGCTTCTTGATTCTTCAGCCCATAGGCACCTTTGGGATATGACTACTTTGCTGTGCTATTTTCTTTAGTAGTTTGAAGACCAGCTTTTGTTTCTGGGAGTTGATGAATGAAATCAAACCAAACCAACAAATCAAACTCAACTATATTTACAATGTTAGACTTTTTGGCGTTTCCTGTGATGGTAGATGTTGAAGTCTGCCACTGGTGCTAGAGTTTTCATTCTCATCCTTGCTCTGATTTCCTTTCTTCAAAGTGACTCAGCATCTTCAAAAACAGGGTTACAAAATTCTTTGATATTGGGACAGATATGATTACTATATACTACAGCAAAAGGCTACTAGGATCCTACTATGTATCCTATGTTATTAAGTTTAATAATCATATTAAAAAGTTATTGCTCTCTCATTTGGATTTAAGAAGTGAAAAGTATGAAAGACATGGTGCAATGCAGCATACAATATGAAGCATAACGTTATTCAGTTTTTATACATAATAGCCTCCTTCCAGACTGTGTTGATGTAACAGGCCAATTAATTTTATAAAATGATGCATCATTTGTAAAGTGAGATAGTTAGGGTGAGGCAATTGTGCCAATGGAAAGATTGCAATTTCAAGGAGCCATGCCCAAATGTTGTTTCAGCATATATCACTAATTAGCACGCTACCCCAGACTGTCCCAGATTAATCTCTTCTGCTGTGTGTACTGTATACAGCTAGTAATCATGATTGATTACTGAACAGAGTTGTTGTGAACCACTGAAACCATATGATAAACTTGCTAGAACGGAATGGAAAATTTTGCTGTGCATGTTCTGTTAGCAGCAAAATATTGAAAAGTGTTGCCTGGAGTTAGGGCAGTTTAGTGACTAACAGACACCTTGATTAGAAGCTGTAGAATTTTCTTTGATTGTTTTGCTTCTTTCCTAATATTAGGATGTGACCTTTCAAGCTTACACGTGAAAAAACAGTGAGAACCACGTGTACACAGCAATAGGAAATGCTCGAGACATTAGGACATTCACTGCAAATGATGCTACATTAATTTGTCTCAATTCATTCTTATTACAGACTTCAACTTCAGTTATCTGAGTGCCTTTACTGCCATGCACTTTTTCCAGGGATACACATCCCTTGTTTGGGCTGTTCCATTTTGAATAACTAATCAAACTTCCATTGAACAAGTACTTTAACATAAATTCATTGCATCTGAAAATGCTCTAATCACTGTCATACAAACTCAGGCTGCCTCTTGATGTGGTTAAATAAATTTTTAATTTTATAAAGTAGAACAGATCTGAGAAAGAGTTTGAGGGATCTATGTCAAAGTAGCTAACAGCCTGTTTGGCAAAGGCACTAACTCGTGGGAAACCCTGTCTGAAATCCCTGGTCTGAAGAGGATATATAAAAGACTTGTAGCCAGGCAAGAATGGCCAAGTCTTTTAGCCACTGACTATTTTAGAGCTGGACTTCCCAAGAAGCAACTCCTTCTGGGAAAGAAACAGCATTATGTGATTAACAATGTTGTTCAGTGTTTTAGAACACACTGTGAAACTTAGTAGCTCCAAACGATTTTTCCTTTGCTTGCCCAGCCAAAACCAAATGAAAATATTTTCACAGGGATCTTCATTTACAATCCTAATTAATATTTCAGGGTTTTTTTATAGCTCTCTACAAATTTTGCAAAATAATAATATCAATAAAAACCCCATGTACAACAAAAATGCAGCCATGACCTCATTGTATGTATTAGTGTTTATTAAAAATTGCTCATATGCTAAATTTTGCTGTGAGCTCTGAGATACTGAGGAAAAATATGCCAAGGAATATAGGTGTTTCTTGTACTTATAACACCTATTGTGTGCTCTCACAGAAGGCAAACAGAACTTGCCCTTAATTGCTTGTCTGTATGTAATTCAATAGATTTTAGCTACTCTTTTGTCCTGCTTTGCAGTACCTTTGTGGTAATAAGACCCAGGAGGGATCCATAAATTAGCTTATACAACATTAAGGTATCCTAATGTATGAAACAGTTATTTGTTATTCTGTGAAGTGGGAAACATCTAAATGTTCTTCTCACCTACATCTGGGTGGTTCTACTGTGCTTTATGTAGCAATCAGGCTGGTTTCTTTAGTGTCTTGCTGAATATATTGGGACATGACAGAATAAGGAGTAAGTGACAGATTATGAGATTTTAACATTTGTATATTGATTCCAGCATCACCCACCTTCTTCCCATTTTGGCTTGTCCGTTCTGAAGAATAATTAGAAATGTACTGGATTCAGTAATTAACATCCAATGATAAAGCTTCAACTTCAGGTAGAATGCACTCACTATATGTAGTGTTTGTTGAGAGTGTCAGATTTATTATGCTCAACAGTAAGGGTGGATCAGCAAGGAATGCCAAAAAAAGGTAAGAGCAAATTCAAGATATGTGGAGACTACAGTATGAATGGGGTACTCCATTTTTGCCTCTGACTTCTGTTTCGGCCAAACATTGCTTCATTGGAGGCTCTAAGGGATGGAATATTACCATTCATGCGTTGGCACTGTGAACATTTCTTATTTCTGCATTGTTTTCTCTCTCTCTTTGAAGACACTTAGAGAGCTTTAGTGGAAATAGTCCAAGAAAGAGAAATGTAAATATGGACACAATGGAAACTGTGAGATGCAGATGGTAGGCCTACACCTTCTGTCCTTTTGTCATGAGATTAGTCAGGGACATCAGTATCCTAGGAAAAACATTCTGTGAAGCCTCATGAACACAGAATAGATTGTTTTAGATGGCAGTTGAAGAATGAGAGTAGATAGTGGGAATGGACAGAAGAAAGGAATATGCTGGCTTAAGAAAAGCTCCAAAAAGTGTCAAGCAGTCATGGAGATGGAAGGAAAGGCAAAAACATTCACAGCACATTGTAAGCCAGTTCACAGGAAAGCTCCAATCTGTCTAGTGCTAAGAAAGCTAGGACAAAATCCTTGTGCCAAACATGCTTAACTGCAACACATTAGGCAATGTGGCATAATGATGGGCTGTCACCAGAGAACTTGCCCACATATTGCATGATAGAAGGATGCTTAGCCAGCTGCATAGATTTAATTTTCTTCATTATATAAGATGTCCTCTTATTTTTGGTTTAATTTTCATTTTTTAAAATTTAATTCTCTCACATTCATCACTCCTGCAACTGTTTCTTCCCTGATATTGACAAGTATGTAGGAAACATATTATGCATGCAAAGGAATACAGCTGAAATTAAACTTTCAACAAGGAAAACTCTTCCACTTCAATACTCTAACCCTTATTATGTAGCAGACCAGCTACTTCAGCTCCATGGTAGTGTAGTAGTTACTCCTCCTAGACAACAGGCTAACATAATTTGATATGGCCCTTTTATTTGTTATTTAATCAAATATAGAAGTATGTGGCAATTTTGCAATAAATTAAGAACACTTCATTTTGGAATGTGCAAACTAATCACCCTACTTTTCACAATAATGTAGCAAATTTCTTAAGGTCTAAAAAAGGTGGATCTTTGTTTTTTGAAAACTACATGATGCCTTAAACAATTCCATACTTTCAGGGATCAAGATTAAGAGTTTTTATTTTCTAAGTGAAAAAAAATTACACAAAATCAGAGGAAAACAAAGACCTCATAAAGCAATGATTGTCAGTGAATATCTACAAACACTTGAGTGAGAGGATGATAGTGGAGGCCAAAATCCTAGTTTGTGAATGACACAATGCCTTGAAGTAATTCACGTACCAGACAGCAGCCTCAGCTATGAAATTAGTAACTAAATTGTGAAAGGGAGATGGAATTAGGAAATCTATCAAGTGCCTGTAGAGTGTCTGGCAGTGTTCCAATAATTTGCTGACTGCTAACAGAGATGCACATAGGTTTTAGTGGGAGGAAGATTTCATCCTAGGATCAGTAATCTTTGATTTACCAGTCAAGATGTTGTCTGGTCCTGCGGTACTTGCTTATTTAGAACTGATCTGTAAAAAGTTTTACTTCTAAATCAAACCAAAAAATGCTTCCCACACCCCGCCCTCCTTGTCCGTAAAAGTCCACAGGCAGTACAACAGTCAGTCTGGATATTGGAAAGGTAGTTCAGACATGGGGTTAGCCAAGGAAAAATCATAGCTCAACAATGTGAGAAGCAAATGACAGAATAATTAATAGCCAGGGAAGGATTTGGCAGCAGCAGAAGGCAATCTAGTGGTAGCTATAATTCTCATGCTTCCCTATGTCTTGCTCATTTAAGAACATTCTATGGCCATCCAAGTAGTAGTATATGTTGCAAACTATTTTAAAATAATTTTGTATTTTTAAAGTTGGGTTATGGGAAATGTACACACTCAATAATTATGTGTGCTTATTTTATCCAAAGTGAGCAAGACTGATATTCCACTGAGTATCCCTAGTTAACAGATAATGTAGATAGAATAGGATGTTATCACAGGATAATGGTCTCCTGCTGCTTGATAAGTGCTGAGTCGGAAGCACAATGTTTATTTTCAAGGCAGGGGACATTGATCCGGTGGTAACTTTCTATTTCAATGACATTCTTGCTATTACATTAGATTGATGCACTTATGACCATTTTGTTTAATGGATATTAGTTTTGTAAATTGACAGTTGCTTACTGTGTGACTATTCAATATGCTACCTACAGACTGATTGGCTTCAAGACTGACAAGCATACAGGGTATAGATTTTTATTTTAAAAAAAGGGACTCTGCACCTATGAATGAGGTGCTTAGTTTTTTTTTTTCTTAATCTCTGCCATAGAAAAGATTGTTTACTTTGCAGGATTGCCTTTTGACGTAATTCTCAGCAACGGTAATTTTCTTTTAAAAAAATTGTAAGTAAGAATAAACATTGCTTTGCAAAACCTGATCCACTGAATGTTTGAGCGGGTTAAAACCGGTAATTTGTTTTTTGAAGAAAAAACAAATAACAAAAATGCTTTCAGTACTGGAATTACTATTTTACTACTCTGGAGTAGACTATGTAACACATTAAAACCAGAGAGCAGATGAATTCCCAAGAGTAAAACAACCTTTTACTGTAAAACACTTTCACTGCAGGCCATGGAGTAAAGTTCTAGCATAGGCTCTCTCTCCTTTTCACATTCCTGAATATTTTAGTGTCATTACCAAAGCTGAACTTTTAATTTTTTGTACTTTGTTTCACCTTGTAAGAGAAGGCAAAAGGAGAGTTTTCTCCACTACACTGAATTTTAGGCCTTAGAAGATGTTTCATACAAACCAGGTTGATTTGCATGGCTGAAAGACAAAGTCTAGTGAATAAACATTATTTAGCCCTCAGGAAAAAAACCCAAACCAACCTTATCTGAGTAGCAGCTAAGGAAAACCCTACTTAATTTGTCAAAACTGGCATTGCTTTCATGTGAGTAGCAGTGAAAACAAGAGAATGAAGAAGAGAATAAAAGAATCTGATCCATATTCTCACTGGGAAAGAAAGAATGCTTTTCTGCGAATGTAGTATCAACTATGTCCAGCAGTAGTCCTATTGATGTTAATGGGTCAAAGTACTTTGTTACACTAAAAGTCACAAGGAATGTGACATGGATGATCTAGTGGTAAAGCAGAAGACTTAATTATTTCTATTTTCTTGTCAGTGCAATAATTTTACACTGCACATTTATGAAAACGTGGGAGGCATAATGTGTGAATTTGTACATGTGTGGGAGAAAACGAAGAAAAAGTAATTAGTAGAAGCCTCCTCACATGCAGTCAGGAAGCACAACATCATGGTACATTTTATTAAATTACATAATTTAAAAAAACATTCTGAAAATTTTAAGAGACCTCAATTTAGAGGGGCACCTTATTAAGCAAATTTCAAACTACAAATGTAGTTTGGATATATCCCAATACAACATTTAATGGCAGTCAAAAAACTTCAAAACATGTAAGAATGTACTTGGTGATTTTTCTTTCAATCAAGATCAGATATTGTAAAAAGACTTTGTGACTCCAGCATTTCTAATTGCTTTTCTCCTTGAAATACATAAAATGATGCAGAAAACACCTTGAAGTCTGGAAAAAGACTGAGTTTGGTGTAAGGGAGAGATGAAGGCTGGCTTAGGTAGTGTTCATACATAAATGATAAGCCAAATTTTCTACTGATAAAATTTATTTTTTATTTCTAAAAACTGATAATATGTTTGTATAATTTTTTTTTCTTAGGTGATCCTATTTTCAAGTGTCAGTCATTTTTCATAGCTGTAGGAAGTCCACAATTTCCTTTAAAAAAGGACATTCCAAGTGATGCCTAAAAGGCTAGCCAAAAAAAACTGAGGCCAGGCAGGACTAAGGGAATAAAAGATGGGTATTTATTTGAAGGGCCTTCAAAGGTAACATTTAGGGCAGACAAAGCCCCCTCCTTGGGGCATCACCCAAAATGGACGACGAGTCACGAGTTCTCCACACTTTTATAGGTTTGGTCCATTCACATATCAGCATAGATTTACCAATTAAAACTTTACAATTTCCCTGTAGCTCGCTTCCCCCTCCCCTCCCCCCCTCTTTAGAAGCTTGGGTGTGGGCAGCCTGAATGTCCTTGGTAAGTACAGAGTGGCACTGTTATGTCTATAGAGAACAGCGACCAACAAGATATAAAGCACACACGCCAGACAATGCAGGATTTGAAAAATATAAGGGTTAAACCTAAGGCAACACAAGGACTGGACAACGGTTAACAAGGACTATCTTACAACACATCAGGAGGACTAAAATTCTGTTTGGTTTGTCTTGAGCTAATGAATATAATATGTGAGCACTTTAATGCGAATAACTAGTTTTAGAGAGCTTCTGAAAATCTTAGAACAGGACATGATCTGGATTTAAATGCTTGTAGACAGGCAGAGGATTGTTTTAACTCTCCAATACTGCCGCATATGCAGTACGAATCATGTTAAAATCATCCCAGGTGACAGGTGGGTGGGTCAAGGTCCAGAGAAAGTACAACTATGGGATAACAGTCCTGAAAATTGGAATTTTTAACTGGTAAGATAATATTTTATGGCAAAATGAGAAATTATTCTTAGCCTGCTGACCATACCAGTGTACATGGAAATCAAATAGAAAGGAACAGGGATATAAAAAAAGCCTTGGTCTTGCTCATTTAATCACTTACATTTCTTTATAGTGTTAGATCTCATCAGTTTTTCTTTATGCCACAGGAAAGGTGTGTATGTATGTATGGAGACACAGCTTGTCCAGGTCATATTGACCAAGTATCTCTTCTACTACGAGTAAACGTAAGGCTCAATGAGATAGAAGTGTTTCACTGCCTGGATCTGCTTGGAAGTTGTTACAGGTTCTGGAGAGAGGGAGAGATGGTGTTTTCTAGGTTTTATGCAGGAAATAAATTCTGCAATATTTCTCATTAAGACCTCTTATCCATGTTTTGTAGAGCAAAGAAATCAAATGATAGTAAGAAAATCTGTAACTGCCCAGCACTGATTCCTGCTGGTACAGGCTGATGGCCACAGGACCCAGAAACTACTTCCTCTGTGAAAGAACATCTGTGGAGAACAAAGTTTACGTATAGGCTAAAAACAGCGTCACCTGATTGTGGTGGTTAGGAACTGGAGGTCTTTCCATCCATTTCACATCCTTGGAATAAAAGTATCTCTGGAAAGCAAAGCCAAGTCATTAGTGCCTATGACCATTCTGATTCCAGCTGGGATGCTCTCTCTTGGAACAAATTCTGAACTTGCGTGAAAATAGAAGGGAGAAACCAGAGCAAAATTATTTGAGCCTTATTCTCACCATGGAAAATAAAGAGTGGGGTAAGGAAGACTTTTAGCAAACATAAATACGTATGAGGTGGTTGAACCTGAGCAGAGCTGTGGAATCTTAGACAAAGAACTGTCTGCCTAAGAAACAGTTTGCTTATCAGAGAGATGAATTAATTTACTACTGACAAAAACGACAGATCAATCTAACAAGATACCTGCCAAAACTATCTCTCTGTTCACTTTCTTATCTAGAATATGTGCCATAACCCTATAGATAAAAAGAAAGACCTAAGAGAATAGTTGGAAATTAGCCTGATTTGTACCCACATGCTTTCATTTGCGTCCACTGCTATCAAGTGATTGACAGAATAACATAAATCAGTTTTTTTTTAACTTATTAATATGATATGAACTGCAAAAAGATTAAAGTCTCATTTACATAACCTGAGATGAAAAGAGGTGAAATATTGTAATTATCTTTTCAAGCTAAATTTGCACTGCCATTTAAAATTAACCTATGCAAATGACAGGTTAAACCCCAGGAAAGCTCTGGCTCTGTTTGAAAAAAGTACAATCAATTTCCAATCATGAGTGTGTTTTTATGCTAGCCCTTCAATTAGTCACTTGAATCCATAAATATATGCCAATATAATGAAAATTATTTTTTGGCCTTTTTTTGTTTTTGGCTTTTAGCTCCCCAAAAGATACTCAGTTGTGAAGTTTGCATCCTTACTTGAATTGAGTAGCACTCTAAATACTACCTGAAGTATCTATAGAGTAAGGTGATGTGTTGCTTAGCCCGAGTGAGGATAGTTAAGTACAATTATGTCCATGAGTAAGATGAGAATCTATATTTTTTATAGGTCATAGGTGCATGCGATAATTTTGGTAAGATTTGCAGGAGCGACAAGACAGTTTTTTAAAGGATCCCAGTCCTGTTGTGAATCAGAGAAGGAAGGATATATGTATTTGGCATTTTTTTCAGCAGAATTACAAGAACATATCAACTAGGTACCTCCATTACACCTTGGTGTATACATTGTCTGAAAATATTTTCAGAAAAGAGAAGAGAGCTTACATCCCCGTGTAATTCCTCCCTGGCATAGGAGGAATTTGGATACAGATGCAGACACAATAATTTTCCTTAATAAACTGACCTGTCTGATCAGGTGGATAGAAGAAATTTGAATATTTTACATGAGCTTTGAATTTGGCCTTAATCATGTGCCCTCTAGGCAGATATTTCACACTTGGCAGTTGGAGGTCTCCTCAATCATGGCCAGCCTCAATTTTTTTTAATGGCAAATAAAGAGATGGAAATTTTAGTGAATGCCAGCCAATGCCTAAATCAGTGCAGTAGGGTTTCATGGGAAGGAGGATTGAATGGGTCTGGAAGTTCCTTTGTATGTATGAAGTACTGGGCCTGACACTAGTGGGACAATATGATTTTCACAGCTTCTGCAGGAAAAATAATCCCCCAGCAGTCCTTGTCTGTCTTACCGGTAGCACCCACAGAAATTTTCAGTCAGAGACAATATTGTGAAGGGAAAAACTCCAAAATGTCCTGTGGCTAGTCTAGAGCACAACACATAGAAATTGATCAGATATGTGCTGAGCAGCCCAGCAGTGGTTGTCAGATACTAAATTCTGTCTGCCTTTTCTCCAGCAGGAGTACTAATATGGTCTCTACAATCTTGTGAGACACCAATTTTCCCAAAACTCACATAGCATCTTTGAACTCTGACTAACAAATTTGATACAAATTAGTCAATGAGACAGAGGAATGTCTGACACCCCGTGCAGTCATGTCAGATATTGCCTTGCCAAATCAGACTATAAAATTGAGGGGAGGGGAAGGGAAAGAGAGAGAATTATTCAAACAGTAATGAATGGAATATTTCTTGCTGAAATGAAAGACTGAAACATTTAATTTAGCTTGACACAAAAGGTTCCATTCACCATGAAATCAAATATTTTGTTCCAAGGCACTTGCGAGAAAACAAAGAAAATGAAAGACTACAGTCAAAAGCTGACAGAGGAAAAGCCTTACCCTTGCAAAATAAGTTCTCAGAACTATCTCTACAAAGTAGTAGAGATCTGAATCGCATTACTTCTATATTTGGAAGGGGGAATAATTTCCCATTTTTCGCCTTTTTTGGCAATGCTAAACTATCCCCACCTTTAAGGTATCTGAAATCCCACCTGCTCTAGTTCCACTCTGATGCTTTCACAGTCACAATAGGTGCATGTGAATATGCACATCAGAGAGCAACAGATAAGGTTTATAAATAAACTAAAACAGTGTCTGCAACTATGGAGAAGAAATGAGAATACTTCTACCCACCAGAAATATTGTTTGACACCCAGGCTCTCCAGGAATGAAAACACATATTAACTGTAGAGAGGGAACATTATTTGGCTTGGTGTGCAGTTTAAGGTATTGCTGACCATCTGAGAATTTGTATCAGGTGCTGAGCATTTATGGACAAGCATTTATCATTTAGGACTACAAACAACACAGTTCTTACTCTGATTATTTTTGACACTCTGTTATCAAAAGTTTCTTCGCACTTCTGATCTTAAAACTTAGAAACAATCACCTGAGGCATTATAGTACTGAGATGTCATACTGATGTGTTGGTACTTTTGTATAAAGCATCTCAGGCCAGAGGTTACTGAGTTGCTGGTGGCTAGGTTTGAAGAGGTGGGAGGAATGCCCTTTGAATTTCTGTTTTATCAGCCCTGAATGCTGAAATGCTCCACTCTGACTTCAGGTCTTGGGAGGATCAGGTGAAACTAGCTTTCCTTAAGAAGCTAAAGATAAAGATGAAAAGATTTAGTGGCTTGTATTCATTTGCCCATGGGAGGGGGCAAAGAAAGGGCAACTGCAGGTGTCAGCCTGAAACTCCCAGCTGTCCACCATAGAGAATAAGAGAATAATTGCTTCTCCGTACGACTGCCCAGCAAGAAGGGAGGTCTGCTTAGAAGATTTTGCTAAAGGGAGCTTTTGGCACATCACATTAAAGAATATCCTGCTGAAAGTGGAGTTTGTTTGCAAAACTGTCAATAAGAGCTTTACTGTCATTTAGGTAAGATCTTCTGTGACGTGTGCCCACTTTTACTCTTTTTGTCTAGAAGGACAAATGACTCAACCCCAAAAATGTGTGTCTGAATATTTCTTTGCCTAGGAGATATTCTGTTCTGAACCCAATTTGTTTCCCTCTGTCTTCATAATAAGGTAATTTAAGTCACTGCCTGAATATGAGTGAAATGTAATGCGGTCAAAGTCCAAGTTCTGTATCGTCTTATTACTGATCTCTGACTGATTTGTTGAGATGATCTGATGATGCTTTTGTGTCTTGTCCTTTATCTATTTTTCCCTTGTTTAATGATTGTTATGTTGAAGAACTTTTGGTGATACTAGACTATGTAAGACAACAAATCCAAAATTCATTCTACCCCAGACAACCCAGAACTTAAAAGTGTATGTTTTGAATGCTTAATTCTTTGTAGCCTTGAATGCTACAATTTTCAGTCAGCAGGCTCACTCTGTCTACTGTGACCACAATAAGTGGCATGCAAGATGCCCAAATGAACCCTGAATGTGTTATGTCATAGACCCTGAGGATTACAGGTGGGAAAATGTTGTGCTCTGATAAAGCTAATATCTTGTGTTGATAATTAAGAGTATCTGTGCTTGCCATTGGCTTTTAGAAAGATTATGAAAAGACAGGGGGCACCTTGCATATAACAGCTATTTTAGTTCTCTGAAGGTTACACTAACATGCCTGTTGCTTCCAGATGACAAATGTCTTGCATTTAGGCGGACTGAGTAGGGCAATGAAACAAATATGGCCATACTAAAATTTAGTGTGCATATAGCCATCAATCCAATTATATGGCATATTTCCTAATTTTTGAAAATTCAACTGTTCTTCAGAAAATGGTATCAATCAAGAATCAAATCCTCTAGTACTTGTTAGAGGCATATCAAAACTGAGCTGTATTGGACGTTGTCAGAGACTGAAATAGTTCTTGTCTTAAACACTGTTTTATCAAAACTGTATAAAGAAGCCAGGACCACCACCCCACCCTGGAGATGCCTGACTGGAACTTTGGACTGTAAGCCACAGTGCTGAGATTAGATAAAGGGAACGCCATTGTTCACTCATCTCAGGCCTGAGGAGAAGTAAACAAGAATGTGCATCCATGAGAAAGCCAAACCCAGCAGTTATGCTGTTCATCCCTGGCTGAGTTTGGGGTGGGGGAGACCACAGCCCACAGCTGAGAGCAGGTTTGCACAGATTTCACCCCCAGCTGAGGTGGGAGAAGGAGGCTTTGAGTGTGGCCTCACCTCTGATCAGAGGCAATGAATATCCATCCTCCCTGACTCCTGACTGTGGAATCCCCAGCCCCGAGAGGACTACATCCACAGGACAGTCACGTGAGGGGCAGCTGAGGGGTGTCGTAATCCACCAAAGACGCCCTGAAATGCACCCCAGACTCATTCCTGAGGCCTGGCACCGCAGGACTGCACGTGATGTAAAGCGATGCAACAGATCCAGGGGCAGTGGCAAGAGATAATGGCAAATCTGCACCCCCCCCACCCCCCCGAGGGGCCTGGATTTTCCTATCCAGCCTGAGCGTATATTAACCCATGGAATTCTGTGCTTTTTGGGGGATCCTGACCACCAAGAAGACCACCTGGAGAGGATCAACGCAACATCGTTGGATCCATGGAGTAGTGATATTTTCTTTCTCTGTCACTCTCTTTCTGTCCCCCCACCTCTTCTATTTCTTTCTCTTACCTTTTCTCTCTCTCTCATCTTTACTATCAAATAAAATCCATACTATTGACACTGGCATATGGTCTCATTTGCACCTTAATTCGGGCAGAGAAATGCCTAAATAACCTTATACAACTGAACCTTAACAGACATTCACGCTGTGTCTTCCTCTTTCTCTTTACATCTTTTCTAATGAGTAAAATGATGTGCTCTCCAACAACAGTGCAGCTGTTGACTAAGTGCTATTGTTGCAGACTCTCTGTAAGCTTTGAGGTATTGGCATCGTTTATATGAGGCTGATCTTTGGGAGAGAAGCAAGTTTCCAGTTATACAGGCATAGACTTCTGTATCTAAAGAAATTACAAAGCCTGGAGAAAACTGGAATACCTACATCTGTCCTTCTTGACTCTTCCTAGTCTTTTGGTAAATGCTTTCCTTAGAGAATAATGTTAGTACACTCCTTTAAGCCTTTATAATGTGTCTGTAAAGGACTAAACTTGTGCAAATAATCAAAGTAAGGAAAAAAGATTCTTACTGAGGGATGCTTCAGTAAATGAAACATTAAGAAGTGTAAAAATTTTCCCCAGAAGGGGAGAGTTTGCTTGTCAGCATTCTGTGAGCTCTCTGTATCACCCAATTTTATTTATGTGAGTCAGTTGCAAAGGGCAATAATGAAACCACTGAAAACTACTGACTGACACGGTGGTTTAACCATAATTTTTCTTTATAATGATTTGAAACACAGTTTTTAATCTTACAAAAATGTAAGAATATTCCTTATGAATATTTTAGCATCAAAATTACTTACACATACCATAGAATTTTTGTTCCATAGTGACCTTTTTGCCTTGGGTTAATTTCTAGAGGTTTGCAATTTATTCTGTCTGTAGTCTGAAAAATTTAAATTCTGAATGTATCTACAAGAATGATCATAGACCATAAGCAGCAAAGGAGGAATACATTCTCTGGGTTATCATTTCAGCACTGTGTACACAATACGTCAGAGTCTGAAACTTTCAAATTAATTACTAGTCCTGGCAATGCTGCATGTGTTTTGTTGCCCTTCAAGCTTGCAATTAATATTCAGACAGTTGTGAAGGGAGGATAATTTGGTGATTTTCAGTTTATTCTTCCAGGGAATAAACAAGAGAAGAGAATACATATTTCTCTTTTACTGCAGCTCAGAATCAGTTGATTAAGTTTTGTCTGCAACTGTACACAATCAATGTCAGTTAGAGTACAACTTTATTAAAGTTTTCTTGAATTTACATAACTTTCAGAACCATTACATGTATAATTTATCATGAAGATGCAGTATCGTTGTAGGGTATTTATAAGCTTTGTGCAGTGGGGCAGAATTTCAAACCTGGTCCTTCATTAATTTTTAATTCAACAACTTAGCTAAACTAGGTGAGCACTGATAGCAAGAATACCAAGAGCTTTACCAGTCTTTAAATGAAAATGCTCTCTGTGTTCAACGCCTCTGCAACCCTGTGGGACAAAGTTTAATGTGCTTACGAAAGTGTGTTTACTTTCAACATGTTCACTAAGTTTTTCTTCCAAACATTTCTTTACCAGCTTATAGTACGATGTTATAGTCAGACAGTTGCAGATTTTGAGTATTTAACTGAAAAAAATAATTAAGAAAAATCATGGGGATTTTGCTTGGAAAGGGAAGCGATGAGAAAAACCTGAGGTTTCCCTGCATTTCTCATTTTTTTCATATATATATGAAAAAATATTCACATTTCCTATTTTCTCATATCACTTCACTAGCCATAGCTCAAAGAAGATCTTATTAAAGGAAAACATTTTCTTCTACATTTAATCAAATAAAGACAAATAAAAAATTCAGGAGTTAAGGATGATTGTGAAAATAACTTAGATTATAGAAACATACAATAGACTAATAGAATTGTTAAGGTCGGAAAAGACCTCTACAGTCCTTGAGTCCAGCCATTGAATTAGCCTAGCACCACCATGTTCATCCCTAAGGCATGTCCCTAAGTGCCACATCTTTTAAATTTGCCTTTTAAATACGTCCAGGGATGGTGATTCAACCACTTCCCTGTGCTGCCTGTTCTAATTCTTAAAAACCCTTTTGATGAAAAATTTGTTCCTAATATCTAATCTAAACCTACGCTGGTGTAACTTGAGGCCCTTTCCTCTTGTTTTTGTCACTTGTTACCTGGAGAAGAGACTGAACCCCACCTCACTACGACCTTCTTTCTGGTAGTTGTAGAGTCATATGTGGCCTTGGTGAGTGTGGGAATTCAGCCCTTACCTTCTTTAGCTGTTTGAAAATTTGTGTCTAATTCCACAAATGCTGTGACTCCTAAAGTTGTACTTTCTGTATTGTTTGAGATGGTTTAGAGGAACACTTTTTGTTTTCTGTGTAGAAAGGATGATCTGTTTCTAATGGTGCCTCAATATCAATAAGGATAAAGGATTCATTATTGATGTTCCAGTCATTGGAAACTGTTACTGTTGAGAATAGGAGATAAATAGCCAATCCTACACACATTGAAATAATAATAATGAAAAGTGAATTTCTATTGATTTTTATGTGCTCTAAACAAAGCCTTGAGTGAATGAAAGATCTATTCCATTCTGTTACAGTCATACTTGGTGATGGTCACTGGAAGTCCTCTTTCTGCAGTAAGTTGACTTCTTGATCTCTTCGTAGTGTGGATATTCTTTAGCCTTCATTTACTAATATGCATAATTTATCACGTAAAATACTCCAACATTATGTAGAATGTTAAATACAAATAATACTATTCTGGGAGTGAAAGAAAATGAGGAGAAAGGAAAGAAGTTTAAACCTCTTCCCTCTCCACCCCCAAACCTCCCTCTTCTATGCCAGAAATAGAAACCATGATGAGAAATGATATTGCAGCTTTGAGACTCTCTTTGGGCTGCAGACAGAAGAGGAAAAAGTTAACCTTGTTATATTTTTCCTTCCATAGTCTGAAGAAGGCCGCATGGTTAAGATTTCACTTCTCATTTCTATTTCCAGGGTATATTTTTTCATCTCTTCATAAAAGAATGGTTTTTCTAGCTACGTGTTGATCCAGCAGCTGGTTTGTTTTTTAAATGAAAATGTTATCTGTTTATTATTCAGATACAATTTTAAGCAGTTTTACTCAGCATATTTGAATTCAAAATCCTATTAAATATGCAATATTCCTCTACTACTTCATCCCCCACTGCGCTGACATTCAGTTTCCCCATTTTGAATAGAAATATAATATTGTATATCTGTTCAGGCTGATGTAATTTCCAGCACTGAATTACCAGTCATTGGACTGCCTGTTCACCTTCCTATCATGGAAATTTTGTATTCGCACACATTTTTCTCCACATTTACAAAATGAATTATTGGTCTGGCTATCTTGCAATAGCTTTACAGCAGCACTTTCTTTTTAAATCTAGAAAACTTATCCCTTTTCTTCCTACCATGTGATGGAAGCAGTAAGAATTGCTGAGTTAAGATAAACACCCTCATTTTGTGGTAGAGAGGGGAGTGGGATGAGAAGCAAAATGTTAATTTGTTTTAAAGTTAAAAGTACTGACCCATGCACTGAAGATAAGCATATCTAATTTTAAATCTTCCATATCTATTGTAATGTCTAATTGCATAGTTAAATGAGCTGTAAAAGCAGAAATGCCGCTGTAACCTCTAAACAATTTTACACAGTTCTAGAACATTTGAGATAACAGAAGAAAGCTTAAAGAAGCTTTTCTCCTCTAGTAATGCTAGTACTTCAGAGGACAGTGTTTATTGAACAGAAGAGGCTTTCTGCTTGGGCAGCACTTTCCTCTTACTCTGGACACACTTTAGGCTTAAGGAGGCAATTGAATGTATCCTGTGGGCTATGAACACT
Source organism: Climacteris rufus (assembly GCA_013398175.1). Taxonomy (NCBI): domain Eukaryota; kingdom Metazoa; phylum Chordata; class Aves; order Passeriformes; family Climacteridae; genus Climacteris; species Climacteris rufus. The sequence goes on along the minus strand of VZRZ01007524.1, from coordinate 38,686 downwards.
TTAAAAAGGTCCAAAAACATTAGTGGATGTGTCACTCAGTGCTCAGTTCTCATATTGGATTGATGTAATGTTGGAATAACTTGATTAAATTCAGTAACGTTATTCTAAATTAACATAATTGCTATCATAATTATTTAGCCTACAGAAGCATCTGGAGCCCCTAACTAGGTCAGGGCACAATTTTGCTAGGCTCTCTGCATTACACACACATGTACACAGATTAATATGTCAGAGAGCTTTATATATAAACCGCCTCTATCTGAATACTTTGCTTGGGGCAAAATAAATGAATGGAGAGGTGAATCCACTAGTCTGGGTGGTAGCCTCTGTGACTGACTTCCTGAAAGTCCCATAGACTTACTGTGCCTCTGTTCTCTTTCTAGAAAATGCTGATGGTAGCTCTTCTCTTGTTTTATGAGAATAATTGCATTTAAAATTGTGAAGTGCTCAGGCACCAAGGTAATGGGGAAATGCATAAGTGTTGTGGATAGACAAGGTAATCTACATCCAATTGTTCATGCTTTATAGCCCTTAATGACAGATACTTCAGGGGAGCTGCTTTTTTCCTGAAGATGAGATGTGCAAGAATATTAGATTTTTTTACTACTGAGGGGTAAAAAGAAAAATACAAAGTAGCTGTAAAATAATAACTTTTCTACAGACTGTAAAAGACTTCAAGTTTAGTAACAGCAATGATTGTTTCTAATGTTAAATGAAATCACAATACTGTCTTTACAAAGTGGGAATTACATACACCTCATATAGCACAGCTTGTATTTCCTGTAAACGTGAAGTATGACTTTTTGTTTCTACTCAGAAGTTTGAGTCTAATGATGCTGTAGGCAATAACAAAACTCCTTGAAAAGAACATTATGTATTGTTCCATAACTCTGCCCTGTCTGAATTGTCATTAATTTGCTGTGCCTAGCAAATGGAAAGTACTAGGACAGGTGCTGAGTGGCAGTTGCATCAAATTAATTTGGGATTCTGAAGTATCTTAATGTTCTTAGGGTGACTGGCTTCAGTGAAGCTAGGATATAATTTCACGACATTGGAAGTTGACCTGATTAAACCTTTTTATTTCCCAAACTATCAAGAATGACAGATACTGTCAGCAGAATTTTTCCAGGTTTCTATGCTTTCAGGGCCTGACAGTTTTTACTAGAAAGGAAAATGAGTCATGTAGAGAGAAGAATATTTTTAAGCAGGACCAGAAAGGTTTAGATCAACTCTTCTGATAACATATCACAGTACTCCTCAAGCTGTTGACACTTATGTGACCAGTCACCAGAGTGACCGAATACATTGTGATCATTCTTCTGAAAGATGTGTGAAGTACAAAAGTCTTTATGAGCTTTTTAGTGACACAGAATCTAGACTTAAAACAAGTCGTCTATCAACTTTTTGTAGAAGTACTACCCCATAAGGAATCTGGGCCCAAATGAATTTATTCCCCAAACAGACTATTTATTTACCTTTTCATAAATGAGAGAATGGAGTTTGTGTCCTTCCAAATTTTCTACTAGTGCCTCTTCACAGAACATTTTTTTGACTGCAGGCTCTTCAGCCAGCTGAAGTTAAACTTGGGATGGCCAGTGCTGTACTAGAAATGATGGAATTACAGGAACATGATCATGCAGCAAAAGGACTGACCAAAGTTTTCTGTATTTAGATACCTGAGTTTAGATATACTTTTTTAAAGAACAGCCTTAGTGTTACTATGAACACACAACTGGTGTGGCTGTTTTTATTTATTTATTTATTTATTTATTTAAAATTTCTATCTTGTCCTGAGTTCAATGGCAAAAGTTGAGAGTGTACAGGTGAGGACAGGATACACATGAGGCCAAAGTCTTCTTTGGATGCTTGGTTTCGGTTTCCTTTTAGATTCCTATAAAAGACCAATTTTTCTTACATCTTTATCACTGCCTGATCAGTCTGCATTTTTAATGCTTCAATACTTTCTCAGTATCATCTTAGAAAGTGTAGTTTAATGGAGATAACTCTTAGGATTCTCCAGCCAGGACAGACTTGCATGGCTTGTGCATTCTTGCTACAGTGGTGGTTGCTTTTTTCTTAAGTTTTGTACCATAACTCAGATGTCTGCAACTGGAATTTCATAGAAAAATATGAGACTAATACTGTGCCTCAGTATTATATAATCAAAAGTAATGCCTTCTTGAAATACTAGAGTCCTTGAGTATAGTCTCTTCTGAGTAAACAAAATGCTTTGGCTGTGAATTTCCAAGTATCATGAGTTTCAAGGGAAAGATTGTGAGGAATTCATTTTAGCAAACAATTTGGTAGAAGACTGATAGATTACGTGCTTTGAGAACGGTGCTTTTTACTGCTTTTAAATTTATCAGAAACCTAACTATATAATTGAGTCAAAGTGTGAAAATGTTTTAACTGTGATTGTTGCTTGCCACTTGATTTCTCAAATGAGGGACACTTTTGCACCTGATCTACAGAAGACCAAAGCATTGGCTTACTGTGCCATATAAAGTGAACAAACATGTTTTTGCATTGTGTTGAGGAGTTTGTGTCACTGGTTTTACTTATGCAACTGTTACTAATGTAAAGTTATTGTACATTAGCCAGTGCTGGAAAAGATAAAATGAATACTATTAATTCAGCCACAAGGCTTGTGGATTTGTGAGCAATTGGATGATATAACTAGGGGTCACTACCTGAATTAATGATGCTTCATGTCTTGGATTGATCATATCTAAATGTTAATCAATTCCAAACAAATGCCTGATGCTGGTTCTTTAATTTTTTTCCAGTTTTTCATTTGTCAGTAGTATGAAATCAAACAAAGGTATTAAGCTCCCATGTCAATTAAACTGCTGTTGCTAACATAATCAGCAGCTACTTCTTCTTATGACAAGTTTAATTAGAAATATCTGTACCAGTTTTTGCACAAATATGGCAATTCTTGATTAATTAAAGTAACTCTGCATTTCTTGTGTATTTTTACTAACACATAGCATCCCAAGGCTTCAGTTAATCTTATGTGACTGGCAAGGAAATTGGGATGAGTAAATTAGAGGACAAAGTGATTTACCTACAGATATAGAAGAATTCTGAGACTGAACCAGAAGATGACAACATTAACCAAAGGTGTAATTCAGGTCAATAGAAACATAACGTTAAATAAACTTCCACTGAAAATGCTTTTTCTGTGCTTACTAAAACAACTTATTTTCTGATATTGAATGATAATTTTTACAGAGCAAGTACTCCTTTTGTGTGTGATGCTTATTGGACAAGGAAGATTGATTTGCCTTTCTCAATGTCTTACATTAAAATGATTTTTTTTCTCTAATCTCTTTTCTCGCAATGGAATTTTGTCTGGTCTTGGTGAAAGCATTTAACTCCTAGATGCCTTAATCATAGCTTTCTAATCATTTTTGGAGACAGAAAATTTTTATCTGAAATATGAGAGTTTATAGGGTGACCATATGTCCTGTCATTGTGGCATGAATTATATAAGCAACTTTCATACTCCTGATTATATTCCACCTGGTGCCAATGACACACAGTGTACTCATAAAATGTATATGTAAGAATAAGACTTAAAGGATATAGTAACATGATTGAGAGAGACATTTCCAGGGAAGCACTGTTTTCCCCTTTTCTCTAAGTGAGTGCAACAGCATCTCTTTTTGTTCTCTGGTGTTCACTGAATCTCTTTATTCCTTGCAGTAGGTAACTTCAGAAATGGAGTAGTCAACAATAAACTGGAATTAGAAAGTCATCAGGAGTGGTAAATTACATCATCAGATCTCTTGGCTTGGCAAGAAACATAACAAAAAAAATTGGCTACCAAATCCAGAGCCATAAGAGCCATAGATACTTCTGTGGCAGATGAAGTGGTGTAATGACATTAATCAGATCCTTGGGTGGAAGCCAGTACAAGATATTAAGAAGAGCGCTAATACACTGTTTTGCTGGTTTAGTTTGATATCTGATCAAGCCATTTTATTGAATGACCTCTTAATATAACTTCCACTCTTTCTACTGGAAAATCTGGTAAACTCTCTTCCTTTCATCACATTCCACTCCCCTGTTCTTTCTTGATGCTTCCCCACTGTACAAGATGGTCCGAAAATCCCTCATCTGCCTCACGATCATTGACAGAGACTGAAACCCTAAAAGAGGACTTTTTTGCACAAGAGTCCTGGCCTGGCTAAGGTGGGATGTTTGCCAAGTGTTAGCTGCAGGTGTGCCCACTGAGACAGGTTGTGCCTAGGTGGGAAGGGCTGCACTGAAGCGAAAAGGAATGATCTGTCCTGAACACTCCCTCCTGATCCCAATCAATGGGCCTCACCAACAATAGTGGCAGATTTCCTCCCCTCCTGGCCAGTTGCCCTCGCTTTCAAAAAGGCTATAAGAAGCCTTTCTGAATTAACCCTAATGAGATCTCCCCAAAGACAATGGCAAGGCTATTGACAAGAGGACCACGAGGGCTTTGTCTCATCTGTTGGTAGCTATTCCCCTCTCCCTCTCTCTCTCTATCTCTTCCTCTATTTTGTTTCCTTATCTCTCTTTCTCTTTCTCATCTATCACATAATCATGTTGTTGTCACTCAATAAAGGTGCACTGTTTGATTAAAACTGAAATCCCCTTTGTGCCTTTTGCATTTTGAGATCATTAAACAAACCATCACGACCCACGCTTGTATTAGCGAATCGTGACACCCACTCAATGTAAGTCTTGAAAAATGTGTCTGTTCACTATATATGCATTATGAAAGGCTACCAATCCAAACTCTCATCCATTCCTACAGCAACATTTTGTGTCTGTAAAACTACTACAAGGTGTAAGTGCAAACCCAGTTCAGAGTCACAAAGCTAAAATTTCCAATGAAGAATATAGTGACAATGACAAAAAAGAATCAAAGCTACCTCACTTGGCCAAATTAATGCTAAGTTAATTGTCTAAAGAAGCAGTGGCTTTGTTGTCTGCAGAGTTTGGTAAGCAGTAGTTCATAATAACACTAGTGTTTATATCTGCATAAATTACGTATGTGCAAAGAAGAGTATCTGAAACCATTTTCTGTTCTTCACAAAAGAATACTTAAGTATTCACAAAAAAAAATCAGTACCTCACTATCCTGAGATACATGGACGAATTACACATTACCGTTACTGAACATAATCCCTTTCTAAACACTATTAATTTGATTGTTATTATATAAATACAACTAATAAAATAGATTAAGCTCTGAAGAGAGAAAATAAAAACAAAGTTTATTTTATTCACTGAATGATTCACTACTAAGAAATCATTCTACTACAAAGTCCAAGAATGGACTTCTATGGCTTGATATGCTGCAGAATATGAATTGAATTATACTTTTAAAATTTTATTATTCTTTAGTGAACACTTTTAGGATGCTGCTGTTTAACTAATTGCTGTAGCAAATGCCTGTTACTTAGGCACTATGGCTGAGAGCATTATGCAGACTTCAGGAGCTTGGGGACAAAAAGTAAGTCTAGCAGCAAAGCCCACTGCACTGAAGACATATAAATTAAAAAGATTAAAACTGACTGCTCTGGGCAGTATAGAGTAATGATTTTTAGGCCAACACAAGATTCCAGATGCTCCAGGAAAATCCCATGATGAGCAATGTCAACTGATGTCAAATGCTACTGAAAGATCTAAGATAATAAATGTAGCAATGCCAGTTGGTGTTGAAAGCAGGTGGTTAGCCATGTTCCACTGGGCAATCTCTATGTTGTGTAAAGTCCTAAAATCAGAAGGAAATATGTTTTTAGAAAACCCAAACCCACCACCAAAGTATTACTTTTCTCTAAGTGCCTCTGAAAGTGCAAAAACTCATTTTTCTAGTATTAAAGGAAAAAGAACTGCCCTTAAAAGTAGATATTAAACTTAGCACTGTATAAATGTATATTAAATTATAAATCAATACTTTATATGTAGCAAGTTGTCATGATATAAAAATCTGTCTTCCCAGTCATAATCATTATATGCACTAGTGAGTGCATCAGGTTTGGTGATTTTTCAGAGGAAAAATTATCATTAAGGAAGTGTTATGGAATATGTGACTAAGGAGAACTGGTTGTAAAACAGGAGCAGACAGAAGCATTTAAGAAGACTGTCTTGGGGTGACTGTATCATTTCCCCACAATATTGCATTCCTATCATCAGCGGAGCTTTCAGTACAGGGCTATGTTTCTACACAGAATAAAGAGGATTTCATCCCAATAGACTGTATATAAATAAGGTGACTCCCCCGGGATCTTCCCTTCTTCCCAGCTGCGGTGGACAAGGTCAGCACGGCAGAGAGAAAGAGAGAGAAAAAACCCCCCTCTAATTAAAACAGGCTAAAACAGGCTCAAAACTTAAAAGTGATTAAGTGAATTTATTACAGAGTTAAAAGAGTAAGCAAAACATTCTTTTATACACTCTTTCTCTTTCCCCTCCCACAACAGCCCTCCCTTCTTCCCTTAGAAAGTAAGGAGAACCGGGCGTTTTTTCCTAGTCAGTTCGTTCCTCAGATGTTTTCTTCTCGGTAAATATTTGGAGGGGAGGCAGTTTTTTCTTCTTCCCTTCTTTCAAGGATTGTGGCAATTTTTTGCAGAAGTTATTTTTTCCCTCTTGGCGAGCAGCCCGCCCAGTCACTGCTGCCCGCTCTTTCTCCCAAGGCCAGCCTGGTCCAAACTTAGGGTGGGGGTGAAACAAGGCTTTTTTAACACAAATGACTCCCTCAGTTCCCAGGAGCAACGGCCTCGTTATCCGTGTCAGCTCCCACCAGACCAAAAGTCCCTCCTGTAGGAGTTCACCCCCTCCTGCTCTGTTGGGGTGGATCCCAGATCCCTCATGGACCCTCAGGGTGCAGGAAAACACTGCATTGGTACAGTCCTTACCACAGGCTGCGGAGATGTCTCAGCTCCGATGTTTGAAGTGCCTCCTCCTCCTCTTTCTTCTTCTTGGCTGACTTTGCTGGTGTCCATATCTGTTGTTTCTTCTACATGCTGTACTCCTTCTACCCTGCCTATCTACAACTACATGGCTACGTCTACATGGCGCGCGCGTGCGTACTANCTCTAATTGGCCCAGCTGTGGCTTGCAGCACGTCCATCTTCAGGAGCCATCAGAGACTGGTTCTGCTGGACGGCTGTGGAAGCTTCTGGCAGCTTTTTACAGGAGCCATCTTTTTGGCCCCTACCACACCCAAAAAGCCAGACATCCTGTCAAACCACCACAGAAGGCTGAAGTTTAAATGAAAATTTTGAGTTATGTTGTATCCATTATATGAAGTGACATAAACATGTCTGGAGGAACCTGAGTAGATTCAACACAGGTCTGCTGTTTATTTTGATTAATAAAAAAAGAAAATGCAGACTAGATGCCAGCCCTCATTAGCAACCTTTGCATAGTGGAATTCAGGAAGATAAAGATGACTCCAAAAGATTGTGCGTATCATGCATCATCAAACCACAAACAAAAGATATCTAAGCAATAATCACCCAAAATATACGTTGTGGTAAAAAGTACAATTAACCAATGCAATAGATATGGGAGAAAAAGGCAGAATCCAACAGTTTTGCCTTATAGACATAAGGCAAAATGGACTGATAGGGTTTGGTTTGCTCTTGAGGAGGATATATCAGGATTCCATTACAGTCTGGTGATTTGTGTTTGGTTTGTTTTTCTTTAATTGGCAGGGGATTTGTTACTGTAGCTTTGAGGATATGTGTTATGGTGGAACTATACATTAACAATACATTACATTACATTGACAATACATTAACTATACATTTAGGCATAATAAAGCTTGTTAGGATATGGTTGGAACTAGAAGATTGATAGTGCAGCTAACCAGTTAGACCATTGCATTTTACCTTTTTCCAGAGATCCAGGCATTTTATTCTTAACATATTGCTCAGTGGGAAACTGACTGTTAATAAAAGTCTGTGGAAAAGTTTTATGAGTCTTAGTCATTGGCCCTGGGTCATATCTAATGAGCATGAAAAACAGTTTCTCCTATATCGTCTAATATATTTCCTACATAATTCTTAGAATTCTTTTTGTCTATAGAGCAACCAGCTAATTTGAATACACTTTAAAAATCCCAAACTATTTTCAGTGGACATAAAAAACAAAACAAAAAAATCTTGTCTCACCCAGATTCTGAATCAAACTGTGAGTCAGTTTTCTTACCCTTCCCAGGTTCTGACTTCTTTATGAAAGTTCTATAAAGTAATCTGCTACATTTTTAGATTGGTTATATTTTGGTTATCTCTCAAATACCACTTTATTAGACAGTTTTGCCTAATTACTTTTCTGTAATCAGGAACTGCTGGCTAAGAAAAGAGAATTGTCATATCTTGAGATATGGTACCCAGGGAGGTCCATATCATTCTTATAGGATTACATTAAGAGTGGATTAATAGAATGAGTCCCTATTCTTATTACAATCTCTCCTTATTAGAATGGATTAATTTATCACATTTTCTCTCCTTTTCACAGTTTTTGACATGAAAATGAATTATCACACTTTTCATTGCTGTTTTTCCAACTGGCTGATGGTTTCCTTGCTTTTCCTTTCTTTTTCAACCTGTTCAGAAAAGAGAAGAACATTAGTAACTTGTAATGAACTTGTATGTGTTGGAAGATGGAAGAATATGCAGGGTTCTGTTTTACTAGGGACTGCAGTGAGAACTCTGTGCTCCAAAGGATTCTGAGTACCTGGAAGGTTTCTGTTAATGGAATTCAAGGAAAGATGTAGAGAGGAGTATAACTGAACACAGCCTCCCTGTCTGTAGTCTGTTTTTATTGTGGTTGACTTCTTTACAGTCATATTCTTAATTTTGGCTTAAGGAAAATTGCTGAGACATGAGCAACTAATGTTGTTTGCTGACTGTTGTCTTTTAATATCTTCATACATACAGTAGCATATTTGGATCAGTGAACTTTCAAGTCCATGCACACTATGGCAAGTGTGCTATGCTGAGGTGCATACTCATGCTGTCACTTTTTTTCTAATTGTAAAAGCTAATTTTCCTTCTGAAATGAAGTTGCCATGATTGAAGAGCACCTTGCACATAAAGCATATTTATTCTATATTTGAAAGTGCAGGTCAAGTATGACTTTATTAGAGCCAGCTCTGACATATTTTTAGGGAAAAACACTGAGCTTTGTGATAGAATCACAGTGTTGTTAAACTTGGAAAAGACCTCTGAGATCACCGAGTCCCATATTAGCCTAACATTGCCAGGTCCACAACTAAACCATGCCCCGAAGCACCACATCTACACATTTTTTTGAACACTTCTAAGGATGATGATTCCACCACTTCCCTGGGCAGCCTCTTCCAATCATTGACAAACCTTTCAATGAAGATTTTTTTTCTAATATCTAATCTAAACCTTCCCTGGAATAACTTGAGGCTGATTCCTCTTGTCCTACTGCTTGCTGCCTGGGAGAAGGGATAGACCTCCACCCATCCACAATCTCCTTTCAGGGAGCTGCAGAGGGTGATAAGGTCTCCACTGAGCCCTCTCTTCTCCAGGCTAAACAAACTCAGCTCCTCAGCCAATCCTCATAGAATTTGTGCTCCAGACCCTTCACCAGGTTCCCTGCCCTTCTCTGCACTTCAATGTCTACCTTGTCACGAGGGGCTCAAAAGTGGACACAGGACTCAAGGTGTGGCCTCACCGGTGCTGAGTACAGGGGGACAATCACTGCCCTGGGCCTGCTGACCACACTATTGTTGATACAAACCAGGTGCCATTGACCTTCTTGGTCAACTGGGCACACGCTGGTTTGTGTTCAGCTGCTGTCAACCAGCATCCCAGGTAATTTTCCCCTGGCAGCTTTCCAGTCCCTTTTCCTCAGCCTGTAGCATTCCATGGGGTTGTTGTGACCCAAGAGCAGAACAGGGCACTTTGCCATATTGAACCTCATATCCTTGGCCTCAGCCCGTCAATCCAGTCTGTCCAGATCCCTCTGCAGAGCCTTTCTACCCTTCAACTAATCAACAGTCCTGCCAAACTTGGTGTCATCTGCTTGCTGAGCATGCACCCAATCTCCTTATCCAGATCATTGGTAAAGATACTAAGCAGAACTGAACACAATGCTGAACCCTGGGGAAGACCACTTGTGACTGACCACCAACTCCATTTAATTCCATTCACCACCACTGTCTAGGTCCATCCATCCAGACAGTTTTTTAACCCATGGAACATTTCACCAATCGGAGCCATGAGCAGAGTGTTTCTCCGGGAGAACTATGCTGGAGACACAGTCAAAGGCTTTACTGAAGTCCAGGCAGACAGTATCTGCCACTGTGGGGTTCTGTAGCAGCGCACTTGGCAGAAGCTGCTGCTTTTGAGCTTCAGGACTGGTGGGAAGAAAGCCAAGGCACTGTCCTCAACCTTCTCCCTCCAATATCTGAACCCTCTGCCTGAGCTGTGGTAAAATCCCATATTTCTCTTGTGTTACCTATATCCATACCTTAGGTCCTATATATGGCTATGCCCTGGGAAGCTCTCCCCTCCACTGGTCACTTTGAACTATGCAGTTTTCCATTGGGTGTTTCCTGGTCCCACCTCTCTTTAAAAGACCCCTGCAGGGCTTCCTTGTGTCTCTTTCTTCTGGGTTACTTCAGCCACCTGGATGTGTCTGGACTCCCTTCCTGGACCTTCATAATGCAACACTGGACTTATAATAAATAGGCTGTTATCCCAGAAAAGAGCCCTCTGTCTAGTCTTTCATTCTCCCTGGCGCTAGAACACCACATTGGGGAAACTCTCATTTCTAGAGGAGCCAGCAGAAACAGGTTATCTGTGGTAGCTAGAACTCTGTACTTTGGGAGAATTGTAAAACCATTGCAACTCGTCCCAGCAGGGATTTCGCTTGCATAAAAGATGCTGTTGCTGCCTCAAGAGCACTTGGTTAAGCATCTTTAGGGTTCCAATGCTAATTAGCATTGGTGTGCCGTAGCTTTCCTAGAAAGAGTGTCCCGCAGGGAACAGCCCTTCCAGGAGCACTGGCAATGCCCCTAAACGACCAGTGATTTCAGTAAGAGTAGCAATATCTCAACTGCAAGTGATTTCAGCTCTTGTGATTTCAGCTTTTATAATGCTGCTCTTGTAAAATCACCCAATGCAGACTTGGGCACGGAGAGAGAGAGGAGTCTTGTATAGCAGTTCCACAGGTAGCCTTTATTGTTCAGCTATCCTGCAAAGGGGCGGCTAGGAACAAGACCACCTGAACTCGGTGGCACAAACAGAGGCTTTTTATGGGGAAGGTAGGGGGTGGGATAGAAATCCTTTGGCCAACGGGGTAAGGGCTATTACCATAAAGAAACCAGGCATGTTTGGAGTACCTCTGAACTTACCCTGAGTGTGAGGAAGGTTTCTTTATGCCTGGGGAGATTCTTTTGGCCCTCAGGCCTCACTTCTCCAGGGGAGCACAGAGAGCTCCTGTGCCAGGGGCTCACAGCTCTTCACAAATATCCACTTTTCCTCATCCACTGAGGAGGTCACCCTCTCATAGAAGAAGATCACGTTGGTGAAGCAGGATGTGCCCTTCACAAACCCATGCTGGCTGGGTTGTACTACACATGCTGTGTGATGGCACTCAGGATGACCTACTCCAGGACATTCCCTGCCACTGAGGTCAGGCTGACAGACCCATATTTCCCAGGAAGTGCCTCAGTGCAGTACCTAGAGGCCTCACTAGAGCTCTGAGACCAGGAAAGGCAAAGGTACAGCTACATCTGACTACTTTCTTTAATACAAATGCTGATATGCATTGTGATTTGGCACTGAAGAATCAAGGCAAGCAGACTCCCTACCAGAAGGGCAAAACATTAGCACCTTAATGGAGCTTCAGAATTCATTCAGTGACCTCATAGAAACCCTGTAGACTGCAGGTCACAGAGTACAACAGGGCTCCTTCTAAGCCTGCGCTCTGGGAAGCAGTATAGCTACAACTGTGAGGGTAAACTGCACAGCCTAGAAGCATGGAGAAAATATTATTGCCATCCTGTTTTATGGTATTAATATGTAAATAGTATTTGATCTTATGTGTTTTTTTTCTTCAAGCAGAACTAGGATGGAGATCATACTTTTCTTGAATGGCTCAATCACTGCAGCTCCAGCAGAATGAGCGTAGTCTGGGCACTGCCAAAGCACTAAAGATTCTCTAAGATGTAGACCTGGATTCTGTATTCCAGTTTAGGCGTGCAGGGATTCCTACTCTGAAATGGGTTGTGTGGGTAATTTGCTCTGCTCCTTCCACTTACATTAGTCTGTGTATTTTATGTGCTTCAGAGGTGGTAAGTCACATCTCATGCACAGCCATGCACCATCCTATATATTATATTTGGTTTGTATACAAAGCATAAAGGAAGAATAATTTCCTTCTTATTTCAGCTATTTATTAGTTTGTGCTATAAACATGAGGTGTAGTGACCTTTGTAATTTATTTAATTTTACCAAGCTATTTCTTTAGTAATATCTTATAGAGCTGAGGCAGTTATGGTAATCATATGGTACATAAAATCTATTCTCCTTTATACATGTAAAATTTACTTAGTTTTAATTTCATACAGTGTCTCCCCATGCTTGTATTACAAACCCATATGAATAAAAATGGTTTTCAGAATACAATTATAGTCATACTGTAGACATTGTCTAAGTTTAGTGCCTTCCATACAAACAGAAGAAGGTAATTTTTAAAATGACTTTTAAAGAACCATATTTTTTGTATTCTTTTTTTGGCCTTTAAAAATTATCCTCCTTTTGTTGTATTTTCTAACTCAATTTTAACTCTATTCTTTGCAATGAGATGGCCAGTCAAAGGGGGTGATGCCAGTCGAAGGGGGTGATGCCAGTCAAAGGAGATGATTATCTCGCTCTGCTCTGCACTGGTGTGGCCTCACTTTGAGCCCTGTGTGCAGTTTTTGGCACCACAACAGAAAAAAAGCATTAAGTTATTAGACAGCATCCAAAGGAGGGCCAAAAGGGTGGTGAAGGGCCTTGAGGGGAAGCCATATGAGGAACAGCTGAGGACACTTGGTCTGTTCAGCCTGGAGAAGAGGAGACTGAGGGGAGACCTCATTGTAGTTACAACTTCTTGTGAAGGGAAGTGAAGGTGTATGCACTGATCTCTTCACTCTCATGACAGGACTTGAAGAAATGGCTCAAAGCTGAGACTGAGGAGGTATAGGTCGGATATTAGAAAAAGTTTCTTCACCCAGAGGGCACTGGAACAGGTTCCCTAGGGAAGTGGTCACAGCACCAAGCCTGACAGAGTTCAAGAAGGGTTTGGACAATGCTGTCAGGCACATGGTGTAACTCTTGGAGTGTCCTGCACAGGGCCAGGAGTTGGACTCCGTGATCTTGATGCATCCCTTCCAACTCAGCAACTTCTATGATTCCATGATACTATGAACAAGCTTTGCATAATATCATCCTCCTGACAACAAAATCTTGGATTCTCAACTGAGGATGTTCCTACTATCCTAGAGGTGTCTAGGACCTCACTATAGCCTATGATGCTTAAATTCCTTAATGATTTCTTCAACTTCTTTTTGTAATGTTTATAGTGGGAGAGGAAAACTTACAAACCAGCCATTACACCAAAGTATATTGACTGCTTAATTATGTTCACACATTAAATGGCTGGTATGAACTATTGTTCTGGTGCCACAAAAATGGTCATTATTTGCCATTAAGGGCTTTCAAGTGGTAGAATTTCCAGAACTTAGTCCAGAAATTTGGAGCTGTAGGTACAACAGTTGTGCCTCCAATCACACTTCGCTACTTGTTTTGGCATGTAACATTAATTACATTCTGTTTAGGAATTCTCTTCTCCTGCTTGAAGTGCACTTTGTGTGTGTGGTGTATGTTGTTACATGCCCTGTCTGGCAGAACAATAGGGACTCTTTACTTTGTGCCCTTTTAACTTGAATAGTTTCTCTGAGATGAAGGGAGGTGTAGTTTTGTGTTAAATGAGGACCAGCAGAAACATACTGGGTTGTATTTTGTACTATTTAATTTTTCTTTAGGAGAGACTCTTGTGGTACAGAGATACAATTAGGTGGAAACAAGAATGGTTCATTACCATTCTTTCTCTTTTTATGGCCTTTTGAGAAATAAAGGTATTGAAGCTTGAGACTTACTGAACCAAACCGTTTTCAACCAATGTTCTAGTTGTCTCAACTTGTCTGATCAAATCAGGCAACCAGGCATATTATTTTTTCCTTGTTATTAAAGTCAATGGATAACTTTCCATCAGAAAAAAATCCAAAAGACTTATATATTTTAATGTTTTTATTAAATCTTCAGTTCAATACACAGGTAATTTCTTTCTTTTGCTTTTTAGAGTCCATAAGAATATCCCTTTCCATAGGCATCTCCTACCAATTTTATTTCTGCACTTTGGAAGGAAATTTGTTCCTACATAGATATTTTACACGGAATTGTTACTGCAATGAAGAACAAAGGTGAAAAAGTAACTTGTAAGTCCCTTGAAAAACACTTACTTGATTTACTGACTGATTCCAGAAAAAATCCAATATTTGTTTCTCAGCACTAGAAACTGTTCCATCAGTTTTGACAGTTTCACTTGGAAGCCTATCTTTCAGCAAGATCCCAGGATCTGTCAATAGTATCTGTATAGAAATGATAAATCATTTCAGTTTGCCAGCTGTTCAGAACTGTCTGACCAAGCAGACAAAATTATCACAACTTCTGTTGCAGATTAATGTTTAGTTGAGGTTATGGACCCTTAGGAAGATGATGAACCCATCTCCTCTGGTTTGAACTCTGTGCTTTTTACTATCATTCAATGGTTTTGATCTTTTTAGTTGAAACAAATAACACTGCCATTTGGGTCTGTTGACCTTAATCTACAAATCAAGCTACTATCAGCAGACATCTGCATGATGGTGTACCAATTAAAATTAGGAGAGTAAATTCCAGTTTGCATACAAACAGCAATTTGCACAGCTCTTCAAAGAGAGGAACTCAGATGTTTTATGAACTCAGTGCCATTAATCCTTGAGGCAATTGGGAAAGGATCATAAAGGGTTGAAAGGCAATTGTAGCTTCAGCTTTTCTCTGTAGTAAATGTAGATTGATGCTGCAACTTTATATACCACATACCTGTGATTTCTGTGAAGTTAGCCAACTATTGATAAGATTATTTTGCTTCCAGCTATGGTGTTCAGGGAACTGAGATGTATGCGATGATTATGGCAATTTGTAAGCAGACAAAGATGAGAAATAAATATTTGCAGCTACTGAATGAAAGCATGATTAAAGTAGTAGTTTACCAAAGTGGAGAAAAACAACAAAAAATCCCTATTACTATCGACTCCAACTCACAGAGAAGGCAAGGGAAATAAACACAAGCAAAAACGTGAAGTCAAAAATTGACCTTAAAGAATCTAGAATGGCAGGACCTTGTGCCAGCAGGTTCCCATCTGGCAGTGTATCGAAGCCATTCTCTAAGCAAGGGCTAAGAAAACTTTTGTTCACTCAGGCAGCCAGAAGACCTATACACGGTACCTTTTGTTACCACAGTTATTTACAAGTGTTTCTACAGCTCCACTGGGATATTTGAAAATTGTTGTCAGCTCCCTGGGATTGTCTGAGTTCAGGTATGCTTCCCTTCCTGTGACTTTCCCAGAATATTTATGCTTTTAACATGCTGAGACAATTTTCAGCCTTGCTGCTGTGACAGCAACAGCAGTACAAATACATGGGGGATGAGCTGTGGCACATATAAGCATTTCATTGTGCAGTGTCTCCAACCATTGAACCGAGCTTAAGTGAGAATCCTTAAGTGGTTCACATCTATTTTTTAGTTATGAATTCTCCTTCTCTTTGAACTTCAAGCTTTTGTGCTGTTAACATGTATGGAGAGTGCAAATCAATGAACTCAACCACACAGCCATCTAGGCACTGTTACAGTGTAGGGTCTGTTATTTGCTGGCTTTTGTGTTTTTTATGTCTTCTTTTTTTTTTTTTTTCCCTTCTTTTCACATGTTGTTACATCAGGGTCAAATTATTATGAGGATGAAACTCAACATTTAATAGGGATTGTGTTTTTACCGTAGGAATTTTCAAATAGGTCTCAAATCTAAATTGTGTGTTACTCTCTGTGAACATCCAGTGCAATGGACATATTTTCCTTATAGTACACCTGCCTCTGTGATGACAATGATCTATTAATAATCTGGAGTCTACAGAAAAATAGTGTACCTATGATCTGATTTCAGGCCTGTGAATCACTAACTTGGAATCTTTTTCTAGGGGAAGTAGACCCTGGAGCTATTTGTTTCTCTTTACCTCAATTCTCTCATCTGTGAAACAGTAATAATACTTGCTGTGTGATTGGAAGGTCTACTTCATTAGTGTCAATGATTGCTGAATAGTAGGATGAAAAAAATTGGTGTACAAATGTTGCAGTTTATTATTTTAGAGATTACATGTAACTATCTAAACAGAATGACATAGCTTCACATTCTGAAATAATTTCCTCTAAATAACCATAACTACATAATTTTCAACAGGAGGTGCTTATGGTTTGAACAGTTAGAAATATTAGCATCTGAAACAAATGAAAGAATCATCTACAGACAAGCTTTTTTATTAGTAGTAATGAATAAATATATTTAAAAGACATTTCATGCATAATTGCTCCACGGACTCATTTCCTGGGCTTCACTTTTAACACAGTACCTGGCAAGATACTAGTTCAATGTCTTGTGCTTGAGTGCAGTTAATGCATTCGTTCTATACAATAAAAAGCTAAAAAGAGCAAAAACAAATGCAAAGAAATACATCTAAGCTTGTAAACGCAATAAGTATTGCCATATGTCTTTAAATGCTGCATTATACCTCTAAAATTCACTAGAATAATGGGATTCTATAGCTACTATGGGAAGTTACAACAGTCCAGTGCAATACTAGAAAGGACAGCAAAGTGCAGGGACAGTTTTTGATACTGCATAATTTTTCCTTTTCACATGATCAGGGAGCAGGTTATACCTCTGAAGTGACTTTCAGAGAAGACTGACAGACTGCTTGTTCATAAGGTGTCCAGGATAGGACTTTTTACCATGTAAATCCATCACCACAATGATGTTAGGAAGAAATATGTTATAATTACATATTAATAGCAATACTTCGAAGCTAAAATTAGTTGATCAGAACAGGAAAACTTGTTTCACTGAACTTTGAACTCTTTTGAGTATTGTTAATATCTATACTCATATACAGACACAAATACATGCATACATTTGCTAAGCTGAATGCATTAAAAATTGTTTTTTTGGGATCATGAACTTTCAGTTTAATTATACAAAAACAGAAAATCAAAACCAAGAAAAATTACCCCAGCTGGACAAAGGAGGCGTGAGAAATGAACAAAATCTGATGATAGACAAATAGAAAGATATATCATATATGAAGTGAATAGGAAGAGACTTAAGATTTTTTTTCACTTTTGTATGGTGCCATTGATGATAGAGGTAGAGGGTAACAGAAGTAACATGGTACTTGGTAAAACAAAAACAGAACATGACCTTAATACCCCAAGCCATC
Source organism: Climacteris rufus (assembly GCA_013398175.1). NCBI lineage: Eukaryota > Metazoa > Chordata > Aves > Passeriformes > Climacteridae > Climacteris > Climacteris rufus. The sequence continues at coordinate 21,092 of VZRZ01007524.1, read as the reverse complement.
TTGCACAAGCTTATATGAAATTCTGTATATGGCTGCATGTTTCCAAACAGTCACTCCATGCACAGGGCAGCACTGAATAAAAGGATGTCGGAGGGACAGCTAGGGGGAATAGGTAATTTTGACAATTTTGCTTTTCAATGGCTTGTTTGTTCATTCTTCTCACCACTGTAATCGCCATTCATCAGTGCCTGTATGATGTCTCTAGTGTAACATTTTGGACATTAGATATATACTAATGTGTTTGTTAGCTAGATTAATCAGTTATATTCACTGGAATATAAAATCATGACTTTGTACTTAGTAAAAAAACCCACCAAAACCCCAGAAGTGCTTGTGCAGTATTTTATTTCAATTTGCTATAAGCAGATTTAACATGTAATACAAATGCTGTGGTTTTAACTTTTAGCACATAATCTTGATGACAGTAAACTGAGTTTGATGTATTCAGTATTTTTCATCACCAATTATTTCCTTCACACATTAGAGGGAATACTTTTATAAACATTTTGACCTGTGTGTATCTGGATGATCCAGGGAAAACAATGAAGCTGTTAAAAATGTTACTGAAATGCCGAACAATAATGAGGAGCGGGGCACATTTAATTATAATTGTGAAATTAGACTGACTGTAATTTAGACATGATGGATGCTTTCACAAAGATACAAATCATGCTTAGGTGTTCATTTTTTTATTTTGACCTAGTAGAATCTTCTCTAGCTTGTTCAGAATACCCAAGTGTATTTAGAATTAGAAATTTTCACTTATTTATGGCTTTTTATTTCAATGCTCAGAGTTGGTTCTTTGTCTCTCTTCCTTCTTCACATAATTTTTGCCTGATTGTCATGAGAAAATGGTCTAAATGATCTTTTTTTTTTTTTTCTGAAATAACTTAGTAAAATCCATTATATTCTGATCTGTATATTTCTATTTATCTTAGAGTTCAAGTTCAAATATTTCTCATTGTTTTGAAATGTAAAAACATTCATAGGTTTGAGTTGTTTGAACATTCTATGTTTACCTAAAAATTATTGTCACCTAAAGTAGCTATTATGAAAGGTGAAATTAGTGTAGTAAAGTCCCTGTTGCAATCCAACCTTCAGTTCCTATGGATGTAAGCAGTCAGTGTCCTGTAGGTCAGCTACTGACTTCATAAACTTTTTTCGTCCTTTTAAAGTGGTAAAAAGTAAAATTTTCTAATGAGGTTTACAATTCCAAAAATAACTATCGTTGGCTAGTCATCTAAGAATGGCTGAACCTCTTTGTTCATCTCAGTGGAATATAAATAGTGATTGCCTAAAGATAAACATTCCATTGGAGGTTGTTTTAATGTAGATAATCTATAATTTTAATTAAGGTATAATAAGTATTTCAGATTTTACTATTTGTTTATAATAATTTTCTTTGGTCTGGGTAATAAATGTTTTCTCACTGTGAACTCAGTCTAAACCAAAATCTTTATATTTTACAACATAATTTCATTTGCTAGGGAATAAAGTGGTAAGAAAGACTTTCTGTAACTTAGTGGACAGAAGGTCATGTGGGATCTGGGCAATCAGAGTTCATGAGCAATAAATTCTTTGTAAAGAGTGGAGTCACACCAGCAACAGAAAATGAATCACCTCAGACAGAGAGGGACAGGTACCACGCTCATGCTCACATCTCTGGCCTGAATCTGGAGCTATCTCTGCCTCACAAGAGAAAATCTAGTCCGGACCCAAGAACTTTCAACATTCAGACTAGGTGTGCAAGTGCTCTGCAATCTTATTTCAATTTAATTTTAATTTTCAAGCTGTAGATAAAAACTGTTTTTCAGAAAATCCTTATTTAATCAGATTACTTTTGTTATCTTGAGGTTGGATACTCCAAATTGCAACTGCCTGCAACAGAGTGCCATCCAAAATTAAGATTAAATGATATAGCCCCAAAATTTTTACAATCTAGTTAATGTGTGTTAAAAAAAAATATTCCAGAGCCAAGGGTTTTAAAAATTCTTTTAAATTGTGACTATTGTTTCCAGCCCAAAGAAACCAACTGTATCAGAACCTTCAGGTAATTTGTCTAGGGACTGACAGTAAAAGGAATGGAAATAATCTATAGAAACCACATAATTCAAAAAATACTGACTTTGTTGTCTACATGACAGGAACATTTTAAAGAACTTGGGCAGTCTGTCCTTCTAAAATCCATGCAATTGTTTTTAGCTATAGCTATATGCTCAGAAAATCTTTCAAAAGTTTTACTCTATTTCTGGTTCAGCAAAATGGTAAAATCTTCCAGTGACTGTAAATGACGGAGTTTTTTCCAGTCATTGCAGAAATTATTGCTGATACTTTGTGGTCCAACCAGGAACACACTGCCCTACAAAGATTAACTAGTAATGATTCCTTCATTTATTCAGTGGCAGTAGTCCCAGGTTCAAATACGTATCACACTGTTGATCCTAGCAATTATCGTTTGAACTAAATGTACACACAAAAAATCTCATTTATTCAGAGATACATTAATGAGTCAATAAAGCTCTGATGAATCCGGCCCTCTGTTCCAATATGTATTATCTTGCAATTTGAGTTGCAAGCAATAATTCAAAGAAGGTTGTTTTTTGCGTTGGTTTGTTTACAGTCTTTCATAAATTTCAAATGTTTTCAATGCAGAAATTTAAGATTCCTTAGACTCAGGATTTTAATAATAAGGATGATGATGATGATTAATGTTTTATTACATGCAGTGAACTTCAGATGACACATAGTTTGCTTAAGTTTATGTTACTGCATCAAACATCAGTGAGTGTCAAGGGTAAGCAGATTATGTCCAGTCGTAATTTGTCCAGAAGAGGATTTATCCAGTTTGTATGTGCACGCAGCAGAAGCATGCACTCATATTGGGCAACCCATTGTTATTAACTTGGCAGTACTATAAAACTGTGGGTATCTTCACCTGTCCCAGTTCTATGAAATGTTTTTCTTTATATGACTTATTCTTTTTATGGTTTTAAATAAAGTGAGCATATCTGCATTTCTAATCTTACAAAAGAAAAATTCCCTGCTTCAGTATCCTTGATGTCATATATTTAGCAATGATGCATATGGCATAAAGATCTTAGACTTTATTTTAACATAATACATACTTGACTCTATTTATTTATCTTGCAATTTCTGGGGTGTTAAGGGGGATTTTCCTCTACAGCTGTGCTGGTTATTTATGAACAATATTTTTTTTCAAGAAAAGATGAAATTCTTATTGATTCCATCAGCTTTAAGGATTTAAGAAAAGGTAAAAATTATGCAATAAAATTTTATGAAAGGGTGACAAAGATTTGTGAAAAACCATAGTAATCAGTAGAGCTGAACTCCATAGGCTTTCTTTTTATGAACACTATACTTCCACCATCATAATTTTTTTTCTTTTAATGAATTTTACTGAAGAAAACATATATAGTTGTGCATGGAACATAATGCTTAGTTGAATGTGAACTAATTATAGTTCTACACAATGGAGTTTAGTCAGAGCAACTTACTTTTATTCCTATAGTTTTGCATAATTATGTTTTTTTTAAGTTTATGGGGAATAATAAAATTTTTCCAGTGAGCTTATTTTTTTCAAGTTAACTTACTAATTCAAATATAGGCCAGTATTTTTAGACCATAATTGATTCAGAGTCAACTAGGGTGCATCTTCCTTGGCTTTAAAGTAGAACCTTCTCATATGGTGTGGGGTCTGACTGAGAAGCTCTGAATTGTGCAAAGTTGAAATCTGCCACTGTGAGAAACATTTTCATTAACTTTAAGAATTTGTATTATTAGGTAGAATGACTGCACTCTCCATGTATTCTTGGCAGTTCTGTGTTCTTTAAGTACTTGCTCTTCCTGGTAATATCACCCATTATCCCGCTAACACTGCCTCAGCTTTCAATGTCTAGTTTGTATAAAATAATGAGCTTTTGAGTTCAAAGACTGTGTGGAAACTTTGTGATTGGTCAGCTGAGACATATATATGGAATAGTGCGAGAATCTTCAGAGGTGCTGTATAGTATTTTATTATAGAATAAATATCAGTGAGGAATCTGAATTGCTAGCTTTTTTTCCTCCTCTAAATTTGCCATACAGTTAAGCAAAAAAGACTTTTTTCCTGTTTATCAAGTTTTTGTAAAGAATGCAACAAATAATTTTCATTTATAATAAAAATTAAAACTTTTCTTTTGATGTGCTGAGAATGCATCAGTTGGAAGAAAACATTATGGGATGAAACCAAAATGGCTTTTTTAAAACTAAAAAATTAATTTAAAAATGAAAGCAGCATATATTTTCAGAGTTTTTAATTGAAAATCAAAAGTTGTTCCTCTGGTATATGTGCCTTTGGAGTAGTTCATGTGAATCCACATTTACTGCTGGGGAGAAAAAGGCATAGGGAAAATAAATTTTAAAAAAGAAGTAAATTTTATTTATTTATTTATTTGTTTTAAACTGCTCTCTAAGGGAGGAGCAGGGACTCTGCTACATCATACATGCACCCCCTAACTCCAGGCTGTGTGAGATGTGCCCAGGTTGCTTTGTACAGCTGCCTGACTACAGGTGAAAGCCTTCTTCCTTCAGACTCCAACTGTGCTCACCCCTGCTGGGTCAGGAGAGACAAAGGAACGTCTTGATATCAGTCACCTGTTGTGACAATGCCAGAGCAGAACTAGTGCCTTCCTTCCTGCAAAAGAAGACTGTGGGACATTTAAAGCATCTAGTCCCATTTAAATACCCTAGCCTGTCTTGCCAACAGCATACTTGGAGCATTCCAATGTTGTTTGCTTGTTCAACTTTTAAGAAGCAGATCACAGTGACAAAGTACCAATCTGTAAAGTCGAACTGCCCATTAATCTGCAATTAAGAAAAAAAATCATTAAAAGGATAAGTAATTTGGTAAACATTTTTGTATGTGCAACACCCACGATGTAAATTGTGCACTGGGTAGTTACTTTATACTTGTTCTTATTATGAATGCAACGTTTTTTCTCCAGCCTCTTCAATTTGTGATGCTTGGACTTTGCCTTAATTGTCATGGTTTTTTCCCTGAACAAACTGTCTGTTCTCTTGTTCACCTGCTACATGGTATAGCAGTGACTCTGTCTGTGACTTTTGGAGTGTTCTTTGGCATCCCTAGCAGATATTAACAGAAAGACTGTTCTGCAGGTGCACTGTCTTGTCACCTTAGCTTTACGTGAACTATTCCTGAATCCCATGTTATTAAGTGAGGGCTGAGGTATGAAAGAATGATGGATAAAAAGTTTCTTTAATACAGAGAGTTAGAGGTGGATGTTACCTAAAACATGAAACCTCAGCTGTATAAATTGAAAGCAGAATATAATTTCATGAAATTAATTAAAACAAGGGCAAAATGCAACTTGGCATGGTAATAATATTAAATAAAAAATATCGTTTACATTACAGCTTATCTTTCTGTGTTACATGCACTTTCCTCAGCATAATTCTCACAAAGAATACTCAAACACCACTGCAGAACACGTATTCCCATAAAAATACAAGATTAGGTTGATCTTGGCCAGCTGCCAAGTACCCCCCAGCCGCTCTCTCATTTCTTATAAACAGGATGTGGGAAGAAAATAGCATGAAAACGCTTATGGGTTGAGATCAGGAAGGGAAATCACTTACCAACTGCCATCAGCAGCAAGAGAGTCTTGACTGTGGAAAAAATTACTATAATTTTTGCTAGTTAAAATAGAGTTGGATAGTGAGAAACAAAAACTAAACTGCCTTTTTCCCAGGCTCAGCCTCACTCCTTCCTGCTTGACTTGTCTGTCTTCCCCACCCACTGAGCTTTTCAGGGAGATGAGGAATGAGTTCACAGCATTTCTCTGCCATTTCTTCCTCGTCACACTTTTCCCTTGCTCCAGTGTGGGCCCTTCCCTCGGGCTGCTGCTCCTGCCAGGAGAACCTGCTCCAGCATAAGCTGTCCAGAGGCTGCCGTTCCTTTAGGCAACATCCAGCTGCTCTTGGGTAGGGTCTCCTGGTTCGCAGAGTGGACATCTGCTCAGATGTGCTCTTCTCCAGTGGCTACTGGGGAACACTTGCTCTGCTGTGGTCTCTTTCATGAGCTGCAGGAGAATCTGTGATCCAGCACTGGGAGCGGCTCTTCCCCTTCCTCCTTCCTTGACCGTGGTGTTCACAGAGTTGTTTCTCACACTTCTTTTTAACTTGCTCCTCTCTCCTGGACAGCGTTTTACCATTTTTTAGATACATTTTCCCGGAGTCCCACACTCGTGGCTGCAGGGCTCAGCAGTGCCCTGCATCAGGGCCAGTGGCTGGAATCACCGAGGCCACCCCTGCCGCCCCTGCTGCCAGCGCCAGGGCACCTCCGCTCCTACTGCCTCCCTGCTGCCTTCTGTATGGTCAAACTCCTACTTTTTCTGGGCCTTGGTGTTTCAAATCTTCCTCAAGGAATGTACAAGCAGGTACAATCTGTGCTACTTGGTTTGCACCAAGTATATTATTTTAATGTGAGTTTCAACTGAAAGAATACACTGAAATTAACATTTGATGTCTTATTCTTTGATATCTGGCATTTTTCACAGCCAGACTATAATAAAGAAGTCAGTTATTGCTATTAGACATATTTTAAAAGAATTCTTTTTTGATGCATATCTCCACTTGGATTATTAAATTTAAATCAGTGCTGCTATCAGTTTGAATACTAATGATACATTCTGCCAGATGGAAGCCTTTAATAAATTTTCACTTTTCTCTAACAGTCTGCTCTAAATCTTAAATAAGAGAATTTTTGGGTTATGGCAGCTTTAATGCCTTCTGTCCACACTGATTTCAATGTCATCAGTACCTGGGAGGCAGGTGCTCTCTAACTAGTTGCCCTCCTTTCCTGTTTATTGAGATGCACATCAGTAGCACAGTCAAGGCTGTTCTTTTGGTGGTTTCTGAACTGCCAGCCACTTTCCTGCTATACTTGTGTTGTGTACCTGCGACCATCCTTCCTTGTTTCAATTGACATATATATTCCTTATATTCATACTTTTGAGTTCTTTTCTGTCATTCTATGTGAAGCACCAAGTACTGGGACTTGTGGAAGAAGAGGGGGAAAGGGTCAGGGAGCTGCCCACTTACCAAGTAGCATTATTTCCTCCAAAACCAGAAATATTTCGTGCTGATTCCAGCTGATTAGTGCACTTCGGAGGCACTGACACCCTTTGAAGCATGGGGGCAGTTGTTACAACCCAGCACCAGAGGTGTGGAATGAATGAAACGTAATAAACGAGTATGTCTCTTTTATCAGTGCATTTGATGGTGTGTTTTCATCAGTTAGTAATATTTTCCTCCAGAGTCATGTGCTATATTAAATTTTATACTTCTGAATTTTTGAACGGGGGCCATACAGTTGCTAAAATCTATGCTGTTGTGGAGAAATTAACTTTAAATAGCTTAACCTTTTCTCTGCTACATTCTAGCTAGCTGGGAATAACTTCTTCAGGGAAAAAAAGTGTCTATCACTGCTAAAAGTCTATGAAAAGGCAAGTTGGAACTCGCGGCTGTTGCGGGGAGGGAAGAATAAACACTAGATAGCAGAAGAGAAAATGAAATCACAGCATTCAAACTTTCTGTACCTTAGGGTAAAGAGAGAACTAAAATACTTGTGTGAGTCAATAACTATTCCCAGGAGAATCCTTAGAAAAGCCTACAGGTAGAAAAAAAATTTCAGTTATTGAGTTATTTTCTCACCAGTCTGTTTCACTTATTGACTAGTTTTGTCATTAAACTTCAGAGCCACACAGTTAAATCTGTTTCATCCATGCACCAGACTCTCCAAATAATTCCATTATCTAAATGATTATGTGAAGTACCAATTAAAAGAAAGTAATTAATAATATTGTAATGCAGAGAACAGGTTTTGTTGAGATTTGTGGTGGTGCTTTGTTCATTAGTTTTCTGGTTTGTTCTCTTTTTGCTTCAAAGTTAGTAAAAAAAAAACATCTCCATCATGGAACAAAAGATGTCAATCACATAAAAGTAAGGGCACCAACAAAACATTTCAAATCGTTTTAAGAAATTTTCTGACATAGTAATGGTAATTAGTGTATTTCAGTTTCAACAACTGTAATTAAACCTGACCTTTACATTAATTATGTCTTGACATTTATGATTTTAAACTAGCTTTCCCTGTGGTGATGATGTGTTACATACAGATGCTAATAAGTAGCTTCTGTAGTGTGAGGAAGGAGATTTTAGATGTGTCTACAGTGCAGTTCAGAAAACAGCATAACCTTCAATACATTTGTGCTATTTCAGTTAATGCTGTTCCTAGATTTTGTAATGGCATCCTGACATTGTTTCTTACGTAACAAAACTCACTGACACAATTTTGAAAGGAACTTAATGAGCAGTAATGCATGCCGTTATTGTTGAATTTGCTATTTATGTAAAACCTTTAAGTCAGCATGGATGTTAGTGGGAAATAAGCCCATCTCTTATAAAGCCTGAAGCATAACAAAGACACGAGTCAGCCATGGGAGTTGGAAACTGAGGATGTATGACAGAATAAAAGTGGAGAACTGTTCTTGCTCACATAGAACATTAAGTTAAGCTAGATTCAAAGTTAAACTAAAAGGTGAGATTAGATAGTTCTAGAAGAAACATCCATTATGGAGCATGTAAAGAGAGGCATTTCTGAACATGAGGACTTTGAATAGCCAAGGTGCTTTTAATGAAGATAATAGCAGAGATGTTAAAAAGCTATCTTTATGACACTAAAACCCACAGTAGTCTATTGCAGAGAGATCCATCTTGAATTAAGAAAAATCAATAGACTTCAGGAAAGATCTTGGCCATTTTGAAAGTCGAAGGCGGCCTTGTTTTTTATTTGGAAGGGTTGGTAGCTTTGTCTCCAAAGACACATTCATACATGGTGAACACTAGACTTCACAGTCCTAGTGCTAATACTGTGCCTTCAGAGTTGAACTCTCAGTTTGATCCAAAAACCCCTAACTGCCACTCTCTAAGTTTAAAAGCACATCAATTTATGTAGTTTCCTTCCTGATCCATACATTCATCTGCTTTGTATATGTCATATGTTGAGAAATCTCTACTGCCCGCTTTCAGGCTTCATAACCTCAAACCCATATGGAATTATTTGTATATTAGAATTACACACAAAAACACACACACACACACGCACGCACATATATACACACACATGCATATATATACATATGTTTATCTCTTTCAAGTGAGATCAAGCCAAAATTCAAAATTATCTGTGTTTGTATGGAAAGCTAAGTTGGCTAAATAATACAGCCATACCATTTTCTAGTTTTGGTGGTTCTAAGCTATCAAAATGTATATCTGATTAGCACAGACTACCAAAAACATTTCCCCAAAGCCAACAACCAGTACAGTGCCTGTATTTATGGGGAAATCAGAAATCTCTCCCTATTACCCATTTATCTTCTTTCTTATGCTGACAATTCCTTGAAAAGTTTTCTTTAGCTGTTTGCTTATTTGGATAAGTTGTAGTTTATTTTCTGTTTTGTTTCTTCACAAAATGTTGACATGTTTTTATGGTGGGTCACTTATGATAAGGAAGGGGTCAACAGGAGTTTTACAAACTGAAAGGCCTAGTCTTGCTTAGGATATCTGGACCCTGGCTGCCTGACCTGTTCATTGACTGTGCTTTCTAATTGGGTTGTCATTGCTATCCAATGAGCAGGGTAATGTTGCTAAATGCTAGATTAGTGAGAACATGAAAATCAGTCTGCCAGTAAAGGGCATAGCAAGCACCATGACTACAGAGTATTGTGTGTTTGGCCTTAGCATTCTAAAGAAGCTTTTCTATTTCTGCTACTCTGAAGGAATATCGCAATTTGTTTCCAAACTTAGTGACTCACAGCTTTGGATACTGTCTTTTAAATGCCTTCTTGCATTGCATTAAGGAGTGCTTTTTGTAGGAAGGCAAATTGCAGAACACATATGTTTAAGAGGTATGTTAATTTCCTGAGTTGTGGCGCAAAGAATAGTTGTGCAGTGCATCCTGACATCTTTCACCATAATTACTACAGTTTTTCCTGTCTGGAATAAAGCTTTAGAGAGCATGGGATCTACTAGAAGTAACAGAACACACGACAAAAGCAAGTAACATTGTGCAATAAGTAAAGAAGCAACAGCTCATTTTTTTCCTGCATAAGTTTCCTCCTAGCTATGCTGTTTTTGGCATTTGAGAAAAATAAAACAATTGATCTGATCTGAAAACTGCATGAAAAGCAAGAATGCTTTCATCAAGTGAAAATGAAAAAAAAAAAGCCCTTGACTTTCCTGTACTTAAGTTTGTCAGATCCAAAGAAATTGAGCCAAACACGTACTTGGATTGGAACTTGATTATAGAAATGACTTGGAACTTAGCCTGGAAATAGTATTAAGCCACCCCATCCCCACTGTACTGCTTTCTTTTCCTTTACATCTTATGCCCTGATGGAAAGGTGGAAGGTGTTTGCTCTTTCTTTTCCTTTCTGTTCTTCAAGTAGTCAGTATCAAAAGCCTATTTTAATTTGGTAAAAATACTTTTATTGCAATGTTTGTACCATTATTTTCAAACTGGAGACCTGAATTATCTCTAACATATTGATATAAATTCAAAATGTAAAAATACAGAAATATCTCGGGGGTTTTTTTTGTGGGTTTTTTTTGTGTGGTTTTTTTTGTTTTGTTTTGTTTTCTTTTGTTTTGTTTTGTTTTGTTTTGTTTTTGGTTTTGGTGTTGTTTTTGTTTTTTTTTTTTACCAGAAGTGTAATGTAGACTATTAAAAATACCTCTAGATGTAGTGGTTGGGTTTTGGCACAGAAGGTTGTCAACCATATGCTCAGTATACCGTGTACCATATACTGCTTTTGAAAATGATCCAAAGGGCACTGAAGTCACTGAAGCTCCAATGGCTTTTTAATTGGTTTTAAATCTTTGCTCTAAACAGTTGGTAAAGAAGCAACTGAGAGAGAATATGATCAAGGTCATTAGAGTAGCAGGTTGTAAATGGTGGATAATCAAGGAAGTGCTGTTTTCTTAAAAAACATAAATTCCAGGTAAGCCTAGCAGGTGGTGGTACAAACAAGATAAAGGAGACATTTCTTTGTGAAGTATGTAGGTAAGATGTGGGACTCCAATGCTGTGGGAACTTTGGGATGCCAGATTTCTACAGAATTTCCAAAATCAATTGAACAAATCCTTGTAGGAGGGGCAGAGCTATAAAGTACACAGATACAATACCAATCTCAGGATGTCCATGATTCCTACATTGCTGGAAACAGTACTCCCAGGAAATAGCACTGTGCATCTCCACTGCTCTGCTTTTGGCTACATGCCTGCTGTTAGCCACAGCCAGTAAAGGGTGGCCTGACAAAGCAGACCTTTGGCATGACCCACTAGATCTGTTTATGAGTTCTTAAGTGGCTGTATGAGCACCACAACCGGTGAGTCTGTTTTTCTATAGCTGTGTGACACACAGTTGATTCTGGCAAATGAAAGATGTGAGCTCTGACTGATGTTCTTCCCACAGATCTGAGCGATAAATAGTGCCCCTATCTGTTGTTTTATAATATCTCAAAACTATTGAGCATGTACTGCAGGTTTTATTCTCAGGGAAGGAGTATCTTCAACACACTTATTTTCATGAAGCGTGGTAGCTATTTATTAGCTACCTGAGCTAATAAATAGCTCTGAGCTCAACTCCCATTTTCGGGGAATGTAAATATAGTTAACTGGTCTGAAAGTTTGATAGTACAAGCATACATGGAGATATACATAGCCTTGATCATACAAGCCTTGATTAATTTGAAAGGAAGCTGAAAACAAGATGTCTAACTGTTTCTCTGTAACAAGCATCATAAAATACAGGACAAGATGCAGTTTAATATTAATGTAAGTACTGTACACTCACAGTGTTATAAACCAAACAATTAGATGAGGTCCACACCCTAAAAATATCACCATCTCATTAGGATGTTTTCAGTACAATTAGAAACCTAACAGGGGGAACAAAAAGGGTCACAGAAGTTTTATGAATGTGAATAAAAAAATAGCTGTTATGAAATATGCTAAAAAGACAAATGATGTGACATTTTTCTTCTAGCAGTGCACTGTGTGGAGATTATCTTCTGATAAGAACTAGGCAGCTGGGATTTTCCTTATTCTTATGATTTTTTAATGATGAGATATTGTTGTGAATACTATGCCCTGTATTCTGAGGTTCATCTGTCTTTCATAGGGAAATTTCTGTGAAATCTTTGGTTCAGTCAGTTGCACAAAGGGGGCATCTTTTCCTTCATATGTATCAGGCCTACAAGGCTTTTACAGAAAATTGGAAGGTGACACATGGTCCTTCAGACATGGAGGAAATGTACAGCTGCTGGTAAGGGTGTGGGTGCATATCAAGGAGTAAGGGGAACTTTTCCCAAGGACATCGATGCAATGCCTAATATGCAAGAGAACTATGGAACCTGTACATTCAGAAATAGTAGGGCAGATTTCAAGGATACATCAAAATATGTGCTTGGTAGTTTGACATCTTAACAATGGCTTGACATCACTACAATTCTTATGAGTGACTGACCAAAAGCAATAAAGGATTGCACCAGGAATACTTAGACCTGAAGACATTTATCTGAACTTAAGTTTTATAGCAAGTTTCCTTCTGAGAGGGGGGGGAAAGGGATATTAATACTTCAGCTAAATTTGTATTAGACTAATACCAATTTGTCATTTTATCTTTATTTGATGATTTATTTATGAGTATGATTTAATTTCAAGACCTATACCTGTTACCATTTGAAATACTTCTATACCTCATGCTGTTAAGCCTTTGAAATACACACAATATACTTCTCTTACATCTAGCTTTCTTACATTATAGGAGAAAGCAAACATTTTTAATTTATCAAAGAATGTCTTTCACTTCTTGCCTGCATTTTGTTTCCTTTATAAATAATTTTTATGTACAATTTTAAAAATATAAACAAAGCCTTCATGACATTCTTTCTGATCATTAGCGTTCACAGTCTCTCAGATCAAAAGTTTTGCTGGGTTTCTTTGTGAACATGAAAAGTCCTAATCCACATACTCAAGAAACTTGCATTTGAAATATTTTCCTTCCATTATTTCTGGTCTGTCTCAACAAATCTGAAAGGTAAGTTGTCGCAGTAACGACACAAAAGGAAGAGACAGAGACACCTGTTACCAGGATCAGAGAGAAGGAAGGAAGGGGGGCAAGACCCACCTTCTTTATTTTTTATATCCATTTAGAAATCACTGTTCATTGGAGGAAATCAGTTCTTCCTCCCTCAATTACAATGGTCAAAGGAAATGTCCATCAGAGTTCTGTGTCCAGGAGAAAGGAATGCAATGATAAGATACAGTTACAATAACATGGCCATGTTTACAGAGAAAACTGTGAGAAACTAGCTACAAAGGAATGATAACATCCAGAACTGCAAAAATCAGGGCAACAGTAAGTGATGAATAATATAGTTCTGTTCAGATATCCCTTGAATTAATGGACACTACACAGTTTAAAAGAGGTTGAATATGACTGGAAACAAATGTCAATGGATTTTTCTTAAAATTCTTAAAATTCAAATGCTTATCTTGACACTATAAATGTTGCTCATGCCACATAAAATTATTTTTTCAGCAAAATGCAACACAGTTATTGTAATAATAATTGATAACTAAGTAAGTGAGGTACTTGAGGGGATTGACTTACTATTCTGCTTGCAGGTTGCTCACATTTTCAAGATTAAAAGCAGAACAAAACTTAATGCAATGAAAGCAAATGTCTGCAAAAGATGTCTGCATTAATAGCTACCTAGTGAATAAATATGATTTTATGGAAGGTGTGGGAAGAATGAGAATGTCTGTTCTTTCCCTTCTTCCTACATTTTGTACTTTCAGAATGAATTGTGCCCCAACTTCACAGCATAGGGAACATTGTGAAAAAAATTGCAATTCTTATTGCTTATTTCTTATTCTTGTGGCCTTATTATGTCTGCCATTTCCTCAAAGCCAATTAACAAATTCCCTCAATATTTCCTGCTTATATCCCTACTGTCCCTGGCTCATCATACCTCAAAATTTCATGTTCTTCCCATGTGGCTGCACAGGGCCTCTCTTGAGAAATTCTTCTTTCCCATGTAAACTATGAAAACAATAAGGTAATGCTTGGACACCTGCTGTTTTTCCTGATCTGTTTTGATTCGAGACAGAGTGTGTTTTGGAATTGGGTGTTGTAGGACTTCAGCCAATCACCCCGGGGGGTGGGTGACCACTGTCCAATCACCTAATAGGTTCTTACCATATATAAGGGGAAAATACAACAATTAATTGCTTCTGCTGCTTCTCACTGCACTGGGTTGTGTGCTCTGTTCTGGGTAATACAGCGACATTCCTATCCATCGGTATTTCAGAGAATTCCCTGTGTAACTCTTTTCATCCAGTGAACTCTTTGTTCCCCTTTGTCAAACTAACAGGCCTCATTTTAATTTTTTATTTTTATTGCATGAATGTATTGTCAAATTTAAGTAATTCAGGTCTTGCACTCTTCCATGGCAGTGGAATTTGCTGAGTGGATAATCCTTGAGTAAGGGAGACGTGAGACCACTTTACTGCCTCTTTGTTCAGAGGAGTTTCTAAATAAAAATGCAGAGTGCAGCATGGTTGCATCTGTGCCTTTACATGACCTGGTACATTTGCTCAGCAATTCCGTGAGTCTGTTGCTTTTTACTGGGGACTCATGCCCAAGGATGTAGAAAAAATTGGTGTGGAACCTACCTGTATGTTGAGGGTTTTATTTTCTCTAATGTGACAGTCGTCACAATTGTACAGGTTAAAACATGAACTTAATTAGTGTTTGGGGCACAGCAGAAGCTCAACAAAACACTTTCTGAAACCATCAGTAAAGAGTATTCTCCATTCCGTTCCTAGCCTGCAGGCATGAATTATGTGTCTAGCCATTTAAACTCCCTGTAGGTGTTTTCCAGAGGCCAATTTATACCAAGTCTGAGAAAGGTATTTCCAGAGAGTGCTTTATGCTTTATGGGAGATTTTATGATGAGTGTCTATCTTCCACTTGATGGTAGAGGGATCTCTGATTGGACAGCTGTACTGTTGATTCATATGAATTCTGCTTGAAATGTACAGCTTTATATTGCAGATGAGCCTGAGTTCCCTTAGCCTTTCAAGTCCAGTGATTCCTAATAATGTTAGGCACAGAGGGATGTTTTCACAGACATTTAGATGCTTCGAGGTACCTAAAACGATTTTCAAGATCACTAAAGCAGACTGGACATCTAACTTCCATTGATTTACCTCAGGTAGATGACTATTTCTGTTTGCTTATATGTGAGGATTTTTTCCATAATCCCTCTCAACACTTTTCATAATCCCTCTCAGCACTTTTCATAATGTTGTCCACAAGTTTTATTTAATTTCCAAGGAATGTATCCTATTTGTTTCTATTGTACTAGACTATATCCAGATAAAATGTGTTGAATCTCAATCTTTAGATTATAAGCAAAAGAGTTTTCATTAAACTCTCGTACAAGGTCATCAATTTTGCAGTGTAGTTTGGGGGACTGTCATGTGGAGTCATCACTTTTCCAGAAAACTGCTGGTACTTCAGCTACCATACTGTGATTGCTTTGCAGTTGGATCAGCTGAAAATATGTATTGTAGAAATGCTGTGCTCTTTTAAGAGAATAATTTTCCATGTAGTGGTGCATGATGCTTTAAATATGGTGGACAGCAAAAGACTATGTTTTGAAGGACTGTTGATTTGAAGCAATACCATTTATTCTTTGTTATTCCCACGACAATAAGAATCCATTCAGGAACACTTACTGAATAAAACTTCAGCTGGTGCTAATGGGATGACCACACAGTCAGGAGACATCCAGTTCACTCCTAATTTGCCTTTAGTAGTTTCCTTTACCTTTAGTAGTTTCTTTTACCTTTAGTAGTTTCTTTAACCAGATCAGCATTTATTTAAAATAATGACTACCTGATTTATTCCCATGTCCCAGTTTTCACTTTGCTCTCATTCTGCCACTCTGGAGTGACAAGAATTTTTCTACTTGTCTGAACTTTCTTTGGACAATAGATTTTATTTTTTAATAATGTTGGTTTTAGATAGGTGCATTTTTAAAAGGACTGTCTGTGAATAAAACACATATACTGGATAGAATTTGAAAAAATTTATGTCAAATCCTAGATAGACATACCTATGCCCTACAAGTTACTACACATTTAAAACCTTGACTCCTTTTCAGTGTCATTTTGTCTACCTTGTTGTTTCCCACTTGCAAGGAATAAGTGGACCAAAGTCAAATAATTAGTGGCAATACATATATAAAAAAACCCCCTGCTTTAATTGCTTTATGGTGAAAGTCACTGTAAGTGCAGTGTGTTGTTCCTTAGAGCAGCACTCAGAGCCTTCCCTTCATTCTGCTGCTGTAACATAGCTCGGCTGGTTCCTTGTGCCTATACACTGGGCTTCTCATGGAAACATCAGTCATAGATTTTGCAGCAGTGAGAGTTACAGCCTGTGGAACTGCCTGGCCATAGGGATGCCAGAACAAGATGCTTGGGGAGGAAAAATAATCCATGCAGACACTATGATGCTGTAAATGCACTCTCAGTTAGCTGCTAGGAATTTGTCTGCTCTGGCAGGATCACCCAGGAACTGTATACATTGAACACACACTATTAAAGCCTCTGCTTGATGCCGTTAGCACATGACAGAGAGACCCAAATCAGTTCTAAAGGCATTTGCAAGCTGCCACTGCTGCAGCAAAGATAATATTGGCTCAGCTTTCCAATTGACAAGAATAGACAGCATTATTTTAAACTTCCGTCTTCCAATTGTGCCTTATAGACCAAATGCGAACTCAAGTAATTTTTAAAGCTAATTATGTAATAGGGATTTCACAGAATAGCTCTGAAATACTTAAAATTGATATTAAAAAATTTAAAATCCTGATGTGACAGCTGCAGTAGTAATACCTATTGTTAAGTTTTGCTAGACTTTCCTCTGTCATATAAGCTCAAAAATACGTGTCTTATTTTTCAAGTATCTTCTTCCTTTCATGACCTAGGAACAACGTTTATTACATGCTATTAACATTCAGTAGCTATGCAATAAAACCACATGCCCCTGAGTACATATTTTTTATGCATTATATGATGGAATGATTTCCTACTAAGTGAGTTAAGCAGAATTTCTTTTTTTTATATTACCTGAACTATGATGAACCACAGGCTTTCTGAATGCAACTGTGGAAAATTAGGCCTGACCTTTTCTAACAGGGATTCCAATCAGTTGGAAACTCTGAAAAATAATCTGTACTGGTGCTTTTCCTGTAGATTTGAAGTTTCATGCTCTTCAGAAAATATATTCTGATATATTCCACCACAGTATACTGGTGTGGCTAAGGAGGATTTGGGGAGTGTCCAAGTCCTCTCACTGTTCTGCTTTATTTTAATGTCAGATGCTGGCACATTTCTGCAATTTTTATTTCTCCATGCAGTGAGATCTACCTTTAACCTTTCACTAATATGCATAAGACTTATAGAGATACCATTAAAATTCATTCTGTGGTAAAAATAATTAGTCTTACTTATACTGGATGTTGTTGAGAGCAGCATTTACTAACAAGCCCCATAACTGGCTTGTTTAATCACATATGAGTGAAAGAGTTACAGCCTCTAATTTGAAAATCAGTCATAAAGATAACATGAACTTCACACTTGTCATGAAACATGAGAATTCAAGACTCAATTGTAAAGTAAACATTGACTTCATTTATCTTTTGTGGAAAATAATTAATTTGAAATGTTGCAATCAGATTCTGATAGCCTGTGCATTGGTAATGCCAATCTATGTAGTTTCCCAATTAAAAGCCTCTACAAAGGTGTTTAGAACACATTGGTTTTCAGAACTGTTAAGTAAAGGCTGTTGCATAGTTGAACTGTTCTCTGTGTACTTCATATAAATAGGTTTACACCTGAAAATTCTAAACTGGGTGCTTGATTGCCAGGCTGGTTTCCTGAAAATGAAATATTTGGCTGAGTGCCAGTACAGGGATCTAATATCTGGATTATAAAGCCCAATACGGCCCTAATCATGATAGAGGCATATCCAGACAAGATGACATTGTCTCATTCGGAGGATCACTGTCACTTATTGATCATACTTAGGTATATTGATTCTGACTTTAGTTTTAATTGATAAAGTGAATTGTCAATCATTAGGGTAGTCTTGATAGGCACAATTCTTTAAATCAGTCTGAAAATTGAGTTGTATTTTTCTTGTTGGTGTGTGTGCACATAGCTTGTCATAACAATTCATCATTAGTTTCTTAGCTTGAATTTGACAATGGACTTGTTTTGTTCCCACTGGGCTACTTCAGAGACTTGGCTCAGTGCAAGCAGGAGCAAGTCCAAACTTTCCTGATGCAGAAATAGCAGTGCTACAGCTACTGCAGGCAGGTTAAGATGAGAAGAGAAAAACATGAAAAATCCAGTTAATTGATCTTTTGTAAACATGATCAGTGAAATCATGCACTCTGTTGAAGGCAAGAGTAGCTTAACCATTAACTTTAGAGAAGAAAACATTTTATCCAGTGCCTAAAATGTCAGGTCATCTTAAAGATAAATAAAACAAGATTGTTATTTGTTGTTTCTGAGAATAAAAATATATTTTTTTCTTATGGTGATATCTGGAAAGACCAGACAAGAATGTGGCCTGAACTCTTTGTACATGTAGAAAATAAGGAGCAAACCTGGAGTTAAGGAACTTTACATTTCAGATAAGATTATAAATGGATGTATTACACTTGGGGACCTCAGTCTCAGAAAGATTAAATTGCTCAAAAGATGTCTGTCAGAGCCAGGAATGAACACAAATCTTCTGAGTTTTAGTCCAGTGTGTTTCAACTTCAAGGCAAGTTCTTTCCACTTTTAATATATGCTTCCATTATGGATATAAGTGTGATTTCCAGCTTAATGAAGTATTTGTAGCAGATTTTAACAATACCAGGACAGTTAATTTAGATGGAGTTCATGTTGAAACATAGACATATAAACCTGCAAGTAGCACATTAAAAAATGGAGACACAAAAACATTCTTGCTAATGTCTTGGGACAGAACTCAGTTAAAAGAAATTATCATGCTTCTATATTAAGAACAAATTACCCTAGTTGCATGAACAAAAAATACGATATGACTTCAGCTTGAAACAGGATTTGGACAAAATTACGTAGCTGAAGATTTACTTAGCTTCTGAAATTAGTTTGAGGGAATGAAGGTATTCTGGTATTTTCCTTTTGTTTCAGGTTATTCTTATTACTCATATTTATGATATAGCCACTTTTTCTTTATTTGAAAATAAGTATTTGTGCATATTTGTGTTACATTAATAAATTAGAAAACACTATAAATTATATAGTCCTTTGTCAGATCATTATTTGACTGACTTCTATGAAAAACTGTATTTAAAAAAAGGCACGAATTAAAAAAGAAAAAAAAAAGAATTTAAACTGATCACAGAAGACAGCTTTTTGTTTCCAGTGAAAATGTACATTTTCTCTGTGAGAAGGAAAATGCATTTCCTGAAAGTGAAATTGGTTTTGTTTCTGCAGAAACTGTAAAATCATTATGCATTTCTATACTACATTCTGAGAAACTTCGGGGCTTATTCTAATGCATGATTTGCTTCTATTTATGATTCAAAGTAATGTTCAATGGTTACTTTCATGGAAACCAATTCAGAAGGGCCATTCTTGTAGTAGAGACAGTGACATTTCTATCCTTGTAAAATTAACGAATGGAGATAAACACTGTTTCTCGGGAAATATTATCTTTTCTATTGTATAATGTACTGTAATTAAAAAACTTAAATACTTGCAACTACATATTCCTCAATGAATAATGAACTAACTGTGAAACAAAGTCTGTTTTTTTTCACAGAAAATACTGTTATCGACAAACCTGAGCTGTAATTCTGCAAACTTTTCTCTGCTTGAGTAATCCTGTGAAGCTCAATGGGGCTACACAAATGCATAATAACATAATTGAAAGTACAGTTTTAAGAATAGTGGAGCATTTAGTACACAAAGAAAACAGACGGTCAGATAAATTAAGAAAGCCCCTTGTTTCAAATCCACAATGGATTTTTCAGAAAGGCACACTTGGAGAATTTGTGTTGTTATCTTTATGTCTTTCACAATGTGTATACCTGTCACTATTCTCCAGACAGAAAATATATATGAAATCCACAAAGTTATATGAGGTTGTAGAGCTGTGTTTTCCTAGTCATGCTTTAAGCAACTTCACTGTTTAAGATTTGGCAAATGGAGTTAATTTCACCTAACAAACTGTGGTATTGCCAATGCAAATAACTTCATATACTTTCTGACAATGTTGTTTTAAACTATTTTAGATAGTAATATTGTTGTTACTGTAATGATCTGGGAGTAAAAGTGTTGCAATATTTATAGGCAGAGGTAGTATCTTTTATTTTTTTTTTTTAATCTCATATGATTGGAAAGAGGCAAAAGCTTTCTGACAAGATTATAGAAACAAGTTTTGTACTTTAAACCTGAAGAAGAGATCATGTGTGCAGGTCTGCTTGAAAAAATTGGAAGACCAACCTTTTCACTCAGCCTGTATTAACTTGGATCTGTGGATATAATCTTCAGTAATCAGTCAGGGTGACTCCTACCTATTCAGCCCTTGATTTCTCTGTTTGCATCCATTACTAGTGTGGATACTAACTACATGGCAATATTTCTAAATATTAGAAAGAGAACTGAAACAGACTTCCAGCT
The DNA here is from genome assembly GCA_013398175.1 of Climacteris rufus. Taxonomy (NCBI): domain Eukaryota; kingdom Metazoa; phylum Chordata; class Aves; order Passeriformes; family Climacteridae; genus Climacteris; species Climacteris rufus. The sequence goes on along the minus strand of VZRZ01007524.1, from coordinate 221 downwards.
GAATTCATTTTTGTAGGTATGACTGCCCTGGGTAAACAGCTTTCAGTCAATACTACCCTGGACTAGCTTGCAAAGGTAGGAATGAATAGCTCTGTAAACCTGTAGGATTCCTTTAGTTTTAATGCCCTTGCTTTTACTGGTTTCTGAAAAGGCTTTTCCTAGTTGTGCTGTAATTCCTCTTTTTGTATTTGGAAAAACATGTGTCGAGAGTGTCATTGATG
>VZRZ01007522.1:1006261-1043214 GCA_013398175.1 Climacteris rufus | reverse complement strand
AGCGGGTGCCGGAGCCCCTGCGCGTGTGTCGGCTCTGCGGCTCTAGGGTGAGTAAGAGCAGGGTTTCTGTGACATTTCATTGCTGCCGCTTTCCTGTGCTGGGCATTGCTGTAGTTGCTGGTAACTAAGGCTTGTGTTTGCCTGCAACAAAAGGGAGAAGTACGAAGTATGCTGTTAAGTTCCCTAAATAAAATAGCCCTTCGATGCTCAGTTATTTGGTTAGGCAAGTGATTTGGTGTTTGCTTTTGGGTTTCTTTTAAATGGAAGTTAATAGCTTCAGCTCTTTCCCCTTAATTGAGCCTTTAAAATGAAAATGTTAAGTGGGCCATATGTATCCCAAGAGTCACCTGGAGAGCGACGTGTATGTATGATCTGTATTTGTTTTGTACCATTCCCAAACTGTCCTGGCAGAAAGACTGCCAGAATGTTTATTTTCAGACTCAAAATGACCCTGGTGTTTTGTTTCCTGGTTGCATTTTCAATTCTTCTTGGAAAGAGACTTGTATTCTGCACTGCAAAACTTTACACTTCCACGGGTGTAAGCGATACGTGCCTCCGTTGGCGTTTCAGTGTCTGGAGATGGCTTAATGTGCAGACCTCTCCATAACCTATCAGTTGTTCTTTATCTTTTCCACTGATAGTTAAACTGAAAAGAGAGGAGCTCCTGAGAGAGGGCCTGCATGGACTGGGAGAAGATAATGCTAGTCTGTTAGTTTTCAGGATAATTAATAGTGATTATGACTGGATTCTTAATTAAAAATCCTCTTCTTTTCAGCTGACACGTTAATCTAATAGCGTGTACCTCAGCATTTGAGTCCTGGGAAGCTGTGAGCATTCTTAATAGAATGAAGAGCAACTGTTTGACATGTCAGTCTCTGATGTAGATTTAAACCTTCGGTCTCTACTTGTGAGAGAGTTTGTCAAACGTTTTTTGTGGAAGCCTCCAAATGCTAGAAAGTTTAGGGATTGACAGTGCTAGTCGTGTTTACCCTTTATACTTTTATGTATAAATAGGAGAATATGAGGTACTGTTTCACAAAAAGATCAAAAAAAGCCTTCGGTCAACTGTGACGGTAAATAAGTTGTGATGCTGAATAGTGAATGTACTCCTTCACTATTTCAAATTCATTGATCTCAGTCTTCACTTTTTCGTGCTCTTCTGAATATGAGGAAGGGAAAAATTACAAACACTTCAAGGTGGAGTATTTTGAGTTGTGTGTTCTTTGACAATGTTGAAATAATATTATCTTTATTTTTTCAGAATTAAGGGAATAATCTTTAGCCATGAAAGCAAAAACTGGAATGTCTCCTGGCTGTGCATTTGTTGTAATCTCTGTCTCCTGTAGGCATGTACTCTTTAGATAAATAATCCATAGAAATAGTAGGCTATTGAGGGGAAGGCGGGAAGTGGGGCAGGCAGAGATGTGGCTCTGAGGATAAGGCAGTGCTGGATAAAGGCAACTGAGGAGGAGCACAAGACTGTTAAATAAGTGTGGTTGGAGACCTTGCAGTGGTCCGTGTGTCTTCTGTATTCAGACTGCCTTCCAGCTTCCATAAGAACAGTTGTGTTCTCAACCTCAGTTACTAAGTCATGCACTGATATCCCTCTATCTACTTTTACTGAGAATTACTCTGAAACCGAGGTGTTTCACCTAAGAAGTGCTTTTGCTCCTGTTAAATTTCAAGTGTATCTGACTTGGAAGAAGATAATTGCTGAGGCAAAAGATGTTGCTGTCTTAGAAACTGGTGTACGGCAGTCTCCGATACCAAAGGATACTGTAGGTACAGTGTCTTATTATGTTTAGGCACAGCATTATTTTTGCTGCAGTTTTACAACTGAAGAAGACATAATTATATGAGAAAAATCTTTTAACTTTGTGATTAGATTTGATTGCTTTGCCACCCTAGCAAGTGCTATAGGACACAGTGGTCTGGGGAATCAGTGGCTTGTGTTCTAGACAGGGAACTCCCCACCCCCTTGAGAGTGCTTATAGCCAGCTTCCAGTAAAATTCTAATGGCTCCAAGCTATTGAAATTACTTTGCATCTTAATTGAAATCTATTTTATGTGAACAAGGTAGTTTAGCAGGCTAGTGACAGCATTCTTGTGAACATATTATAGCCTGCCTACCTCACACGTGCAATTACAGGACAACTGTTTTAAGGCATCCTTTCACCCTAAAAAAGAACTAATATGAGGAACCAAGCAAATAGAACAGTTGGTATTACTGGTTGTCTGCTAAATGTTCTGCAAAATATTTTACATTTTATAAATTGATAAGTAGGGAAAAAATTAATATCTTTTATTAGTCTGTTTCAGTACTTAAAATCAGCTCTCAGCCTAGTTATAAAAAGGTTTTTTTTAAGTCTTACTCTCTGCAGAATCTGAAATTGGTTATAGTCCTTGTGGATGTAAAGAACTTAGAGTCACTTTACAGCAAATGTGCCTTGCAAACCAGGCTTATTAAATCCTGGTTTGCTACTCATCCTGTTTTCTTAACTATTGTGAGTCAGAGTGAGCACCTAAAGTCCAAGGATTTGTCAGTGTTTGCAGCTGCTTGTTGAATCTCTCTTTGGTAGTTGTGCAACCCATGACCGTCAGGTTAGGCTTATAGTCTGGAGCCTTAGGAACTCTCTACAGCAGAAAAAACAGTATTGGATTGAAGGGTAGGAAAAGTTGGAAAGAAATGTAGTATAGACTAAGTAATGCTGCCTTAGAATGACCCAATGAGAGAATTCATTGCCTTTGCCCAGAGAGTGACTTAGTATTTGCTCATCTTACTTTGTTTAGGATTTGGTTTGTCTCTATCAAAATTCCCAGCACCTTTGGGTCAATAGATTGGTGATGCTGAAGTGTCCAGGCTGTGCACAGAGGGGGAATAATGGAGAAGGGTGTGTTGAAGAGGTTCGTTGAAACAGAAGGAAGATGTAATGATAAAGACAATTACTATAGAGAATTCAAAGTAAACTATGTTGTAATCAGTTTTTAATGGAGAGGAGCCAAGAATGCAAAGAAGTTACAGCAAACAAAAGATGTAGAGTTGGTTGCATAGTAACTCTGCAATCGTTACTTTAGTGGAATTGACGATGCTTATTTTGTGATATTGGCTCCTTAGTTCAAGTAATGACAATGTACATTGAATTCCTGCTAGTAAAGTTTATTTAATGCATTGTATTTTTCTCTATAACAGTAAGTTTACTACATCATTTGATGCAAGAGTGTGGGAATGTCTGGTGCAGTGACCCACAAGGTTTCACTAAAAATTGTCATGTAAATATACTGTATGACCAAACAAGTATTTCTGCAAATTATGTAAAATGCTATTTACAAAGGAGCTTTGCACCTGTGCTTAGTAGATGGGTAGCAGGGATCAGCCATGCATTCAGGCCTTGGTACCTGTTTAATTTGACTCTGAAATACTAACTTCACAGCCTTCTGTACTACTATTAGGCTCGATCTTTAACTCTGATCCTTGACTCTGGGAGTCTGAGAATGCTTTACGTATAACACCCACACACAGACAGGGAGAAATGTTTCTGTCAACATTAAATAGATTGCAGTAAACATGGAAGTCTTGCAAAAATGAAACATCTGTGAAGAAAATAAATGTGTGGTATAGTCCTCCTCTTTGCTAGTACTCCCATTCAAGCCCATCAAATAGTGCAGAGTAAAGGTAGTCTGTCATTTCAAAGCTGTAGCAATGCAGTCCTGTTGGTATAGCTGTGCTGTCTCCTGACAAGGCTTTTAATATGGAAGTGGTTAATACCAGCAACACTTTTCCCAGTGGAGTTTATTTCAGACCTCAAAATAAAAGAAATTATGCAGACAGGGAAAAAGTGTTAATGTGACAGACTTCTGCAGGCATGCTGTGTCAGTCACAAAACCCACACTTGATGGGCGAGGTCACGCAGTGGAAGATGTTTGAGTAGATGGACCCAAAGGCCCTATACAAAGCAAGGCTGGTAGCAGCTCATCCTTAACCATCTGTCTCTGTTACCCATGGAGATCAAGGGAAGCAAAATCTGATACTGAATTTAAATAACTGTTGTGTGGAAGAGCTATTTTGGGATGACACCACTAAATCGTGAAGTTCTTGCACACCTTAATCGATTCCACCTATGTAGTGTAACATGCAAATAAGCTGCATTCCAATCCTCAGAACACTTGTATGTTAAGGAATAACAATGCACACTCTTAAGAACTGATTTTTGTAAGGTCAGAATTTATATTGTCCAAATTAAATTGCAATGCTTCAGTTACTGGTCCAGTAGAGTAATGACTGATAGCTCAATCACCTTACTATGACTTGAATTCTCTGACTTTTTAAAAGTTTACATTTTTTAAGTTATCACTGATTTGGAAATGAATATGAAATTTGTTTTACATTGATAAAGTTCACATATTGAAGTCAATGGTACAGCATGGGCCTGTATGAGTATGATTTGTTAAAACATCTTTCTTTACTCCTCTTTACTGTAATTTTTGTCTGCTGCTGACCAGACATTATGGCTTTGAGGTTCCAGTTCACTCATATGCACTGGAAGTGAAATATATAGTAAAACAGGAGAACAACCTAGGGAGAAAGCACTGCACTCTGGACTCCTCCTCTGTACAGTCCAGTGTTGTTATTCAGAATTTAAGGAGCAGATGCATTAGGCTAAACATCAGAAACTACTTTCAGTTCAGCAAGTTTGCCATCTAAAATGTTGAGTGGTTAGTGTTGCAAGGAAGAAAATATAGCTACATGTAACTTTCATAATTAATACCCTGTATTCTGCAACATCTTGTAGTACCCTGTAGAAAGATACACACTAATTTGATATATGTAAATACCAGTACTTGATTGGTTTTTCTTGTTTAATGAAGACCGTTATAAGAACAATAATGAAAAATGAAGATACTGATAAAGAACAAGAAAGCCACTCATCTGAATTATTTATTTAGTTTGTATCAGTACTTGTTTTAGTGCATAGTGTAACATAAAGGACTGTTTTTAGAAAAAAAGTAACTAAAGAAATATAGATGAATTTGTTTCAGAAATACTAAAGAGAGTTAATCAAGTGTTTTTCCAGGTGCAACATTCTTTCTATGAAGAACTTGTCTTGGGTATGGTTTTATAACAACAGTTGGGCAGGAGCTGTTGCTGCAGTTTGGATTTAGAGGAGTTAAATTCTAAATCTTAATCCAAGATATGTCTCTGTTCTCTTTCTTACATCTTGTTTTGATATTAACTTGGATCTTAAGTCATGATTTCAACTTTTTATCTTTCTGCTGTGAGGGGAAAATACTCACTTTTGACCAGTACATATTCCACATCTTAAATGCCTCTCTGCTTTGTTAAGAAATCCATTGCAGGCATTGTCAGGTAGTTTTTCGTATGTTGGGAGCATGGGAGGTTTTAATTTGTAGATGGATAGTGTTAAGAGGCCAGTAGTTGATCGACAAAATATTTTAGGAAAGCCTATATGCATACACCCATGCAACTGTCTCCCTGCCAGTCACTAATTTTGGCCATGTAGTTATTAGTTTACTGATGGGCTTGCAGTTATAATTACACTTGAAGATTGTATAGTGCAGCTGCTCACGAAAATGCTAGAATTTTTCAGCTCCTTTTTGCCCGAGAACCAGAGTGAGATATGAAATACTTGGACTTGGAATAATTCCGAGACCTTAGAAGGTCCTGATTTTTGAGAAACCTCTTTACTGTCCTGCCTCTTTAACGTTTTTCGTTGTATCTTAATGAGAAAGTTAGTTTGACACATGTTGAACTTTTTTAGTAGAAGAGCATCTTCTAGAAAAAGTTACATGAAGGTTAAGCTACGTCTGTTGTTTCTGTCTTGCAAAGGTTGAACTTTGTAACTCTTGCAGTCAAAGCAGATAGAGGAATGACATAAACTATTCATAACTATGGCATAAAGTATTCTGTGCAAGGTATATGAGTTAGAACTGAGACCATGTTTATAACATGCAGATTTTGTGACTTTCTTCACACTGGAGCATTTTGAAGAGCATTACAAAGACAAATTGGTTCTAGTGATCTTAAGAGTAGTTTGGAAAATTTGAGGAAAACAGTCCATTGTTTGAGGAGTGAAGTTTTATTTTGTAATCTTTCTAATAGGTTTTACTACAGTTTTAGGAGAGAAGACTTTTTACAAATATGGGGGAAATGTTTCTCTGAGGAAAACCTGAAATGGAAACAATCTTGTAGCAAAGTACTAGGAGTCCTTTTATGAAAATATGAACAATGAAATACAATATGATAAAATACTGAAATGGTCATAACTAGCCCAGTCAGAACGGCACAGTTAGATCGTCAGTGGTTTGAAGGAGATATTTTCAGGAACATAACTTCTGTTTTTCAGCAGACTGAGGTCAGTCATGCTATCATCTGTGAACAATAGAAATGGGTTTTAATAACACTATCTTTTCCAGACTTTATGAAGGACTCTGACTGCATGTGCATTAAAGTAAAAGAAGTAAGTAAACTCCTCAAGGAGAAAAACTTACACTTGGTAGTGGTCAGCATTGCTACATGTGTAGAATTAAATTATTTAAATGTTGATAAAGATAATGGATTTCACCATAGACAGACTTGTATAGTAGTTCTTCCCTGGGGAGACTGGCCTTTAAAATAAACTGAATTTGGTCTGTGACCATGGCTGGAATGCCTTTAGCTTTTGTGTTGTGTGTCAGGTCATAGGAAGAGAGACATGCTTGAGACCCAGAGTGATGTGCAGTAGTACACCATCCTTAACAGTGTCTTTTCCAAGAGTCTTTGTTTTTGGAGTAGGATTAAAAAACTAATTTTTAGGTTGTTTATCAGAAGTTTTTGATAGCTGCTTCACTTTGTTCCCCAGACAGTCAGGAATGAATGTTATGCTTGCTTCTGTGTTCAGAAATTGATCTATGATTTTAACATACGTTGTTGTATAAAGAACTGGTTTTAGATAGCCTGTGTGTTAAAACTTGAAATTTACACACTTATGTTCTTGTAAGTCATTTAACAGTTCTTCAGTGTTCCAGATTACCTTGTGCATTATAAGAACTGCAAGAATTCGAATAGGAGCTAAAAACAATTTATAAAAGTTACTACTTTACAGTTTGAGAACATTCAATTTAAAAATGCCTTCTGTGGTACTGCAAGAAAAGTATGATCAGTATTTTAAGCAGGACAAGTTGGAAACCACCTTGCACTGGCACTTAATGTGAAAATTGATAAATTGACATTAATATTAATAATTTCAAACTAATTTAATGAACTGAGTGCCATCTGTTTCTAGCCACTGCATGTTTTATGCCCATAATATATGAAATAGCCATGAAAGTCTACGTTGCGTCATGTGATTGGCAAGCATATATTGAGCTAACAGACAATTCATTGCCTGATTGGATCGTTTAGGCCTATTAGGTTAACTCTATCAGATTTTCAAATCATATATCTAACAGTTTTAGAATAAATCTAGAATGGGGAGGGATCCACCTACCAGTGTTTCGGCTCTGAGTGCTGTATTACTATGCAACATCAGTTCTATAACTGCTTGTGTCCTTGAATCACCTACTGAAAAGGTTAGTTACAAGTTTTTGTGCTTTTGCAAACCAGTCTCACTCAATGAGTTGTGGACATGAAATCCTTGTTCCCTGAATAAACAGAAAAATTATTATGATTTTAGGAGGAGAAATTTGCATCACATAGAAGGAGGAAACATTACTGGAACAAAATGTGGCTACAAAATAATGCTCTTGCAATAATACTACAAAAAAGTATTTGTGCATTTCTAATTGGGTGGTAAAACAGATGGCAAAGTCATAAAATAATGACGTAACTCTGCCAAGTCAACTTTCACTAAAGAAATTTGCAGCAGCTGGGTGATTCCTTAGAGTAATAAAAGGAAATTTTTGAAATGAAATATTTGAATTTTTGAAAATCCAACATGCTCCTATTTTATTAGGCTTCATGTGTCTGGTGTGTTCATGCAATCTGCCTGTGGGGAAAAAGAATGCTTGCCTGTATTTGTGAGGAGGAGACAGAGAACTTAGTGGTACCTGCTTCTCAATGTCTCAATGCCCTACGTTCAGTCCTGTGTGCTTGCATCATTTGGACTGTGGCCTTTGATGTAAATGGCCTTGCACCTGCTGGAGCACTTGTTTCCTGCATCCTTCATTGTTAGAAACCATTTTATTAGCATGAAATGTGAAGGACAATGTATTGCGGTATTCCTACTCTGCTTTTGTTGAAACTTCGTTCAGCTGGGCACTGACTTGCGGAAGAAGGCAGTGCCTGCCTCAAAAATGCTTTATTTGAAAGCTTAAACTTTTTCTGTGTCAAGAATTTCATAGGAGCGATATTCAAACAAGGCTCCTGTGTTCATTTTGTCTGTACTAATGCTTGAAAGAATTTAAGGGTGTTCATGTGAGTTTTCACCATAGTATTATAGGGCTGGATAACAGGGAAAAAGAAGTTGTTTTGAGTAGTATAAATTCCCTGAGCTATCAGCATCAGAACTTGTCTTGGTGTGATGAGAGATGCCTGCTAAACAAGGCTGCTTCTACCAGGCAGAGCCTTAACCTATAGAAGGATTGCCATCCACATCCCTTCTATAGATTCCATAAGATTGTTGGGTGCAGCCTGCCATGAGCCTGATGACTGTTTGCTTTTCAGATACCATTTGTTTCTAGATCTCTCTGTCACAAGTTAACTTTCCTGCCTACAGAGCAGGGAAACTATCTGGGTGCAGTTTTGGATTTAGTCAGTGTGGATCTTGACTGTCATTCTTTCTGGCTCTAAAAATGACCATGCTAGTGTTTGCTGTTCCTTAAAAATGCATATCTGACATTCTGAACTTCTAAAGGAAGAGTAGGGTTTTTAACAATTAAAAATATACTTGCATTGGAGGAAAACCTGTATTTTTTTCAAGTATGTCTTTTGGAACCCATCTTCAGACTTTTCTCAAAGAATTTACTTCATCAAGCCAAGTCAACATGCTTACAATTTAAATCTTCCTGGAATTTCTATTGTGTATGTTGAAGTGTAAATGTACAGGGGCAAAAAGGACACACTAATGTGCTTGAGATTCCTATTGAAGTATGATTGACCAAAAAAACATGAGTTTTTGATACTGAATATTATGTGAGCCAGTTTTGAATGCAGTGCTCTTGAACTGCTTTTAAAAGTGCACTGCTGAAGCTCATGCTGCAAGCTCTGGCATAGTGCCTTCAAGGGAACTCCATTCTTGTTGCTTTCTAGAACAGCTGGAAGTGGCAGCTCTGTGCAGGTGTCAGTGAAGCCTGACCTAGCATCAGTCCAAAGTTAGCTTCCAGTTGTGCTTTCTTGTACTTGAAAGACCAGGTGAAAATGTCTGTATCTAGTATGTCTTAGGTGACATTACTTAAATGCTTTCTTGAAGTGCTTCACTGAGTTCTTAGTAGAATAGCACAACTTAAGGCCTTAAACTGTTGATTCTACATTACTAAAATTCATCCTTGTAGGCTATATGTTGATTCTTACATTTTGGAGGAGGCAGGAGAGTGTCTTGGTTTTATATCAAATGCACGTCCCATGAATGTAACTTAACTTTTGATTATGGGTAACTGATGTGGGAGGCTCTTCCACAGATGTCCCCCTCATCTGTTTCAGCCTTTGATTACTTTTGCTTATGGTAAAAACCAGCTGTAGTGCCATAGTATGTGTTTGTCTGTCTTCCCTGTGTATCTATGCAAGTCTGTGAATAGCTTTGACAGGCTGATGACCTGCAGTTGTAATTGTTTGTTATTCTGTCATGTCTGCTGTTACTGTTAATTCTCTCCTCATGGTGTATAATCTTAAATCAATACAAAATGAATGCCTTCTGTTAATATATTAGATTACAGATCTTCATGTTTACAAATTTAGTATAAAAGAAGACATGACCCCTCCACTTTGTATTAAAGCACTTCAGCACTGTCAGCCTCAGAAAGCTAAGCTCCCTCAATGATTAGAATAGACTGAGAGAGGGCACCAGCTAAGTACTGAACTTGTAGAAGCAGAAACAGTATTCTAGACTCTCACATGGATGTATATATTACCAAAATTCTTTCACATAGTAGCTTTAGTCAGTTGAACTATGAAAATGAGCTTATTGATTGTGTTAACATTGACAGTGGACTTGAGTTTGCTGCTCTTTCCACTGATCTCTGGATCAGTCCAGATAAACCATTGCAAGTATCCAGATTTCTTCCCAGTGTTTGGTAATAGCCACCACATAACTTGGAAAAAGCGAGGAGTCTTCAACAGGTGCCGGGTTATGGTTGAGGATCCCTAGAACACTTGCATTGTTTTGATACAGTGTTTATAGGCTGGAAGTGCTGTAGTTTTGCTTTCCCTGTGCTCAGCTCTGTGTTCTGGGCTGTCTTTGGTACCAGCAAGCTTGTTTAGGTAACTAATCTGTTCAAAAAACAGTATAGGTTAATTTTTGTCTAGAGCAACTTCTTAAGCGCTTTGCCACCTAATTGATGCAAACACCAGTGCTGTTGGGAGAAAAGACATGGCAATATCAGACTGTTGCAGGTTCTGTTTATACCAGCCTGTAGACACACACAGTTGTGTTCGAGGATTGTGTGTTTTATCAGCGTTTTATGTGGACAGTGATGTAGCTGCTTTGGTTTCTTTTCAGTACACTACCAGGTTTGAAATCTTAAGACCTTGAGTTTATTCTAGACTGTTTCTGTTGTTCAGTTTGTCAGGGTTTTCATGTGCTGTTCCATGTGGGTTCCAAAAAATTTCCCTGTGGAAGTGCCTCCCCAGAAGTCATCTTGCACGATGCCAAAGAGGCTTTTAGGTATCAAGATGCTGAAATGATGACTCAAAACATATGAAGTACAAATCCGTTCTCACTTCAGAAAGTGCTGCCTAGTTCATGGCCATGTCCAGAAGTTGACACTAAGGCCCTGTGGAGCCTCAGGGAGACTGCTGGATGTCTGTGAAGTTGTTTGCTAGTGTTTTGGTGACTTCCTGTTGGAGAGAGCTCCATTCTTCTGATAATGTCTTAAGAGTATAAAGCTGTGGGCATGTGGGCACCACTGGTCTTTATAGCAACACAATGTGATTTATAGGATGGATGGGGCCTCTTGCTGGGTGAAGAGTTCACTGGTTGACTTTTCCAGTTTAAGTGCCTGGTTATGGTTATCATTTGAAGTACCTGTCTGAAGGAGTTGGGAAGTGTAGATCTTTTGCCTGATGAGGTTTGCTGCTGCTGAGAGAGAGAGCTTAAGTCAGTTTTCTACCCTTTACTTTTGTTAGTATATGTGTAGTCAGTCACTGTAGTAAATTTGTTCTGTGGGTGTGGGAGGCACAAGCACCTTCTAAGGTGTGCCCTAGAAAGCTTTGGGAAGAAGGCTTCTTACCAAACCTTGAACGTGGTTTAACTGCTTGTGAAACTCACGGGAAGCTACAAATCCTAATTCCCAGTTAAACACGTTTATGTCAAAGGATTATTTTCAGGAGATAGAGAAATACTTGTTGTGAAAGTTTCTAACTTGTTATGAGGCTGAGTTTGAGGAGGCCTGTTTCATTATCTGATGAGATCAGTAATTTCTAAGATAGGCTTGAACGTTTGGGTTCATTCTCCTCTTTAGGCTACTACTTAAAATTTATAGTGATTGTTTAACATTTGAAATACTTGTTCTACCTTAATAAAAGACTGATGTTACTTTATGCAGTTTGACAGATGTTGTGTAAACTGTAATAAAAACACCAGTGAAACTCGATGACGCTTATGACAATAATGCTGATCTAACTTTTAAAACTTCCTTACTCTCCAGTTCTTAAAACAGCTGGTGTCATGTCCCATCCATGGCCCTCATGTATCCTATCAATTTCTGGGTCATGAGATGTTTCTGCTGATCTGGTTTGAATGTTGTAATTGGAACCAGATGATGGGAGGGTTAGAGTCTACTTGCCTGCAGTTGCCTCCCTTCTTTTCCAGGAATGCTTTTATTGCAGAAATATCGGAATCATTTGAGGTGTCTCACAGATATTTGGCATCTAGTATGCTAGTGCTTTTTTCAAGCAACACATTCTCAAGTATTATTTTGCTCTTGTTAACCAAACTGAAACTATGAGACTCAATAAACAATGAAGTAACTGGTTGAATTTGTGGTATTTTCATAACAGATAAGATTATATTGCTTCATGGTCCTTGGGGATGTGAAATATGTTGTCACTTTTCAAAATTCTTGTTCCTGTGCTTTTTCACAGAAAATTGAACTTGTAATTTGTAGGTCATGTGAGGAAACTGTTTTGATTCACTTTGGAGAATTACTAAACTCTGGAGACTATTTAAACTCACTTTAGAAAATTCTGTCAAATAATTACTGTAAATTTTCACTTCAGCATTAAATGAGTTGTAACTAATGTTTCTGGAGGTGATAGATTATACTAAGTGTAAAATGCAGAGTAGTGCAACCATTAATTTCTTCAATTAAAAAAAAAGTTATTTGTTTAGGACAATATGAGTTTCCATTACTAAATTTTCTTTAGTTGTTCCGTAAGTGATAATTTTGCCTCTCTGGAAGTATTTTGGTCAAAGCATACTAATTGTAGTTTTTGATATTGTGCAGGCAGCTCACATAACTGCAGTTAAATGATTCCTGTTCCTTCAAATGTATCAAGTTCTAGCTCTATTAAACAGAGTAAAGATGGGTGCTGTAATGTATCAGTAGCTGTTGTAAGTGATGCTTATTATATAAAACAGTCTTGAGAGAAGAAAGTTACTCATCATAAAAGTGAGTGGGTAATGAGGTTAATGTGGCAGACTTTCACATCTCTATGTAATCTTCTCTTAAAGGAAAGGAAACAAAAGAATTGGGATTCAGTTTTGATGTATTAGTTTCATGTAGGCTATAAAATTGACAACAAAAAATTGTTTTGCAATTGAAGGAGAGCACTGCTCTATGTACTTATTAACTAGGACAAACTCTACTAACTGTACCAGCTATCGTTAAATACAAAGCTATGCTTAATGAGTCCCCTTCAAACAAACGTCTGCAGCAAATCAATGTCCTCCTGTTAAGGACAAGTGCATATTCATGAGGCCTGTGTTCAATTTTATGTATGTACTGCAGAACAAGGCAGCTGAATTTGTGCCTGTAATAATGTGGCTTTGGTGTAATGCTTTTCTTTCCCTCATCTGTTCTTATTTACGTTGCATTTATGAGACTCCAAGGAATTAAAATGGGAAGAATAGCTTCTTGACTTGTTTTGGTCACCTTCTCTAAGAAAATGAGGCTGATCATATGTTCTGTTCTTTGTTAATTTTCAGCCTGTTGGCCAGTTTGGGGTACATTTTGAGAGGGGTTTAGATGTCTTGGATATGATTGTTTCTGTAAATTTCTTCAACGCTTGCTGTTGGCTAAATAGAGGGAAGTCTATACCCTGTGATCCAGTGCTCCCTGTGAAGGAAAGGAAGTAATCTACATTGGATGTCTGTTGCCCTGTTTCAATGGTACACAGCTATTCTCTTGGCCACTTTTTTGCCCTCCCATCGTGTATGAACCTTGGGATTGTTGCATTGGGGAGGGATGTAGAGGACAAATGGAATGGATATGTAGGGAAGCATTCTTTGGTTTGGAGCAAGTTACTCTGTAAGAAAAAGCTAACTGAGGAACAGGACAGCTTAAGAGAAATCATCTCTATTTAATCACATGAGCAAGATGAGTGAGGGGATAAAACCCATAAGGTTTTTTCACCCATAAGCATATTTTTGTCTCAGTTTATTGGGTAAAATAGTAGATAGGAGGACAAAATAAAGACTAATAAAGAGAGATCAAGGATTCCTGCATTTTGGTTTTTTCTTCCCTAACTTGTATTTGCAGAGATTTCTCCCTGAAAATATTGCCCCTGAAGATAAAAAACATCTTTTTGTGCTGGCATGTGATTATCTATTGTAGTCTTCTGGATCTGGAGATAACCATTCGGTGTTCCAAGAGTATATGCAGAAGTGAACATGGTACTTACTGTGTCCAAGTTCTGTTACAGAAACGCTGTCCAGCTCACTCCTCTGGTGGGTGGAGCTGCGTGTTGTATTTAAATCCATGGGAGACTAGAGGTAACATTGTACTTTCTGCCCAGAGGACCTTTGCTATAAGGTATAAAAATTTGGTGAAGTTAGTCACTGAAGACAAGCAACAGCTTTACAACTCCAGATACAAGTTCTTTGACGATCTTAATAATGTAAAAATAACTTAAAAGTTATTTAGCGACTTACTGTTCTTTCCTTTGATCAGATTTCTAGATTGTTGGACAAGATGTCTTTACTGATGATAACATTCCTATCCCTGCAGTTCTTTGTTAATCTGATAGCTCCCTAGTCTGGCTCTACAAAAATGATCCTAGTTCCAACTGGATGCTTGCCATTAACTGGAGCACAGAATCATGGATCTGTTTATCTGCAAGCAGGCAATAAAACAGCTGTAGGAGCTTTGAGAACTGCTTACTTTGTCTGAGCAGTGAGAGATTCATTTGTTTGTGTCCTTATCTGCTCAAGTGTGTTGGAAAAGGGCATCTTCCTAGGAGTTTATCTGCAGTGGAGGTGAGGACTGATCCATAGCATGGTGGTTAGACAATGCTCTTGCCCTTGTGAGTGAAGGTACATTGTCGAGCCACTTAAGCTTTTGCTTCCTTTCCAACTTGTTGAACTGTGTGATGAACTGTCTAAAAATAAACTTTCACATATGTCATCAGCTGAATTGATGTGATGGGATTTCCAGTGGGTGTGGTGAAAAGCTGACCTGTATAAATGGATAATATAGCTATTGACAACACCCTGCTTGGCTCTTTGTGAACATCTCTCTGCTGTAGGTGACGTAGCATTTGACTGCAGGATAATCCTGTCTTTTTCTTCTGACCCGCAAATAATTTTGCACTGTGAAGATTAAAATAATAATAATAAACCCCACAGTATGCATCATAAGAAAGTATGCCTTTTTGAGCTTTATACAGTAGGGTTCTTGTCATAGTCCATGTCTCTTTTATTATAAAGTAGGACAGTTCAGAAACTAGATATGACCCAAATTAATACTACTTATGAAAATAAGGCTACATAAATTATGAGTGGAAAGACTTTGCATGAAACTTCATCTCAGGTGCTTTACTGTTAAAATTGGAATCTAGGTTCCTCTATGTTTTTCAAAGCACACTGAAACAGGTAGAATTGTGGCAGTAGCTTAAAACTTACCACTTTCAAGGTCTTCCTTCTCTCTGGCACAGTACTTGCTTCTGAAGCAGTCTCTTTGGATTAAGTTTTGTTGGCACAGTATCATATTGTATTGTGCTTGCATTCTTAGTTCTTTCTCTTTCCACATTGTCTACTACTCAGCAGGCCTGAGTTTTACCAACATTATGTCTTTATTGGATTTTGAAGAACTTGGGAGCAAACTCACACCCCTGAGCTGCCTCCTACTGAAAAATGTGGCATAGTATTTATGACAAACTTCTCTTGAAGATTTGAAGTCTGTGGTAGTGTGAAGCTTTGCTATCTTCAGTATTTTAATGGAATGTTGTTTACTGACAGTTATTTGTCAGGTTCAAATTGGAAATGAAATTTATTGGGTTTTTAATGGGTCAGCTGTTGCAGAGAGTACAAAAGTGGCAACTTGCTTGTCACACTGGCACGCTACTTGTTTGATTGCAACTTGAGGTAAAATATGGATTTCCACATTTCTCAATCTATTTAAAGACTGTAGGTCTTTACAAATCTTACAGTGAAACGCCGCTATTGTGTATTTGAATTTTTTCAGATTGTAGTATTTTTTGTACAAACTCACCTGAGACAGATCCTGCTAAATTCCTTTGGACTTTTTCTAATATTGAAATACTTACAGAAGAATAGTCTGTTTTCTTGCTCAGTAAGCTTAGAGTAGGCCATATGCAGGTATACAGTGTAATCTAACCTTTGCAAATTGAGCTGTTGTCAATTGATAAATTGAATACAGATGAATTTTCTTTAAATTGGTTGTCTGAAATACATACTAAGAAGCGGGACTTTCAGGATATGTTTTTCCTGAAGAGAAAAGTGCAAAGACAAAACAATGTAGTAGGTTGGAAGCATGCACATGGCTTGGAACTATTTTCAAGTTCTCGTACTCCCTCTTGAGTAAAAAGAAAGCAATGGTTCTTTTTAAGCCAAAACAGAAACGTGTGTTTGCTCTCTTCCATCTCCTTTTTAAAAGAACTTGTAACATAATATTAGTTGCACTTCTCTGCACTATCTCTATAATGAGTATAGCAGCTTACTCATGCTTATTTTGCTTAGATAATCCTTCTGGGGAAAACAATGTAAGCGACTTTATTTTCAGTTGCATTTTCAGATTTCTTTGACGGGAGAATGGGGAGTAGTGCTGATGTGATCTGGGGAGTTTTTCACACAGGTTGTGGGTTAAGCTTGGTAGGCAGCTAAGTAACACTGCTTGCTTGCTTGCCCCCTCCAATGGAAGAGGGGAGAGAACTGAAAGGGTAAAAGTAAGAAAACATGTGGGTTGAGACAATGATAACTTCCTAAAGTTCTTTTTCAAAAAGGAAAACAAACCCAAGAAAAAGAAGTGGTTAAAAGAAAATTTGCTCACTGCTAGCTGAGCAAAGCCCAGCCAGTCCCTGAGCAATGGCAGCACCAACAATGTTTAAACCTCTCTGCCAGCTTTTATTGCTAAGCTATGGCATGGTGATATCCCTTTGGGCAGCTGGTCCAGCTGTGTCTCTCCTAGCTGCTTCCTCATTCCCAGCCTGCTTGCTGGCATGGCAGTGTGAGAGCCTTGATCTATGTATTTCTTTATTTTTACTTCCAGGAAGGATTGGCTTCATCTCTAATGAAGCTTTAGTCATCATGCTTTCATATTATCTGCATCACTGCTAACAAAGACTTAGTGCATGGCCTCAACTAAGGATTTTGCTATAAATTTTAAGAAAATTGTCGTGCTTCGTGTTCTGGTTGTTTAAGCTGCACACAAGGGTGATTCATTATGCAGTAGGATGTAATTTTAATGTGACATTGTCAAATAATCATGATGGCTAAAGGTATTGAGGCAATCATGTCTTGTTACTATGCTGTGTTATTATGTGGTAGGTATGTGTAGAACTGAGCTGTGCTGTCATGTGAATGTGCTCTTTTTTGAGCTTTCTAATTAAAAAAAAATCTAAAACTGCTACCATAGATTTTTCTTGTGTTTATATCTGTAATGTAGATGTCATTGTCTTTTTTGGAGTTCAGACCTTGTTTTGACCTTAAGTCTCTAGAGAAGTGTGCATTCTGTCACTGTACAGGGACTTTCCTGCATCTTAAGAAGGTGCAGTTATATATAGGAATACAGTTATATTCCTATTGAGATAGGTAGGGAATGAAACAAAGGGGTGGGAAAATAGAGATCAACTAAAACTATAATGTGCTGATTTTTTAAATAAGTTAATGAATTGTTACTTTTTGTACTTGTGCACACATACATTAAACTGCATGTGATTTAACTGTCATAGAGCCCTTTAGTGTTGGAGATGCAGAGATTTGTGTTTGAACAAGCAGTTAGGGGACTGAGACAACTACACCAAATATACTAAATAATTGCATTTGTAGGCAGGTTGAATTTTTCCACTCTGTGTAAACTACATTGTTATTTTAGTTTCTGACTTTTTGAAACTGGATATTTTTAGGTTTTAAGTTTGTTTGCTTTTCTCTGCAAAAGTACCCTAACTAATCCTTGCTGCTCTGTCTTAGTGCTTGCTATTTAAACTGGAAATCCCTTCAAAAGTCTGTTTTCTTCCACTACAGCTGTCATATCATGTTTTCTTATATGATATTGACTCACTGTAGCTTCCTTTTTCAATTCTTGTATGGTAAACTAGCAAGAATTCTTGACACATACTGTGCTGCTAGAAGAAAACACTACATACCAAAATGCTGTTTCCAAATGGTGATGGATTTCTTTGCTTAATTAAAAAAAAAGATGAACTCAGTATAATTTGTGGAATAATTTCCAGTGAAAGAGCAGATAGCTACCACTAAAGCAGAACTGAAATTAAGTCATTAGATATATAGGGATTTGAAACAAAACCAGTTTAAACAGTTCATGCGGGAGAAGGAAAAGAAAACTAATTAAGAAATATTTTTCTTCTAGATTTTTTCGTTTGATACTTGTGAATTTCCTGCAATCCAAAGATGGCAGCAAATAAACCTAAAGGACAGAATTCATTGGCTTTACACAAAGTCATCATGGTGGGAAGTGGTGGTGTAGGAAAATCTGCTTTAACACTACAGTTCATGTATGATGAGGTAAGAATCTAATAGAATTTATCACAGGAGGTGCCTGCTGCATAGTGTTGTTTAAGTTATCTTTGTACAACTATTTTCTGAAAGGGTCTCAATATATGTGATGTGGTATGAAATTCAGCAATTAAGTGGAATAAAAATATGTTCTGAGATTACTGATTGGCCCTCTAAAGATACCTGTGAAGGTAAAATTTGGTCTTTTTCAGACTTCTCAGTTGTTAGATGCCCTGTCATATTGTTGGAATATTTTTGCATTGTTTACTAGACCTATTAGAATGTATTTAGCTATTATAGCTCAAAGCTTCTTCACTTGGTTGAGTTTCATGATGCCTGAAACAACCAATTTTTTCCCAAGTTTTTTTGTGCTGCTGCTGAAGAGAGGAAAGAAAATCGGTTTCTTGTTTCCTTTTTTTCCAATGGAAGTCATCCTTTTTTATTAAAAGTCAGAAGTTAAACATTTGGTGTTCTTTAGAAGTTGATACAAAATATATCCAAAGTCAGGATATCTTAAGGGAACACAGCCAGATATTGTGCTTGAACCAGAAGTAGAGGTTTGGGTAATGCACAGCCACTGATATTTTGAAATTAACCTTTAAATTTCTTTATAATTGTTGAGGACAGCAAAAGCCTAAAAACTGTGTGGGCTGACAAAGATTTTGGTTTAACTAGGAGTTCTTTGAGTACTTCAGAGGCCTAAATGCATATGCTTAGTTATTAGTTGCTGTACCCATTTAATATGTTTGCTCTATCCTTGCATGCAAACAGAAGCCATTGCCTTGTACAGGCATGATTTTATATCATGAAAGTTGTTTTTTTCTAGTTTGTTGAAGACTATGAGCCCACCAAAGCAGACAGCTACAGGAAAAAGGTGGTTCTGGATGGGGAAGAAGTCCAAATTGATATACTGGACACAGCAGGGCAGGAGGACTATGCTGCAATTAGAGACAACTACTTCCGAAGTGGAGAAGGTTTCCTTTGCGTCTTCTCTATTACAGAGCTGGAATCCTTTGCAGCGACTGCAGACTTCAGGTAAGTTAGAAGGCAAAACAATTTTTCTAATTATACTGAGGTGATTGAAAGTGATTTTTTTTTTTTGTGTGTGTGTTGTGTAATAATATCCTTTTGATGGTCCAGATTGGATGGCAGCTCTTACTGTTGTCACGTGTTTTGAACAGATGCCTGGCCAGGCCTTTGCTATCTGTACCACTTCAGATATCTTAGCTGCTATGTTTCTGAATACCAGAAAGGCTACTGCCACAGAGCAGATACGAAGCAACATGCAGAAGACTATTGGGCAGAAACAAATTGCAGCCAGAGAAGAAAGGAGTGAGTATAAGTGAGAGAAACAGCTCTGCAGGCACCAAGGTCAGTGAGAAAGGAGGGGGAGGAGGTGCTCCAGGTGCTGGAGTGGAGATTCCCCTGCAGCCCATGGCTGAGACCTTGGTGAGGCAGCTGTGGCCCTGCAGCCCATGAAGGACCATGGTGGAGCAGAGATCCACCTGCAGCCTCTGGAGGGCCCCATGCCAGAATAAGGCTGTGATCTTGTGGAAGGCTGGAGAAGGCTTCTGGCAGCACGTGGAGAGAGCTCCAAACCTGCTGTGGAGCAGGTTTGCTGGCAGGACTCATCACCTTGCGGGGGACCCACACTGGAGCAGCCTGTTTGAAGGACTGCATCCCTTGGAAGAGCCCCGTGCTGGAGCAGGGTAAGAACTCCCTTCCCTGAGGAGGAAGCAGTGGCAACAACAACATCATGAAGTGACCACAGCCCCCATTCCCTGTGTCCCTGTGCTGCTGGGCTAGAGAAGGTAGAGAATTGGAAGTGAAGTTAAGCTTGGGAAGGAGGGAGGGGGTGAGTGGGGGGGAAGATGTTTTTTAAGATTTTCACTTACTTCTCATTACCCTGCTCCGATTTTCTTGGTAATAAATTCAATTAACATACCTAAGTTGTGTCTGTTTTGCCTATGATGGATCTCTCCTGGTCCTTATCAGAAATCATTCTGTGTTCTCTCCCCTGGCCACCTGAGGAGGGGAATCATAGAGGGCTTTGGTGGGTACCTGGCATCCAGTCAGGGTCAAGGCACCATGAACAGCAATGAGAAGTATTTCTGAATTGAAGTAGTAGCCTTTGTGTAGAGCATTGCTGTAAATCTATGCCTTCAGTTTTGAATGGATGGAATTTTTCTCTGTAAAAGATATGGAAGTAATTTTTTTTTAATTTAACAGACAAAAATTCTGCGTAGCATTCACCTGTATTATCATCAGTATTTTACTTAACAGGAAGAAAACAAATAAAAAAAAAATTTGGAACTGGGTATTTCTGGTGTAATGAAGGTGTAATAGGATAGGGTTTTTAAGATGGTTTTCAGCCATGCACCATATTAAAACTCTTGAGATAACAATATAATATTATACAGGCAACAGTATATTGGAGGTGTTTAATTTTGGTTGAGAGAGAAAACATTTCAATCACTCATCACTATATTTAAAAAAAAGACAAAATATATCAGAAAACAGTTTTACGAGTTCAAAGTGTAGTGAAATAGGAAAAGCCATAATCTTTGAAAGAAAAGTAAGGAAATAAAGATAAAAAGGAGTTATCTGCATCCCACTGAAATAAGGCTTCTCAGAGATGCTGTCACAGTTCAACTTAATTAGCACTAAGTAGCAGAATGTTTAATATCATTTCTAAGGGAGGAGGAAGAAGTATGGAAAGGAAGAGAAAACGAATTTTTCATCTTCTGGTGGGTGTTTTTGAATTTATTTGTGTCTCTCTATGTGTGTGTTTATGTATTTTGAGAGAGGGAGGAGCAGGCCTTTTTTGTTTGCAGGCTCATGCTGGATACTATGAATCATGGAGGACTGTTGAGTGTAGTTCAGCTCCTGTAGAGTGCAAAATGACCTATTGAAATATGTTTAAAATCATGCCAGTTCTTGAAAGTACATGATCTGTGGGTTTAGAAAACGTCCTGCTTTTCCAGTAAAGGTGAGTGTTAACAGTGTACATGTTGATACAGGAAAAATGAGAGAAAAAATACCTTCAAATAAAGATAGTAAAATTCTCCTCAGTCCAAATCTGGAAGTGCTTTTGAGGTTGCCTTTGGAACCATAGAAGTCTAAATGCTAAAATGTAACCCAGAAAAATATATTTTTGTGCCCTGTGTAAAAGTAATCTGTAACTCTCAAAGGTACAGTTAAAATACATTTGGCACTGTTGAATAGTCTGAGGGCTTTCTACTTAAGAGCCAAATATGAAAGAAAGTGACAAGAAGAATTTGGATGTTTGTTTTCATGGAATTTTGTTCTGCTGAAATGGCAGACTTCATCAGGAGAGCTTTTTACTGCTATTTGGTGGGGTCCCTGGTATGGTCTGAAATGCTGTTGCTTAAAGTAATTTTTTTCAATAGAATACAGACCTGCAGTGACTATACTTTTAAGTACATGAAAGGCAGTTTAATAAAATTTGGCCTTGCTTTGAGTAGAATTGGTGTGCTGCTCATGGTTTGGGGTTTTTTTATGTTCTAGATTTCAAGCTGGCACATCATGAATGAGATATATCTCTTTTAGTCTTCAGAGCCTTCTCCTGAGGCTCAAAGGAGAATATTGTCATGTGGACTGCTGTTAAATTAACTCTTTACATGGTGAAATTGTTTGGCATCTGTGGTAGTTTGACCTGGCATTTATACCAGATTCCCACCGAAGTCCCTCTATCTCTCCCCTCCTCAGCTGGACAGAAAAGAGAAAATACAATGAAAGGCTTATGAGTTAAGGACAGGGAGAGATCACCTACTGATTGCCATCACAGGTGAAACAGACACAACTTGGGGAAATGAATTTATTGCCAATCAAAATCAGAGCAGGATAATGAGAAATAAAACTAGCCTTAAAAATACCTTCTCCTTCACCCCTCCCTCCTTCCCAGGCTCTACCTTCTCCATCCCAGCAGAACAGGGAGATGGGGAATTGGGGTTGTGGACAGTTCATCACACATTGTTCCTGCTGTTGCATCTTCCTGAAGGAGAGGAGTCCTTCTGCTGCTCCAGTGTGGAGCCCCTCCCATGGGAAGCAGTTCTCCACAAACTTCTCCAGTGTGAGTCTTTCCCACAGGCTGCAGTTCACTAACTGCTGCAGCATGTATTCCTTTCCACAGGGTGCAGTCCTTCAGGAACAGACTGCTCCAGATGAGGTCCTCCACAGGGTCATAAGTCTTGCCAGTAAACCTACTCTAGCATGGACTCCTCTCTCCAGGAGCTCACAGATCCCTGCCAGGAGCCTGCCCCAATGTGGATCTCCTCCATGGACTGCAGGGGAGTACCAGCTCTAATGCCTGGAGCACTTTTCCTTCTTAAATATGTTATCACAGAGGCAATACTACCACTGGCTTGGCCTTGGCCAGCAGTTGGTCTGTCCCAGAGCTGGCTGGCATTGACCATTGGGGAAGCCTCTGGCAGCTTCTCACAGAAGCCACCCCTATAGACCCCTCCACTAACATAACCTTGCCATGCAAACCCAACAGAGCATTGTCTGCATAATTAGTGTTGAAAGTTACTAGTTTTTACCAGAAGTCTTATTTACACAGGCGCTGCCATGATGCACTGTTTTCTTCTGGCCATCTTCCTAATCCACTGACTATCCAAACTAGTTTTGGATAACTGCAGACTCTGTTAAAACATTTGCACTGGTATTTGTGGAGAAGAGGACAAATGTTGCTTTTTAATTATACCTCAGATGCAAATGTAGTGTCACAATCTGCCTTAAATGTTTTTTAAAAAATTATGGACTATCTGCAGTTTCTCAGCTCTGTGAATAGGCTTCCTCCACAAGACTGCATGCTATTCAGAGCTTTTTGTAACATGAGGATTCTGCTGTATACCAAATCAAGGCCCTTTAGAATATCAATTCCTTAACTGTCTCCGGCTTCTCTCCAACTTTAAATTTTGTTTCATCTCTGCCAGTAAAAGGAATTTGTTTTTCTGTGCTTTTTGTCAGTCTTTCAGAAATTGCTCCATGATAAAGGGCTGCATTTCACAACTAACTTTATACTCCTTTTTCTATAGACAAAATACAGAATATCCTTCTTCTGAGAAAACTCTTCTTTCTGGTAGTATTAATGCATTTCCAATTAGAAGAAAACTTTCATTGTTTTTAAGTGTTGAAAAACTTGCGTACCAAACTATTTGTAGTATTGCATTTTATTTACAGTTTTAAAACTTTCATCCTAGTGGTTAAAACAGTAGAAGGGTCTGTCCTTAAAAATCTAATGCTTATGCAACTCATGTCTGTGTACTGGTTTATAATTGAAGGAAGATCTCTGCAGAGACTGAATATAAATGACTTGAGAAAGATACCTGAAAGGAAGACATTATCTTTTGATATACTCTGGGCCATTTTAAGAGCTTTAAAAATGCTCATGCATTTTGTTAGGAAAGAATCAGCTGTAAAATTGAAGCTTGGATAGCTTAAAAATGGTCATCAAAAGTAGTAATATGAAGACAATGATAAATACCCTCAAATAACACTGTTTAAGGGAATAAATCTAAATTCTCACCTAAACCAATCCTGTTGATTTTTTTTCATTTCTTACTGACTCCTTCCTTCCTGAAGAACTAGTTGTCTGTCTCTATCGTCATTCTGTATAATGTCATAATGAAGTTTAAGACTTCCCTGTTATATTAACTTCATAAAAGGATTCAGTGGTTTTGCACTGTAAGATGGAAGAATATTTAGTCTGAGTTCTCTTTTTTGTTTTCTAAGAATGGTATTCCATGCATAGCTTAATCTCTTTTCATTTTTTTTTCCCAGGGAGCAGATCTTAAGAGTAAAAGAAGATGAAAATGTCCCTTTTTTGCTAGTTGGTAATAAGTCAGATTTGGAAGATAAAAGGCAAGTTTCTGTAGAGGAAGCAAAAAACAGAGCTGATCAGTGGAATGTTAATTATGTGGAAACTTCTGCAAAAACACGAGCTAATGTTGACAAGGTAATAACTGGCCTCTTAAAACAATGCATCTGTCCGTAAGTTTTTACTTTATTCCACTTTTCCCTGGGTCATACTCTATATGTTTGTAATATTAGCAATTATTTTTGTGAAATTTTAATCAAATACTTTTCTTCCTTAGCTCTCAAGGAGTGCATGACTAGGTGACTTCTTGTAGAACAGTGAAAATGTTAGGTGTAACACATTTATCCCATTCTAAACTGCAAAGAATCATTATTGTACAAGACACGATACAAGACCTTATTTCATTAAAATTTTCTTGGGTCAGCTCTTTTGGCCTAGACTTCATACTGCTTTTTCTGTAACTAGAGGACAGTCTGCTGCTGAACAGTGAAGAGTACTTTCTGATCCTCAGAATAAAACACCTTATAAAAGCAAATAAAGGAGGGAATTTGAGCCTTCCCTACCCTCATTTAACAATCTCCCTATTTGTAGGTTGTTTTGATGAAGAACGGATGAACCCAAAAAGTTATGAAAAGCTTAGAAGTGCCCCATGAGTTTTCAGGGATAAAACCTGGTTCAGAAACTCGTAAGAGACTTTGTCTCCAAGAAAATAAAATTCTCATTAGTTGCAAGTACTTCAGCTATAACTCTAAAAGACAGTCCTTGCAATTCAGAATAACTGTCAGCCTTGTAGACTCTAAGAGAGTAACAGATGTGTGGCAAAAGAAATAAGTAGTTTAGTGCAATGTGCCAACCTTTCAGAGCTGTTTACAAACTTGATGCCCCATTGAATCACAGGTTTGAGTTGGAAGGGACCTTAAAGATCATGTAGTTTCAATCTCTCTGCCATGGGCAGGGATGCCACCCACTTGATCAGGTTGCTTAAGGCCCCATCCAACCAGACCCTGAACACTTCCAAGAATGGGGCATCCACATCTTCTCTGGGCAACCTGTTCCAGTGCCTCACCACCCTCACAATAAAGAATTTGTTCCTAATTTATCATTTAAATCTTTTCCCTTTTAGTTCAAAACTGTTCCCCTACAGGTTTTATCACAAGCTGCCTGTATAAAAAGTTGCTTTCCGTCTTTTGTTTATAAGCCTCCTTCAAGAACTGAAAGACTGCAATAAGGTCTCCCTGGAGCCTTCTCTTCTTCAGGATGAACAACCCCAGCTTTCTTAGCTTGTCTTCATAGGAGAGCTGCTCCAGCCCACCGAGCATCTTGGTGGCCCTCCTCTGCACTCTCCCTAACAGGTCAACATCTCTCTTGTGCTGAGGACCCCATACATGGGTGCAGCACTGCAGGTGGGGTCTCACAAGGGTAGAGTAGAGGGAGACAGTCACCTCCCTCGACCTGTTGGGCAATCCTCTTTTGCTGCAGTCCAGGATATACCATTGGCCCTCTGGGCTGTGAGTGCACATTGCCAGGTCATGTCCAGCTTTTCATCCACAAAAGCCCCCAAGTCTTTCTCTGCAGGGCTGCTCTCAACACGTTCATCTCCTCATCTGGATTCATGTCTTGGGTTGCCCTGACCCCAGTGCAGAACCTTGCACTTGGTGAAAAATCATCTGATGTAAATCTGTATGCATGAGCTGTCAATTGCAACACGAGAGCTGTAATGTGAGTTCTCTTTTGCAATAACTTAAACTCAACTGTTGGTTGAGTCCTGTAAGATATATTACTGAAGAAACTGATTGTTCAGTATTAGAGTGAGAACTCTGTGTTGTTCTGTAGGTTAAATTAAGTCAATCAAATACAGCAGAACTCATTGTCATTGTTGAATTCAGCTCTGGTTTTTTTTGTGTTATAAAAACAAATACATAGTTTTGGTGTATAGTTGTAGTTAAGTCATCTCTCACAATTGTAAAAATTCCTAGCTCTTCAAATCCACTCCATTATCATTTAGCAGCTGTGGAAAAAAAGTATGTGTAATATGTTTTTCAATAGCTGTTGGATCAATAGCTTTTGCACATACATGGTAAGCTACCTGAGAGCTCCAGGTTGCTTTTTCGAACTCATGGCATAATGGATCAAGATTAGCATGTGTTATATAGATTTAAGGTTTGACAGGGCATAAATGAGGCTTTGTTGGCACAAGTGAATACCAGGTATTCTTAGTTACTTGGAGCATATGAAGTTTTGGGGTTTGTTACATGAACCTGGGTTACTATTCTATAAGAAATCTGATGTCTCTGAGTTCCAGAATAGTGGGTTTGTTCATTTGGGAAAAATACAGATAGCCTCCACTCATTTTGGCAAAGGTGACGCATTTAGCATTTTCTCTGAAGGTTATGTATCCGAGACAGCTAAATACTGTTGTATCAGTTGTTGTATCACTGTTGTATCAGTGCTTAAGCAAGTTGACAGTTGCATCTTACCATTAACACAGATTTAACTACAAGCAAGTAACCTAGTGCATATTTAAAAATTTAAAGGCAATCTCGTTTCTTGATAGAAATGTTTAGTTCCATTGATTTTCTTTCGATTTCATGTGATGAAGGTTGATGCTTTTCCTGCAGTCAGTATGAGATTAGTGTCATAAAAACCTACTGAGCTCTGTAGGGGAACTTTTCAGCCTCTGCAATGTCCGTGTTTCATAGAAATGGATCAAGTTCCTTGACATACATCTATTGCTCATTTCAAATTTCACAGAATATTCTGAGTTGGAAGGGACCCACAAGGATCACAGAGTCCCAACTCTTGAGTGAGTGGCCTATATGGGGATTGAACCCATGAGCTTGGCACTGTTACCACCATGCTCTGATCAACTGCAATAATCCTAGGGCCAAAAAGAGAAGCCTGCAGTACCTGCTATTCCCAGAGGTCTCCCAAGCTTGACCCTGCTTAGCTTCTGAGATCAGATGAGATTGGGCATCCTCAGGGTGGTAGGGAATCTAGAGAATATCTCTTGAGAGAGAAAAGTTTTAGAATTGCTCAGCTGATTTCCTACGTTAAAATTATAAAGAGATATAAATTATTTGTTGTAACTTCCTGTAAGTCGAGTTGGAATCAGCTGTTCAAATCAGTAAAGTAGCTATAAGCAGCCCAATCATAAAGCCTTAACTGTCTGTCCAGTAGGCTCTCTTACATAAGTCAGTGGTGTCTCTCCAACTTTGTAAATTTATTTCCTGCTAAACCATTTGATGAAAGCAAATTTCATCTGTAGTTTGAGACTGTAATATGGCAGCTGCAGCCAAGATTACCTGATGTAAGAAATTGTTTATGTAGTTGCATGATTGATGACTTGGCTTTAAAGGAAATGCTGGGGTTTTTCCTTCCCTAGTCACTTAGTGTTTAGACTTGCCTCACAGAACATACCATGCAACATACCATACGTACATTTCAATGCTACTGTTCCATTAATATGTTTCTAAAATTGGATGTTGCACTTTTTCAACCTTTGTAGTTCATCACTGAAAATACTCAAAAGGTAAACTGATTTCCTTGAGGAAATATACAGGAATATATACATACAGCATTTGAAAATCTTGGCTGGTGGTGAGACCCTTGTTTCAATTCTTGATTAAAATTGTCTGATAGGCTTCATAAGCACATATCAGAAGACAGGAACATTATGGTGCCATGAAAGAAGCAAGAGTGCATCATATCAACTTGGCCTTCAAAACCAGTGAAAGATTTGTTGGATTAATATTTGTTTGCTCAAACTGGCTGCATGTAATTGATTCTGTTCTAAACAACTGAAGTGGATATCAGTGATAGTTTAAGTTAACTCATGTCTGTGACTGTTTTTGCATTTATCTTCTTCTTACATCTTTTTTAGGTGTTTTTTGATTTAATGAGAGAAATTAGAGCCAGAAAAATGGAAGACAGCAAAGAAAAGAATGGGAAGAAGAAAAGAAAAAGCCTAGCTAAGAGGATCAGAGAAAGATGTTGCATTTTATAATCAAAAGTTTGGATTCCTTCCCTATCCTGACCATACTAATAAAAACCATAATTTATAAGCATGCCATTGAAGGCTGAAGTGACTGAAATTACCCTGACATGTTGGAAAATGTAATGTACCACTAAAAGCATGATTTGGAGCTGCACTGAAAGGCAAATTCACTTAAAACAAATTATGTGGCTTCAAGAGAAGCAAAGTTCAGTCCATTTCATAATTGCCTACCTTCTCACATTTCTTCTGAATGTAGTGTTTCATAGGTAGTCTTTTCTTTAATAGTGAACAGAGGGGCAAAGTATTACTTTTTGGGTTCTTATAAAGTATACTTTTTTATCACTGGTAATTGTCAATTCATCTTGTCTTTTGTTGCCTTGAAAATTCCAATTGTGAACATGATACCTAACAAAGCAGTATGCAGCTGTTTTGCCATGGAGTTATGCAAGTTAGAAAAGAATAATGTATATGCGAACAGCTATGTTGAGGAAAACCATGTGTGGTTCTGCATTACCTGATTAACTTAGAAGAGTGATGTAATCTTTTACATTGAAACATTTGAATATGCCTTAATTTTAAAACCCAAACATAGCAGGTTGCTGAATCAAGGGTGTGTTTTCAACTCTGTTGCATGGAGAGTGCCCTCTCTGTGGAGCGCGGTTACGTGGATGACTTTGCTGACTGGCTGTCTGCTGGCAGTATCTGTTCTTTAAATGTGTGCCATACCCTGGTATTGTGAATAATACAGAGCATATTCTGTCATCTGTAACTTGGTAGACAATACGGTATCTTAAAACTAAAAGGTCAGAATACATGTAAGACTGAAGTCATAAGCCTATGGCACATCTAAGCCTGGAATGGTTGTTTAAAATTTAATGTGCTGGTACCTTGAACCTTCCATTTTGCCCGTAGATTTTTGTCTCGGTGTTCCCTGGGTTTTAACTCCCTGGAATTGGGTGGAGTGGGGCCGGTCTAGTACGCTTATGTGTTTTGAGTTAAGATGTTGTCTGGAAAATTCTGGTTAATTTCTTTTGTGTTCCTAATATTCAGCTGTGGGAACATGGTGTGTTATGCTGAAGCTCTTTGCAGGTTTTGTACTGTTTAGTCTATGTTGATTTTCAATTGGGGAACAGTGTAGCTACTTTTTCTAGTTAATGTTGATATCAAACAATCAAATGTGCTTTGCAATACAGAAACCTTTAACATGCACATCCAAAATCCCCAAACAAAACATACTGCCTCAATTGCTTCAGAACAGCAAGAATACTAGCACGTGGCTAGTGTGCTATATCTTAACTAAAAATATACCAGAATGCTTGAGGGTTTTGGACTCCTCTGGGGTGAGACAGGCTAGATCAGTTCCACAAACTGTTATACTTTTTATACATGTACAAGCCTATAACTGACAGTTTAAAATGTGCTCAAGCGAACTAGGTAAAAAATATTTAACTTTCATGCTAACAGACATTTTAGGGACTGAAGTCTTAGAAGTTATGTCATGTTAAATATTTATCAATAGGAATTTTGTATGTGCATTTACTAGACTGCCAAGTGCAGAATTAAAGTTACTCATGCAACTGGCAAATATAAGCCAGGCTTCATCTTACTGTGTACTCATTTGGGTCTATTTAGCCAGGGAGTCTAACCACTAACATTGTGACTTTGCTTTGGAACCTGTATACTGGGAACTGAGGTGTTATGAAGCCACTGGACACGTGAAACTTGTCTTGGCTGATGCCTTATCCTGTCCTTTTATTTGCTATTTGAGCCATTGAAAGATGAATAAACTTCCATTTTTCTAAAATACTTGTGCAGTGTTAATTAATAACTATATCATTCATAAACATTGCTATAGCTGATGTCAACTGTCAAGCAGTTAAGCCTAAATACTCTAGAAGATTGGTTTGTGTGCATGAACAAAATTGCACATTAAACCAAATTAGTCTGATAAAAAGCCACTTTGTAATATGTACTACATTTTATCTAAAGGTAATTTACTTAGTTGTTACAAGACGATCTGAAAACGGGCAACAAACTGAGGTAAGCTTGTTGGAGAATTACTTTTCCATTAGAATGGAACAGCAGCAACTAAAAAACCAAACAAACAGAACTCCAAAAAAAAAAAAAAAGGATAACCTATGTAAGTTTTTAATAAAATGAAAATGCATTATAAGTAATTTTCTTTTGGCACAGTCTAGGAAAACCTAAGTGTGGTTCTTCAACCTGCAGAGAATATAGCTTGCATCATGTATTAGAGAATTTGGGTGTATCTTGAGAGAGTCATCCAAACTGAGTGTTACATTTGCATGAGAGGAGCATTTCTGTGTGTCTGAAACTTCTAGGTCTAGCTGCTCAGAGAGCTTCTGTGCCTGAGGGCACTTTTTATCCCCTATTTCTCCAAGAAGCTGAAGACACTCTTCACTGGCAAGATCAAAGCCTTCCGTGGTAGCTTCCTCCAAGTTAGCCTAACGCTGGCAGTACTGCTGCTCCCTTTTGAGAAATGCAATGTATGGTAAATCTGCAGATCAGAGAGATGCCTTAATTTGTAAAAAGCTAAAAAGTTGAGTCTTCCATTGTGTGTGAAACCAATGTTGAATTTTTATGCTGACTGCATTTTATTCTGTAGCTCCTGATAGCTTTACAAACTCAAATGACTTTCAAAAATCTTGGCTAAGATATCTATGGTGTATCTGGTAGTTCCTGTAGCCTCCTGATGAGTATGCAGTAGCTTAACAATAGTAGTGTCTAGCAATTTTCTTTGACAATTCTGAACCAGCGTGATAGTACGCAGGAAGTGCTTTCCCATTCACCGAGACCTTGTTACCATCACAGTAGCATGCAAGATGACCTCTTTGGCAATTTCCATGGCAATCATAATGCAATAAAATACACTCCATATCTGAGACTTAAGCTCACTATATTCATATGTAGAAGTCAAATATTTTATCTATTTATATCTGAAATGGACTTGCTGAAAATCCTTTGTTCCATTTTGGGACACTAAGGTTTGCAATGCCTCTATGAAACTACAAAATCACAGAAAATCCTGAGTTGGAAGGGCCCCACAAGAATTATCAAGTCCAACTCCTGGCCCTGCACAGGACATCCCAAAGGTCACACCATGTGCCTGGGAGTGTTGTCCAAACACTACTTGAACTCTGTCAGGCTCGTGCTGTGAGCACTTCCTTGGGGAGCCTGTTCCACTGCCCAACCACTCTCTGGGTAAAAAACCTTATTCTAATACCCAGCCTAAACCTGCCCAGACTCAGATTCATGCTGTTTCCTCAGGTCCTGTCACTGATCACAAGAAAGATCAGTACCTGCCCCTCCACTTCCCCTCACGAGGATGTTGAAGAGCGAGCACAATGAGGTCTCCCTTCAGAGGGGAGGTGTTCTCTGCTTGATTAGAGTCCAGTGCAAAATGTGGGGCAGCAGAGCCACGGCCAGGATCACGTGAGTGCATATAATACATATAGCTGTGTCAGAACTGCATCAGAAGACTGAGCCTGTAATAACAGAGAATTGAAAAGGAAAAACTGATAGTGTACCTTAATTTCTAAGCCTTCTAACTGCTGTTACATAGGTTGGCTCTTAAAGCCATATGGATGCACAGTCAGTCACGTGCATAAACCATTTCCTCCAAATTCACTCCTTCCAGTTTTTGATTGTAACTAACTTAAATAAATAAGTATGTTTTTAAGAGCTGACTCATGAAAGAAACTTCTTGCACATTTTTGTGGTAGCTTCAGCTTGTTACTAAAATTGAATGGTAGGAAATGCACTAGTGTTAGTATTACTAAGGTAGAAGTTAATTTTTGATCTAAATACATTGACCAGATTGGAATATTTTTGGTTGAAGCTTCATTGTCAAACAAATGCTGAAATGCCTACCATTTAAGATGTGTCTAGGATCAGACATATGCCAAGACTCTTCTCATTTTCACAAGATCCTGACAAGATCTAACCATCTTTTTAACTGGTACAATCCATTTCAGGAAAATATCCAGCAGATATAATTTGGTTTCGGTGTGCTAAGGTATTTTGTTTCTTTCACCTTGTCCTGAGTGACCCAAAAAATGTGTATTGGATTCCATTTTTCCTCTATGTCAATCCAGGCAGTTTGTGTTAATGTCCTTTTAACACCCTCCATATTGGGATGGGACTTCTCCGCCATCTGGTTTTCTTTGTTCCTGGGGAGTCCCTGGGACTCAGCACCTTTGTATCCAGTGTTTATTACTGTTATCTTGGTTGTAGCTCTTTTGTTTTCTAGTAAACTGTTATTTTTTTCACTTACATATCTTGCATTCGTCTCTCATTGGTGAAAGGGGAGTGATTAAAACTAAAGAAGAAGTAGCTCGTTTCTCAGGCTCCATGCCATAATTTGTCTTAAACTAAGACACATCTCTTTTCCTGCTGTGCAGAATATTGGTTTAAAAATACATATCTATTCATTTACTGAGCTTGGTAACAATTACATTTTTTTCTAGTCCATTTCCATTTGGATCTGACCATATTTATGGCAGGAAAGCAAGGAGAGGAGGGGGAAAGCTGATTTCTGCACCACCTGTGGGAAGCAGCCATCACTGGTGGGCAAAGAGAGAAATCAGGAAGCGTCCAGAACTCAGATGAAAGCTCAATGAGTCTTCGCAACACTTGAGGAGGTAAGACAAGGATCTGGAACTAACATTGTGCACACCAGGGATAAGCACAAAGTACTGGCATGCTCCTGGTACCAAAAGCAAGGCAGTCCAAACAGCCAGTGAGGCTCACAGTGATAAACTGCAAACCAGATATGTGCCCTTTTTTTTGTTTCCTCTTCCTGGCAGCACCAGTACTGATTTTCAGGTATTTTCTTACTGTCTGAGTAACAGGTTCGATAGCACCTGCAGTAGTGTTGGACCTACATTTGCTCCACTTTTCTGCCATCCTCTTCACAGACCTTGCTCTCATTCTTGTCTGAAAGGTAGTAGGCAATAAATGGTTACAGACTGCACACCACTGATCTGGTTAATGTTGCTTCCTGTGCTTGTGATGTGGCATAGAGTAAAAAGAGGTTAGAGGCAGGTTGGAAGAAGCCTCATCCACAGACCACTGCAGCCATGGCCACAGTTGTGACAACAGTCTTACACTCTTTTTCTATGGAAACTCTAAAGGAGGATCTGGGATCTTGAGGTAGCAGAGAGTTATTCTTCTCTCTGTGCTTCTTATGGGTGGGGAAGGCTAGAGTTGTCTATTTTCCACCTTTTTGTTCTTGACTGAGGCTGTGATGGCTTATTGTTTGTCAGTATCCTAGGCACAAAGGAGAGGATCTGGTAAGACTGAGCTTGTGCCTCATAGATCTCCTGGCGAAGAGTAGAGGCATGATGATAACCAGCAGTTCAAGTGTTATATTTTAGACACTGGTCCTGAAAATAATGAGTTGAGTTTTGCCTTCAGCTGAGCTCAGCACACTTAGTATGCTTCCATTAGAGTTGGTGTTTTGTTTTTTTTGCCTTTTGCTTCTTTTATGAAGGAAAACTTAGAGGGTTGAGGTTTTTTTGAGTGCAACAAATCAGACCTGTTAGCTCAAATGCTGCCAGACTAATTTGTTAAATATTAGTCATCGCTAAAGAATGAGTCTAAAACAGTAATCCTTCTGTTTTATCTGATAACTGCCAAATTGCCTACTGAAATAGCCTGAGGAAGTGTCAAAAGAGTGGTTAAAAATAATGTACTGTGTCTATGGATAGCAGTTTGCCGTGGGTGGTTTTAACTCCTGTGAGTGTCAGAACTGGCTTGAGAAGGTAGGTGCTAGATAATATGTAGTTGAGGAGTACATCCTGCATCAGACTGAAGGCTTGATGTTTTAGCCTTGCTAGTGTCAGAGATGCAGGGTTTTGTTGTCCTGGGAAAACCCAGCAAAACTGGATAAACACAGAAAATTTTAAAAACTCCACACTTTTTGCAAATTTATGCAGATGGTCCCATTATCTCGAGATGATCCACAGCTCTCACTCCTCTCTCAAGGTCCAGGCCTTCTTTCCACAAGGTGACAGAGCCAATGCCTAGGCTGGGAGATGGTTAAGGGTATTCAGTGCCTTCTGCTAGGGCAGGGCTGGGAAGAATTGTCATCAGAGGAAATCTCTCAGAGTGTACTGGTCTCCAATATCTTGACGTGGGAGTCTTCCAAAAGTTTCCTAAAGAGGACCAGTGAAACACCAGAAGCAACACACAGAAATTAAAAGACTGAAAAAATAAAACACAGAGGAAAGACCCTTTTGTTTCAGAAGACATCAGATACGGGGAGTCCAGGAGTCACGGAGGTTCAGCCAAGGACAGGAAATCAATACCTACAATGGTACAGCCAGAAAGCACTGATAAACCCACAAAGGCAGGAACAGGCATGACTTGGTTCCCCTTTCTCTGGGAAACACAGTTGACAAGGAATTGTTTATGGCCCAGAAGAGAGAGCTAGTGCTGGCACTGGTGGTGGGCTCACCCTGGTGTCTCATCCCCATAGGGAATAATGCCCTTAGAGGCCCAAGCATGTGTACAGATGAAGAGTACCATGGTGCCAGTGGGACACCAGGAGGTGCTCCAAAGCACTGGGACAGCTCTGCACCTCATTTCTGACAGCTGCTGCCCTGTCTCTGCAGGGGATGAGAACGGAGAGGTCTGCAGTGCCCCTCCTGAAGGGATCCCCTCGGTGTTGCCACTGCTCTCCAGGAAATAAGGGCTGAGAGCCTTGGGCACTGCCAGCAGCCCCGTTCAGCCTCCTATCTTCCTCACTGCACAGGGGGCACGATGGTTTCCTCTTGGTCGACCGCACAATACAGGCCAAGCAGAACAGGTGAGCACAGGGCGTTACAGAAGCGATGACACCTTGATCATCACGGCAGATGGGGCAGGTCTGCTCTGACTCCGTGGCCATGCTTGCCTGTTGCAGCAGAGCTGAGGGGAGCAGCTGCTCTCTCTTGATGGTGTGACATGCTGCAAAATGGTCACTGTCCCAGGGAGGTGGGTGGAAGAAGTGCCCAGGCCCCTCAAGAAGGACACACTCACAGCTCCCCAAACCCCATCACCCACCCCGGGGTCACTGTGCAGGGGTGCTTCCTGCACTGCTCACCTGTGCTGCTGCAAGCACGACCCATAGTACTCAGCTGCCTGAATCAGGCAGGGACGAGGAAACAGGCATTGCTTGGGAACGAGCACTGAGAACTGCTGACAGCAGCTCCAAAACCTCATGGGCTTTCAGTCCTCCCAGGCACGCTTGCCAGAAGTGCGGGTGTGAGCGAGTCTGGGCCAGGCTCTGCCCAGCCCAAAGAGGAGCAGTGAGGGATGTGAGGGCACAGTGCATTGCTCTGTGTTTGCCTATGGAGCCTTTGGAACGCTGATGTCACAGTCCACCGCTCCGAGCTGATGGCCTTGAATGCTTTCCAAACTTGCCACAGCTAGGCCTTTTGCCTCCACAGGTACACAGCAGCAGGAGAAAAAATGAGGTGCGTGGGCCATGCTGTGCCATCATTCATTCATGCCTCTGACTTTAATAATTATTTAGAGTCATTAGTCCAAGCACTTTTCCTTTAGAAGGCGTTATCTGTTAGTTTGATGTTTTTGTGATGGGAGGGTGCTGTGTACATCAGCCACATGGGTTGGTGTATTTAAATCTTGTGAGATGACAGCCCGTATTCTCTATTCAAAATGCTGTTTGTCTACACCACTGGGAGAGGCAAGCACATCCTGACATTTCATGCCAGTCTCTGCACAAAGTTCTTGCCAGGTTGTTTTTAAAGTCAAATTTTTTTTCTTCTCTTACAGCCCCAGTGGACTGGGGTTGATGGGCCCAATGGTGTGGTCATTATCTCAGTGACTCCACTAAAGTCCTCTGTTGCTCTCATCCCATTCCAAAATAAAGTTGAGAAAATTCATAGATAACTGAAAAATAAGCACCAAGCACAATTTTGGGCAAACCAGTCAAAAATGTGGAGAAAATCTATACTGTCATTGAGTTTTAATCTCTCCCCCGTGTGGAGGTGCTTTCCACAGACTGGGCCACCCAAGCAAGGGCAGGTCTGTCTGTTCTTCTTGCTGTGCTTCCCAAGCTGCTTTGCCTGTAGTTTTCAGGGAGCTGTAAATCACTCCAGCCAGGCTTGCAGCTGGGGATTTTCTGCCTTCTTGGGTTGTTTTACTAAAACTAGTGGGAAGTGATCAAGTGAGCTACAGCTTGAAACCAGCCTGGGAGAGAAGGAGATTTTTAAGCAATAGAAGAATTTTCCTGCCTCATCTTTACCATCTTCTCAGGAGTTTCTCCCAGGCACATCACAGGAGTTTGATCATCCCTACCCTCTTGAACCCTAAAAATACATAACCTCAGTCAGTGCCAGCTAAGCAGGAGTTTAGTTCATGTTCAGTATGATGAGGAGCACATTCTGCACCACACTGAGGTCTTGATCTTTGAGCCTCGCTAGTCTCAGAGTTGTGGAGTTTTGTCACTCTGTGAAAAACCATCTCAGCTGAACACTGATGAGTTTTAAAAAACCATATCACACTTGCTTTTTGCAAATTTGTGGAGATGGTCCCATTAGCTGATCCACAGCTCTCACTCCTCTCAGAAGGTCTGGGCCTTCTTCCCACAAGGTGACAGAGCCAATGCCTGGCCTGGGAGATGGTTATAGGTATTCAGTGCCTTCTGCTAGTGCAGGGCTGGGAAGAATTGTCATCAGAGAGTTCCACAGTGTGTACTGCTAGGCAGAGATGAGAAGCAGAAGAGGGAAGAGGAAGGGAAGAGCAAGGAAAGAGGGAAGGGAAGAGGGAAGAGCAAGGAAAGAGGGAAGGGAAGGGAAGGGAAGGGAAGGGA
>VZRZ01007522.1:950351-999778 GCA_013398175.1 Climacteris rufus | reverse complement strand
ATCAGGAGGGGGCGACGGCACCGGGCCGCGGGGCAGCGGAGCCCTCTTCGTCCTCCAAATCTCGTAGCCGCCACAACCACACGGGGAGCCAAGACCGGGAGGGACTCAAGAGCAGCAGCAGCGGCGGCGGCAGCGACGGCCGAAGGAAGGGCTCCCTTGCCTCGCCCAGCAGCGGCAGGAAAGACCGGGAGAGCAAACAGCACCGGAGCCGGACTAAAGCGGCCAAAGAGCCGCCGTCGGCTTACAAGGACCCGCCGAAGGCTTACCGGGACGACAAGCCCGAGCCTAAGGCGTACCGGCGGCAGCGTTCGTCGCCCAGCCCCGGCCGGGATGATAGCCCTCCTTTGCACCGCTCCTCGCAGAGCCAGCGCAGCCGCAAGTCACTCAGCCCGGTGGGCACCCGCTCGCCACTCAGCCCCTACAGCCGCCGCCGCTCCCCCAGTTACAGCCGGCACAGCTCCTACGAGCGCGGCGGGGATGTGTCGCCCAGCCCCTACAGCAGCTGGCGCCGGTCGCGGAGCCCCTACAGCCCCGTTATCCGGTGAGTCTGGTTCCCCGGGGAAAGGCGGGATAGGGAGGGGGCTCGATGTGTGGAGGAGGGGAGTACGGGCTGGGGCAGGAATGCAGGGCAGGCCGGAGAGGTTTGCATCCAGCAACTCTTGCCCTTTTGCTGCCAGAAAGCTGGGATGGGGGTAAGGGGAGAGGTACAAGTACAAAGATCTTCCTGTCCTGTGTCTCGGGGAAAAGGGGAGATGCGGGTGCCTGTAACACTTCTGCGGGTGATTTCTCTCCATGGTAGACCAGCTAGCTGGAAAAAGGCTTTTAAGTGTTAAAGGGCATGAGAACATCTTCAGAGGAGAGTGACCGAAGGAAGATGCTTCAGGACAGTTTTTCTGAAGGACCAGTTTTGAGTTTTAGATCTTTGCCTGCAAAGTACAGACATTTGGCAGTACGTTTTTATGTATTCTGCTCCCCTGTAAGATAGGATGCCCGTTAAATATATTCGGTTTTGGTTCAGTTTCTGCTACTCTAAAGAGAAAAGAAGCTGATGGGCCATTTGTGTTTACAAGGGTTTCTTATTCTTTTTAGAGATCTATAGAAGGACTTAGACTTTGTTTTGCTAGAACATTGAGTCAATGTCAAGTTTTGATAAATTGTCTTTTGTTCTTAACCTATGAAAAACGTATGTAAGCTCTTTCTCTAGTAAGGTTATGCATGTGTATATAATTAATGTATGCTTGCAAATTTTTTTTCAGTGTTAGTGGGAACTCGGGGTGTAAAGGTCAGCATTGTGTGACTTTTTGAATTTTACATGGAGAGGAAGCGTGGGCTGTATCTTTCTAATCGGATGCAAACCGCGTTGTGGAATTAAAGGACTTCAGAATATTTTAACCTGCAGAAAAGTCCACTGGAAATTTAAAGTATTTGCTTAGTATTTGTTTATAATTGAAGGTTTTCCTACATTGGAATCTCACTATTGCCTCATTGTTTGTAGGCTTACTTAAATTCACAACTGGAGTTCGATTTTAAATGTGTCAGGCGATTTGCTGTTCCCATGGCAAGAATTTTGTTTACAAGGCATTACCTGGTGGGTTGTCTGAGAACTGTTCTCTGGTGTTTCTAATGGGCACTTTGTGTTGATTACCATTTGGGGTATCCTGCACTGTATCCAGGTAACGTGCAGAAGCTATTCCTGAGTTTCACTGCCTCTTAGTAGAGTCTGCTGTTCTGGGTGTGCATCAAAGGCTGTTTAAAGAGTGAAGTAACAAAGCTGTGTCCTACTTCGTTTGGAGAGATAGAGCAAAGGTGCCTTGGGATAAAAATAGTGATTGTTTAAAGGTGTGGTTGTATGGAATAATTTTGTAAGCAATAATGTGTTTCAGGGAGAAAACAGTATAAATGCTCTGAGAACATCATGCTGTTCCTCTGAGTCTGTTGCAAGTGGTTAAAATACACTTTTAAAATTATTTGAATAATAGCATAGCAAGAATATTATGTGCAGAGCTTGATTTAAATGCCCTAGGAATCAGATTATTTTCTGTAGTTGCTTATATCCTGGAATAAGAAAACTAATAATGGTACACAATTATGTACGTGAGGTTTGCATTTAGGAATAGCTGTATTAGGTTGACAGACCTTAATTTCAGAGTTCTGTCTTAAACACTGACTAATTGGGCTGTAGTAGAGTTTGTAGGAGTGTTGTATTTCTTTTTTTTCTGTTGGTAGTGGGCCTGTGATTTGGAGCACGAGAGATTAAATCTCCCAATTTTTGCATTCATTCTGTGGTGAGCAAATCTTCCTTGAGCCTGCAGGTCCATTTCTAGGAGTTAGCTTTGTGACTTTGTGCCTTTCTTCCTCCCTCCAGTTGAACTGCAATGTGCGTCCAGTTTTTAACTGCTTACAGACAAATAAATGCAGGCTGTCAGGTTTGCAGGAGAGGGATTGAAATTGCTGAGTGAAAAGGAGAGGTTTTTGTCCTAATGGGGCATCCATTGCAAAAATGTCACTTTCATAGAAAACGAAAGAAACCAAAAGTGTGGACATAAGTTCAGTTATTCATAATGTTTACCTGTTGTAGAGAAATGAAGGTCAGTGGGTTTTTCCTCCCATACAGCTGTTGTGCATTATGTGTATTGCAGTGGCATGGGGAAATAAAGAAGGAAGGGTTTTATACCATTTTTTTAACCATTCAGAAGTACGTCAGAACTTTTTGCTTGACTCTGTAGTACTACAACTGAAATGCTGAACATTTTTGCTGTCCTGTTTGATAATGATATAGTGGCCTTAGACTTGACAGAATATTACAGTTTCATGAAGGCAACAGCTTCTTACAGCACCTGTATTCTTCATCTGGATGATTTAAAGGCTTAATTCTGGGCTTGTATCCAGTTGTAATGGTGTCCAGACACTAAGAACTTTGTATGTGACAGTATTTCAGCCTGCAAGTCTTTTTGCTCTTTTCATTCTATGTCTAATGTATGTCTGCTGTAATGTTTGGTAAATTAGCTAGTTATTTTGGTGTGTAGAGAATGATTACGAAGCAGTTCTAGCATGCTTGGAAACCCTACGTGTCCAGTGCTGATTTTTTAATCTAGGTGTCTGAGCTGCTTAGGGAGAAACTTCTAGTAAAGAGCTGAAGAGAAACAAGTGAAGTCAGCTTTGCTCGTTGGAAGCAGGAACAGAGCATTGCTGTCAGTTGAGGTTTGAATTGCAGTACTGACTTTGCTGTCTGTTCTTAGGTGATGTTGCTTGGCTGTGGCTTCTGAAGAGAAGCAAAGACACTGGATGTGTGTTTCACACTGGGGCATTTCTCTTAGAATGGCAGATTAATTGCCTTTTCCTGTATAATAGCAGGAAAAATTTGTGTTTTGGACAAACTGTTTGTTTGAGCTATTTTCCCTGGTTGGACAAAACTTCTTTACTTGCTGCTGGTGTATTTTTATTACTCTGCTTTCTTGTGGATAGAGTAACACAGCTGTTCTAAAATAGCACATGCATGTTTTCAAAATGGAAATTCTTCCAAAAGTGTGAGGTATTTATTTCTCTACTGGTAAGATGACTGGATTAAAAAAAATTCACAACGAAACCCCATGGTTGACAAAATAAGCAGACACAGTCTCTTGCTTCCTACAATTTCATTCTAAACCAGTTTCCAGAGAACTGTTTTTTGTAACTTCAGTCAGGTCATATGTTATGTGATCACACATTTAATTCAGTTAGCAGTATAGATGAGTAATCACATTTTTCCAAATTTGGATACACCTACCCATCTGCTTAGATAAAAGTAAGTGGGTGGGGCACTACTAGCATAGTACTACTATGTGCATGGATGTTGCTTATGAGAAAGATAGAAGATTCATTTTCTTTTTGGTACTGTAGAGCCATCAGTTGCTCTTGGTAGCTAGCCTGGAGTACTGAGGCTCTGCAAAATATGTGGATCGTTTATATGCAGAACCACAACAAGCACAGGTAAACAGTAAAGTGTGTATTCAGCTACTAAATGCCTACTTCATGGTAAAGCCATGGTGCCATACACTGGGATGGAAATAACTTTGAGTCAGGTAACTTTTGAATTTAAAGGAGAGACTGACTTTTTTCCCCCAGCCTTGATTGGTGAAAATAGATTTTTTTAGTTTAAAGCTCTCTAATTTTGTTTAGTAAAACTGTATTTTGCAGAATTTAAAATGGAGCACTGTAGGTTTTCACTGTTTGGAGTAGCTAATTTTTGCAATGCACGTTGTTGGCCTTTGCCTTTTGGTGATGTGCCTTTCGTTTTCCTCATTGCTGCTGATTGTTTTCTTATTTGAAAAAGGAAACTTAATTTGAAAAATTTAACTTCAGATGTGTTAGAACACAGATTTTGAGTTGACTTGACCTTTTGCTGTTGATTTCTTTGTAGGCTGAGTTCTCATATGAAAATAGAGGGTTATAAAGCAGGTTCAAGAAACAAATAAAAGCCAAGCTCAGAGTTTTCCAGCACGTAGTGGAGACTCTAAAAGATCTGCAGTTTGAATCAGTAAGGCAGGTTGTGTAGTCTTCATGTACAAACCAGCTGAGTAGGTGGTTGGTTGCAGAGCTGCTTAGAATGTAACCTTGAGCTAGGGGCTAAAGAGAAGAAATAAAATTAATTAATAAGGTATTAAGTGAAAGAATACTATTACTGCAATGACTTAACGAAATGAATTATATGTTTGCCTGTTAGTGCAACATGGAAAAGCTGTACTATGAACTAAAGCATTTTGGCAAATTGGTTTATGTTACCAAGTGATTGTAAATGTCTTGGAATGTTTACAGTGGAGCCAGTTGATTAAATTTAGGTTTTCCTTTTCAAACACACCATGACCTTGCCAGCCAGGGGAAGATGGCAGTGCCTAGTCAGTAGTCCAGCAGTACCTGCTGGTTCATGGAAGAGCTGGGCTACAGTGGTTGTTTTAACCTCCTTTGGACTGTTGGG
This sequence comes from Climacteris rufus, assembly GCA_013398175.1. NCBI lineage: Eukaryota > Metazoa > Chordata > Aves > Passeriformes > Climacteridae > Climacteris > Climacteris rufus. The sequence goes on along the minus strand of VZRZ01007522.1, from coordinate 994,824 downwards.
TTTCTTGGTTCTGCCTTTCTATCTCATGAACCCTTTTGTGTTATGCCTTGTCAGAAAGTGACTGGTAAAGTTAGTTCACTTGTTCAACTCTGCAGACCCTGATGGATTTTGAGTACAAAATTGTTTGCACTTAGGTAATGGGTAGCTGGCTACCAGCATGTTGGATTTAGTTTGCTCTTAAAGCAGTTAAGAAGAAAAGAGGTTTTCAAGTTTAGAAACATGAGAACATAAACACATCATTCTAATTTGTCAATAAAACATAACTTTTTTTTGTTATTAAAATCAAGGGAGTGTTGAAATGGAGTAGAAAGAAGCACCTAGGAAATCAGCATGGCAAGAAAAGCCATATAGCTGAGTGAAACCTGTATTCCTGAGATCTGACATATAACAGTTTTCTTTCCTCTGTGCTTTCAAATATCAAGATAGCAAAAGATAGCACTCTTAAGTTACTATTCAGAATTCTTTCATTCTCTGCTTGAGGATGTAAGTGGCATTATGTCAGTAGACATTTTTCTTTGTTAAATTCATTAATAAATTTACTGTTTGGTAATTGATTAGTGAGCCAGTGAAGTGCAGCAGAATGTTGCCTGTCAAGAAGGAGGAACGTTGTAACAGTTTTGAAACCTGTAACTCATAACATTTTGATCTCTTAAATAGTCACTTTTTTATACGGTGACTAAGTACGTTGTATTAAGCAGAGAAAAAGAATACCTGTTTGTTTCATGAAGTGTCAGGTACTAGGCAAAAAACAAAATTAAAAAGAAAGAACCCTGATACCTGAACAACTTTATTTTTTTTCATCTCTGAGAGGAGGAAAAAAAAGGCATTCTTTTTGTTCTGAAAAGTGGAGGAAAGCAGTGCTGACTTTTGGTTTCAGGGTGACTTCCTTACTAGTGCTTTCTTGCTCTGTCACTTTCTTTAAATCTGCCTCTTCTCCTATGTGTTTGGTGGATAATATCTTAAAACTTTGTTTTATTTTATAGCTACAGCTAATATTATGTAATTTCTTTGCAGCTGATCGAGTTGTGCTCCTAGGTTCCTTTGTTTTTTGTCTCTAGGGAAGAAACAAAGCAGCTTTAGAACTTACCCTACTCATAGTATTTAGGTGTATCAGTTTTCTTTTTTCTTTTTCTCCCCTCCATATATAAAAACAAGGAAATCTATATATGGTTCAGAAGGGATTTTATGAGAGTCATGAAGCCTGGCAGTTATCCTCTCCGTAGGGATCTGCACCTGTGTGAAGTGAATTCAGGATGCTCACAGAAGGCTCTTAATGTCTGTAGTGGCAAAGATACTCGTAAACGAGGCAGAACTTCTGTGTGCAAACAAGGAGAAGCATGGGAGGAAACTCACCTGAAAGAGTGGCTTCTCAGTAGCCTCTCCCCAGTGCGTTACCACCACGGGCTGGTGCTTTTGTTTGAGAGTGATCAGTGAACTTTCTGATCTCTGTACTTCGGGAAGAGAAATTTGAATGGCGTTTTTCAATTTATTTGCTGTTTGCAGAGCTGTTCTGTGCAGTTGCAGCGACTTTTCTTTTGTTCCTTTTTACTGTGTTGCAAACAAGCTGCTGACTACATATGAAATAGGTGGTGTCAAACGTCAGATAAGGCATTTTATAGGTATGTGTATGCATGCATGCACATTTAATAGATACTTGCTGGAAGATTTAGAAAGGACTGTGTACTTCCCATGTCTCTTGGTGTTTATTGAGGGTCTCAGTAAGTGGTCGGTGTCCAGTTAAATGGCAGGCACTGGCTGTGGTGTGAGCCCATTTCTGTGCTGCTGTGACTTCATGTTTTATGTCAAATGTTAGCTCTGAACAGAGGGCACTGGCTGGTTTTATTATGTACATGGTAATGTTTCTCCTCTCTGAGTGCTGTATAAGCTTTTGAGGGAAAGCTTGTAAATGTATCCATAGTTTTGGTTTTGTGCCATTTTTATAGGTGAAAACTTGTACGTAAGTTGTCTAGTCTGTTGGGACTTTTGAACTACATAGATGAAAGAAAGTGATAGTTGAGTGTTTGAAAAGATTATTTGGCTTATGAAAACAGCAAATTTTATCATTGTAACTTCAATAACTAGCACTTTGAGAAATGCTTAAAATTCAGGATTTGTCTGTTTAGTTGAAAATGTTAATGTTTTTGCTGTACTCTTCTAGAGTCTAGGCTAGTGGTTCAGGTACAGGATAGGATTCTTGCTAAGGGTTTTGAGATGCTAAAGATACTATGTAATATAATTGTTTTTTCTGACATAAGTAATGAAAAGTTTTTGGAATAATTAAACCCGTGCAGAGATTATGATCAGTCAACGTATTTCATAACTGAGCTGCTATCATTTTGATCTACTCTTAAGGGCTTTAATATGTACTGTGACTGAAACTTAAATATTTGTGTGCATGTGTATTTAGTGTCTCCCACATGAATGCAGTTCTGATACAAAAAAGTTACACGTTTGTCGTGTGGAGTGTGAAACCCAGGATGGGCAGTGGTTATTTTTGTTTTAATTTTTGGTTTGTTTTTTTTTTTCTGAGCTTGTAGAAATCCATGTTCACATCCCAGACTCTCTTGACTAGTATTGGTAAAGTACAGACATCAAGCTACTGTCAATTCTTGGCTTTCTTACGTGTTTGTTTTTGAAGAAAGTATAAAAGTTTAGGTTGTTTTTGCCCTAGATTTTCAAAACTGCCTCTTCTTCACTAAGTTATGGTAGCTGATCAGACGATCAAATTAGTTGTCACTGATTTGAACAGATTTTTTAATTTTATCCTTGGTAGTGAGCTAAGTGAAACTGTTTTATTTTGTACCAAAGTGGAGCAGAAACAGTCTTAGAATCAGGCAGGGTGTCTGGCCAGCTGTGTTGTTTTAAGCTGCTACTTCTCTTTTCTAGTGCATGTGAAATTACACCCATATTTCTGTTTGTTACATAGATTACTTTCTTTGTTAGGCACTGATCAAAACAATAAACCCCAAATAGTGCCTGTGAAAGAAATAAAGCTCGTTTTGAGCCCTTTAGGGCATGTTTTAAATTTGGTACAGGTTGTAATGAAGTCCTTGGGGTGGAGGTTGTGTTCGACAGGTAATTGGAGTCAGTCTAAAACAGCTGATTCATGAACAAGATGTGCAAGCGAATTTTTTCCACGAGAGGTCAGTGACTTCCTTGCCTCCTTGCACCACTTAGAGAAGATCGTTCAGGAGTAGTGGGGATTATTAGCTGGTGCTTGCTCCTGGAGCAATGTGGTTATACTGATTCCACAGCGGGTGCAAATCTGCAGCTGTAACCCCTCTGTTGGAGACAGTGATTCCTGTCCAAAAGTGGGACAGCACTGTGAGGAGAGCCCTGGTGTATGTAAGGTGTATGTAATTTCTAGATTTTCTCCCTTTCTCTTCCTGCTACCCCATCTTAAGTCTGTATAGTGGAACTTTTAACCTTTTTTATTTTTACTTCTGTTTGTCCAAACCTCTGTAAATTTTCTGTGGGATTTAGTACTTAGATTTTCAAAAGAATACATGAGGAAAATTTCTTCAGCGACAGGGTTCCTGCTGGAGCAGAAGTGAGTTTTCAGTTGAAATTTTGTGCCCAGTATTACGATTTTATTTGGTGTTTATTAGACATGGACATTAAGGTTTACTGAGTGAGCCAAACATTAGATTTTGGTTGAAAATTCAGAGAAGAGAATTGTGATTTTTTTTTTAAAATCAGAGTGTAAAGAGCTTTTAGGATTATTATTTTTATTGTTGTTATTATTATTAGTATCTGTAATTGTTATCCTGCTGTGCCAGAAAATCCTATAAAATTTGCTTCCTGGTGTAGAATTGAACTGTGCTAGTTTCCAAGAGGTATCTTTATCTGGGATTTGATTTTTCTTTCGTGAGTCTTCAGTCATTTGGATCAATTCCAGTTTTACCTGTAGAATTTTGAAGCTTGTTCTGTACTATGCAGGGTGCATGCACATTGTTCTCAGTCACTTTTTGATTGATCTCAGTGATTTTTTTTTTATGAAGACGGATAAGAATTCCTGCATTATAAAAGGAAAATAATGTAAATTTAGAAATTAGTAAATATAGCACACAAAGTGGAAATGTTGTTGTGTTAGATTAAATATTTGTTCAGTTGAAGCATTGAGATGTAATTTCTTGGGTTGATAAAACTGAATTAATTGTCAGTAAAATTAAATTTGCTATGGAATAGGTAGTTCTGATCATAAGGATTGTAGTTGGTTTCTTTTTTGTTTGTTTATTGGTATTCTTTTGTTTATTGGTTTGATCTGGGTTGTTTGTTTTTGTTTTGGCAACCTTCATACACCGTTGCTACCTTTTGAACTCTGAAATTCTTGTATCTTTAGGAAGTCTTATATTTGCTATTGTTTGATACTTTTTTCTTTGTCCAGCCGATGAACACTGGGTTTTTTTAATCCTGAGTGTGCTTTTTCCTCCCCTTCAAGTGATAAGCAGGATAGATTTCCATCAAACTTTAATCAAGAAAATACTTGTAAATATGGTTAATATCTTTGTTATTCTTAGTATGGTAAAATGCATTAAACCCCCTACATTTAATTTTATTTAATTTATGTTGTGTACTGTGTGGTAGCAGTGCATTAAGCAACTTTACTTGTTCCATGCCTTTCAGCTCAATTTTTTTTTCCCTTCTTAATGAAGACCTGACTCAAAACTAGTGCTAGGCAAGTTAGAATATCCTTTTAAAATTTTGAATGAAAAGTAATTAATATTAAGTGATATTGTTGGACAGTAGTAGTTTACTTTTCTAATGGTTAAGATTGCCCCTCCCCTCTCCACCCTCATTCTAGGTCATTTTCTTGCTATGATTTTGTAGATGGCTTAGATATTTTTTTCTTCTTTCCATTACCTGCATTCAGATGCAGTTATAGCAGAGGCCTATTCTGGGTTGTGTTTACTTATCAGTAGCTGTAACAACTATTGAGTACTTGGGGTTTTGGGCGGGAGTGTTGTTTGTTTTGGATTTTTTTTTAAAGTGTACAATTATATTTAAAAAATAGAAAGCTGTCTTTCAGTTGGTTACATTGCAGCCTTTAGTACTCCATTTTTTTTTCTCAATTAATGTGTTTTGATGATATTTATGAAAGTGGAAATTCAGAAATTCTTCCAGTTGCAACTTCGGTGTTGTGTTTAGATTTCTGTTGTCCTGTTGTAATTTTAACTTAATTTTGTTCAATTTTGACCATGTAGTAAATTGAATTTTTCTCAGATACTGCATATACTAAAGGTGTTTGTACAAGTTGCACACACTGAGATTTTCTTGAAGGAGAAAAATATCTCTAAATACTGAGGAAAGCAGAACATTTCTTGTCTTATATAAGTATTGTATTTTGCAGTTCTGTAAGAGGAGAAACTACATTTAAGAAAGTTCTAATGTTTTCTAACAAAAAAGTGTAGAATCTTGATTGATTAACTGTAGACATTTATTTTTTTAATGCATGGTCTTTCCTATTTCATAGACTTCTATTTATTGTATGAACACGGTGATAATAGTTGGTTTTAAAAATGTAATTTGTCAAAAGCATAGATGTGCTAGGAAAGCAGCTACACGTAATTTTACCTGGGTAAATCTTTACTTTTTGAAACAGGAGATCGGCAAAATCTCGAAGCAGAAGTCCATATTCATCAAGGCACTCCAGGTCTCGTAGCAGACACAGATTGTCTAGATCCAGAAGTCGTCATTCAAGTATTTCTCCCAGTACACTGACTCTGAAGAGCAGCCTGGCTGCTGAGCTGAACAAAAACAAAAAAGCAAGAGCTGCTGAGGCAGCCAAAGCCAGTGCAAAAGCTTCCAATACTTCTACACCTACCAAGGGAAACACTGACACCGCTGTAAGTGCACCTCAAGTGAACAACGTTAAGGAGGTGAAGAAAATCAAAACTGAGCATACACCTTCTCCTAGCAGCAGTGCAAATCTGAAAAACGACAAGGCAAAAGCCAAGGTCCCGCTTCCGGAAACAAAAGCGGAAAATAATTTAATTGCAGACAAAATTGCTAAACCGAAGCCTGCAGCAGTGAAGGAGAATAAAGTGACTGTTGTGAAACAGCCGCAGGTGGCTGTGAAGGAGAAGAGCAAACCCAGTACACCCAGTGCGGTGGCCAAGGAGAAGGATCGCATTGTTGCACTACCAACCTCCACACTGCCACCCTTGCCTTTGCCTCCCACGCTGCCTGAAGATAAAGAAACTGAGAGGTGAGTTGTGACACATCTGTGTTTGGGCTTTGCTCATGTTTGTTATGGTTGTTGTTATTTCCTTTGGAAAAGAAATGTAAACCTATACGCTACATCAGGCTATTGCGTTATTTAATTTGTTCTTGCTCTTCAGTTGTTTAACTGATGGTTATTAGTGAACTGAAGGAATTTGATATTAAAAATTTAATTGGCTCTTGAAAAGAGAAGAATTTAGTCTGAGAGGAATCTTTCAATACAAAGTCTACTAAAGAGATGTTTTAAAAATTGTTGCTACATAATAGCTTTGGGACTAGTGCAAGGATGTGTTCTAGGATTCAAGATGTCAAGTTTGCTGTGAATATATATATATACTTCTGGGGAAAAGTTGAATTCAGTAGCAATATGAAAATCGTTTATTTAACTGGGGTTTGAATTAATGATTCTCATCCCTTTGAAAGATAGTTGTTTTATAGCTGTGCATTGTTTTAGTGTAATTTATCTCAAAGATCAGTGTTACTTTGAGTGTGTGTAATGGAAGTGAGGTTCATGGCTTGTCATTTCTGTTAACTTTTGAAGTGTAAAAATTGGTTTGTAGTGAAGAAATTAATCTGTGTTTTCTAAGTGTCATCTGAATTTAGACTATTTTAAGTCTCTTTGTGGTTCTAAGAGAGAATATGTGTTATGATTTGTATTGGAAAATTATGCTCCTGGAGAAGTTATTTTTGGTTTTACTCAAGATGTTACATGCCTCTCACATGTGTGCAAGAAATCACCTCGGAAGTAAGCCAGAAATTTTTAACTAGAGGTGTAAATGTTTCTCTTGTGTTTACTAGTAATTTAATGGTGTATTAAATATTAAGGGTGCATAGGAGGCCTTGGGAAATAAATATAACCTAACATACTGTTAGGCAGTTATATATATATGTATATTTTAGTAGTAAAAAAGAAATTGTTTCTTGTCCTTCAGCATTAATTTCTAGCACTTGTAATAATGTAATGGTGCAGCAAATGTACAATTGCATTTACGTTTGTGACAAAGCCATCCTCTCTAGGCAAATAAGATTCCTGGTGCTGTCATCAAGATTTACTGTTTTAACTAAAAACTCTGCTAACTAGTTTTAACTAAATATGACTGGCATTGCAGTATTAATTGCAACAATATAAAAATGAGCCTTCATATTGAAGCGGGTCAGTTGCTTCTGATGATTATTATTTTTTAATGGATTGCCTGTTTTGTATTTGGCTAAACTGTACAGAGGAGTTAAGCTACAGTTAAGCAGTGTTTTCAGCACTGGGCTCATTCTTCTTTCAAAAATAAAGCTTAATGCTTGCAAACAGCTGCATTAGAAAGATTAAGAAGAAATAATAGGATGCCTTTTATGCTTTTAGGATGTTATAAACTTAAACAAGTCATGATAAAGCTTAAGTCATCAAAGGAAAAAGATCAATGTTTTTAAGGGTGGAGGAGGCAAAGGTATTTACCTTGGGCCTTATAGTTACTCTGGGGAAATTGTGTCAACAAAGAAAGCTTGATGCTGTGCAGAATGGGCTGTTCCTAGTGCAGTGTCAGTTCTGAACTTTAGTAAGAATCTCACAAACCCACAAACAAGCCACCTAAAGGACCAGCAGTGTTGCCAACCCACAGTGTAGGTTAGCTGAAAGGGGAAATTGCCCTGCCTGTCAATGATGTGTGATTTAGCACACTTGAAAAAAAAGGCTGCTCTTGGCTGTCTGTATTTTCATGGGCCACCTTTAAAATCTGTTTCAGAACCTTTCATGTTATGCTTTCACTTCTGTTGAAACTTTTGGGGGGAAATTATGAGAGAAATGCAAATATATGAACTTCAAAAATGCGAGTTTTTTATTGCCATGACAGTTGTGTGCACTTTGTTAAGGTGTTTTATTCTTTATAGTGTGTCAACCATTATGTTTGTCATGTCCATGCTTCCTGGTAATGCTTCTTTAAAATGGGGCAGTGGCAGTTTGAGAAGTGGTAAAAGACATAAGTGTTCAATTTGCTTGGGGAAACACAGGCATATGCAAAAAACTGGAATGCTTTATTTGAACATAAAAGGATCGCTAATTGCAATTAAAAAAAAAAAGTGTGCATTCTCCATGGTGGAATTTGGGAATGTCTTTCCATTTACAGAAGTTCCTGCTTTATCTGTGAAACTAAGCAGGTAAGAAGTTGCATAAAAACCTTCACAGAGAAGGATGCTGACATTAGAATAGTACAATTTGTCAAATGCAACTAACTTGGGAAATGTCCCCTCAAAGCATGACTAAGTTTTATTGATACAGTGAGAGACTTTGAAATTAAAAGAGTGAGTAGTATGTGACAATCCTGTGGGGGAGAAACAATTATGTAATTATTTGAAGTTTAGAGATGACCATGGCTTTAAAATTACTGGATATGCCATAGCTGAACAAATCTAGCTAAACTAAAAGAAGTTCTGTTAAAATGGAACTTTGTGCTTAGGAAAAAAAAACCCTGCAGTGATTATGATGTTTTCAGAATTTTCCCAGAATGGGAGGACTATGTCTAAAATCGTTGTATATGGTAATTGTTAGAGGAATACATTGCTGTACATGCATTTGGGGATTTTTCTCAAGACTGAGATTGATATTTAATATTGATTTCACAGTTCTGTAGAATTGTGGTAGTTAGCTGTGCATCTTCCAGAGAGCTATTTGTGAGCCATTTATTCAGGTCCTGCAAATTTTAAAAGCAGAGATTTCAAATGTTGATGCATTGACAGTCTAGGATGAAATTTTTAAAAAAATAATTCGAATAAGTTTTACTTTATGTTAATATTCTACTATCTTTAACTTACTAGCAAAATTGTGGGTTTTTTTAATAGTTTAAGAGAGAATCTTTCAGTGAAGTCAGTTAAAGAAACGGAGAAGAAGCTTCGCCATCTGCTTGCAGACTTGCCACTTCCACCTGAGTTGCCTGGAGGAGCTGAGGTATCCAAAAGTCCTGAAGAAAAGAAACCAGCAGTTCAGTTACACAGCAAGAGAAGACCAAAGTATGTTTTTTAAACTTCTTTTAAAGCTTAGCAAGCAAGTAGAAATGATAAGTTTCTTTGAAATACAGTCTTGTCAAAAGACTTCGGCTTTTTAATGACATTTTTATTATTAATATGGCTTGACTTAAACTGCACGATTTATTGCTACTTAATGGTAGTCAGACAGTTAACTATTAAAGTCTCAAATAGTTAGTATTGAGGGTTTCTTCAAAGTTAAGACAATGCCTAGATATATTAGCTGTATACTTAAAAACATTTGTTGCTTTCTAGAATATGTGGACCACGACATGGTGAAACGAAAGAAAAGGAAATAGACTGGGGAAAGCGGTGTGTGGATAAATTTGATATAATTGGTATCATTGGTGAAGGCACTTATGGGCAAGTTTACAAAGCCAGAGATAAAGACACAGGTAAGTTCAAAAGAAGTAAATGCAGTTCTGTAATTCTAAGTGAACAGGATGGTTTTGTTTTTGTTTTATAGTGAGTAAAATTTGTGGTATTCTGCCCTCTAATGTTTGGAAGGTTTTTAGTTGTTGGTGTGTTCAGTTGTAAGTCCAGCATTTGTCTAAATTAGAAATTATCATTGTTTTCATTGGAAAATGGTTTGTCTGTAAACCTGTGGCTGAAAGCAAGTGGAGTAGTCTTAAATTCTAAGTCTTAATGTCTTGAGTTTTCATGCTCTGTACAAAGTTGAACTAGTGAAGAAGAGAGCATAAATGTTCTGGGGAAACTAAATGTCACCCTAGGCAGGTTGGCAAACAGTAATGGAGTTTGTAAAGGATGTAAGTATGAAAGAAGCTATGGATAAAATTTGGCCATTGTACTCCATTGTATTTTGTACTCCAGTAGTCACTAGCTGATAGTAGGAAGAGAATCTACTTCTGTGCAACACAGCCCTGAAGAGTTGCATATGCGGTATTTTTCTTGCAGTGTAACAGACTTTCCAACAGTGACATTATTAATTTCATGTTAAACTATTGCTGAAATGAGCAGGCAGTCACCACTAGGGTACATAAGAATATTGTCACTACTTCTAAATAGGTAATGCATCCAAATTCTTCATATATGCTGTATGCTGCTTGATTGTTTTCTGTTCAATTAGTAGTTCTTTCTATGACTGCTTGCCCTTATGGTTTATTTTGCATGCTTTGAGTGCAAGACCGTTCTCTACTTCAGCAGTAACTAAATCCCACAGGGCCACATACCATCCCTCTTTCTGATCTCCACAAGAATATGTCGTGCAATTATAATTCCTTCTTCATTCTTTACCCATGCTTGTCTCAGTTTGCAGACTTCATTTCTTAAGTTGAACTGTCACAATTTTTTATCTCTACCTTGAGAACCTTTGCAAGTAATTGTTAGGGTCTCCCGGGATTGTCTTCTTTGCACATTCACATTTTAATCCTGCCATAACCGTATTGCCTCTTTGGCAAACTTTAGGTTATTTGTGCATTACAGTCATCTCAACCTCCCATAGAAATTGTTGCTTTCTGCCTTGAATGGGTCCATACAGATACAGGAAGCCTTTCATTAGCTTTGGATTCAAATCCTGGCCAGAGGGTGGCATTATGGCCTTTGAGATACTTTACAAGAAGCTGTGCAATGGACTTTCAGAACAAGTGGATGTTGTGTCACGATGGAATGTGATCTCTTTTGAGTGTATCATACAAGGTAGTGTAGGATAAGTACTTTTCAGAGCGAACAGAGGTATCTGGGCTGTCAGAAAACTTCCTAGACACAGCAATAAACTTCTAAGAACAGAAGTGTTAGCATATATAACAGAGCTAGCATATATAGTCTTCAGATATTTTCCGTCATGAGTAGATCATGTTTCTGCCATTTTGCAGAATCCAGTTTAATCCAGCCCACCCTGCAGTAAACTGATAATGGAAAATTCTCCTCACTGTAAAAATGGCAGTGACACCTGTGCTTGTAGAAAGTATACTGATGAATTTGAGAATTCTTCCATCATCTGTCTCATATCTTGGACTGTGTAGAATTTCTGGCTAGATGTATGCATTCTGACCTGTGGTGTTGTAGTATTAGGAAATCCAGAGCAGTCACAGGCCTCTGTTTCTAGAGCTGCTGCTGCTAATCACTCTTTACTGGTAGACATGGTGTGGAATATCTGGATATGTGAGTGAGTTATGCAGGAGGAAAAAGATAGCCCTTAGAGTGCGTAGCTGAAAATTCTTGTTTGTAGTTTTGCCTCTCCATGTGATGCTGATTTCTGTTCGACGTAGTGGTTGGTGCAAGTATCAGTGTTAACTGTTTAGTCCATTCAAAACCAGTAACAAATGTGAAGGGTTTTAAAAACAAATAAACAAACCAGTACTAAATCCCATGGTTTGCTTGCTTATTTTAATGGGTTTTATTTAACTTTGTCTTAGGGGAAATGGTAGCACTGAAGAAAGTACGTCTGGATAATGAAAAGGAAGGGTTTCCAATTACAGCTATTCGAGAGATTAAGATTCTTCGACAGCTTAATCATCAAAGCATTATCAACATGAAGGAAATAGTGACAGATAAGGAAGATGCTTTGGACTTCAAGAAGGACAAAGGTAAGTATGCTAACAGAGAGGTAGCTCTTTCTGGCCCTGTTCTTAATGTGATGGTCTGCTATGCTTAATTTGAAGTTAAGCTTCATTAAAAAGTGTGTTTGCAGATCATGATGCTTGAGAAGGGAGTTTAATTTTGATTTAAATACTATAAGAAGTAATTTATTTACTCAGCTCTGGCTTTTGCTTATAGAAACATTTTCTGCAAATATTTTTTGGGATAAAAAAATGTGTTGTTGGCTCCAGTTTTGCTGAAGAGGAGCAGATGTTTGACTCCATGACACCCATGGGTTAGGGAGGCCAACAGTAATAGGAAGGTCTTAATTGTGAGCTTTTTTTAACCTCAGATTTTTTTAGTAGGATTTTCTTGTATTTAAAGTATTGTAGGCTGAATGCTGAAGAGATATTTTTCGTTCTAGGCCTTTGTTTTATTTGAATTGCGCTTGTTTCTTTTTTCATGATTGAGCATCTGTGTTTTGAGGGCTAGAAGAATAAATTAAAAGAATGAAAAGCTTGACTTGTATAGTGGTAGTTTTTCTCTGAATAGAAGTCATGCAGAGTTCTACTATTTTGATTCCTTCAGTTTCAAGTCTGTCTTGTTTGAAGTGCTGCAACCTCCTTAGTCTAGGGAATTAAACAGAGAGTGAAAATCATGCAAAGTTGTTGTTTGGTCCTTTTGATATTGGAGCGGTATTTTGGCACTAGAAGCTGTTTCATTTTAGGTCTAAGTGTTATAAACCAGCCATTTTGGGGGTATTTTGGTGTTCTGTGGGCAATTTGTTATGTAGTTTAGCTGAGGAGCATGTTTGGAATCTGGTACCTGTGCTTTTCTTCCCTGCTCTCCCTGCCTGAGTTTCTCTACAGCATGCCCAGCACCAGTGCAGGTAGAAAATGCTGTATGTACTGCACAGCCAGCTGAAACACCAGGTGATGTGATGGCTCAGAAGGTGGATGTCAAACTTAATCAGGAATTAGTTTGGGTTTCTTTCCAGCATCTTTAGAGAGTATAATACCTTGAAGGGTATACAGCATCAACATGCCTGTTTTATTGTGTTTAAAAGTAGGAAGCATCTGGCAAAAAAAGTTTCTCTAGAATTGTGCAGGTTCAGTGGTCAGGACCCATTCTAAATCCTTACAGTCTGCAACAGCCAGTATAAGGCTTTGTATGTGAATCTTGTACTAAGTTTTAATTAGGTCTAACCTACTTGGCTAATGAGACCACACCGAGTCTTGACTTAATACTTAATGACTGATTAAATAATTTTCTCCCTTTCTGTTCAGTGCCATGTTTAGAATTGAATTGGAAACTTTTTTGGTGTACTTCAAGCTGTGTCTCATTAATTTCAAATGGGATGCATTTGTCCAAGTGTGTATTTGTGCTTTTGATACTGCTTTTGATTTAATTTCTTGTTGTTATTTAACAGCCTTTTGAAATAACTACATTTTCCGAAGATTTACAAGGGCAGGAGCTCCTCTGGTGATGCAAGAATAGAATTAATTTCTGATAGTTGATTACATTCTGATAGTTTTTTGAAAGCATTAGCGAGATAATGAGACTGCTGTTACAACTTGTCTGTGAAAAGGTGGAAGCTGTGCCTTTTTTCATGCACTGTATTCTGTATTTCTCTAATGAGGAGTTCCTTGTGAGATGGTGATTTATAGATAAGTTGTGGCCAAATTATAGTCAGTGCAGGGAATGAGTGCAAGAGGGAGGACGTTTGGTCATTTTCGTGGTAAAGTGTTGCAAATGCAGAAGTAGGCTGCTTAACAGGGAACCATTAGATAAGAGGCAGTGATATCATACACAGGCAGAGCTTACAGTAAAAGCAGAGTGTGATGTGCCCTTCTGATGAATCTGTTTATGCTTAGTGTATATGTTTACCACAGCTTTGAAATACAACTTGGAAAACCCTGCTGATATCCCTGCTGATAAGAGTAGGAAACAAGAACATTTTTACTATGACATGTTTTTCTAGTTAGTATGAATAAAGTTAATTTTGTGTCTAAGGCTGTGTATCATATCCTGACACAGTAGTCATCTGCTTTTTTGCTTAAGGCAGTGTGGGCTGGTTTTTTTTGGTTGTATCTCAGTAGTTCAAAATATAGCAAATCTAGTTTTCTGACAAAAATGTAAATATTGGGCCCACTTTGTACAGTACTTCATGTAAGGATGTTTTTTAAGATGGTAACATTGGACTGCAAGCCAGCAGTGGCTTGGCTTGTACAACTTTGTCCTGATACTCTGAGCCACATTATGTGTTTTTAAGTGGCATACTCAAAAGTTTGGAAGAGAAAGAATTACCAGTCTCCCATGTGAAAGTCTCTCTCAGTATTTTCAACTTTTTACTTTCAAAGAAAATGGAAGAAGTATGTCTGTGTTTTATCCTTGCCAGGTTGGACTATAAATTTAAAGACAGGAACAGCTTTGCTAGATGGTACTAATAATTAGAAAATGATTAGTCTATACTAAAATTAAAGTAGGCAATACTGATTATTATTATTATACTATTAAAATTAAATGAAGTTTTACTAATCATTGGAAAAAGTAGTATAACACATTGGACCATTGTATTAAAAATGTTCTAAGCCTATTTCCCTCCATCAGTGGAAGTACAGCACCTTAGGCAGCACAGTTGTTTATATAGGTTGGGCAGATACACAGCTGAGTGGATGATACGTGGGTCTGTATACTGAAGATTGGAAGTTTTTAACTTTGCAGTCTTCATTATGCACGAAACATAATTGATGGTAAAGTTTGGGAACAGCATTACTGATTACTAATTGGTAATGTAACATCTTGGTTCTCAGGCACAATCATGACAAGTAAAAGGTATGTGTTGAGTGTGGCCACAAGAGTATCCATTTTATGTGTTTCTCGTGCAGGCTTTTCTCCCCTGCCTATCAGTCCGAGGGAGATAGGTGAATGCACAAGCTTAGGGGTGGGAACATGTGACTCATAGTTTGTATTCTGTCTGTATATGTCGTGTGTACAGCTCACTTAACAGCATGTTCCATAGATACTTGCTCTGCTTCTCTCAGGACATAAAGACTCACTTGACTTGATAGCACTGATAGTTTCCATTCAATACTTTCTTGAATTTAAGAACTCTGGTTATTCTTGTTGAAAACATTTTCTTCTAGTGCACTAGTACTGGAGCAATGGTAGGTGTCTTCAGCAGTAGTAGAAGTAGTCTGATACTGTTACTACTTATGACCAAGTCTTCTGGCACCTAAGCCTTGCTTCACTTTTCCTTTTTGTTTGCTTGATAATAGTTCAAATTATTTGGAGTTCACATTTATGGAGTTCATATGGAGTTCACGTGAACCTCGGTTCATGTCCTTTCAATGCGGGGTTTGGAGCAGGAGGATTATACTTTGTGGAAATCTCACCTAAGTAGTTTTCTTTGTTTTGTTGTGTCTGAGAAAGCTTGTGTGATGTTCCCTGTGCAAGAGTAACTGAAGAAAATGGAAGTTGAAAACAAAAGCTATTTCCTAGGTATATTCAAATTCACACAGCTCATAATTTTAAGTTAGTTGAGCCCCTTTATCAGTTATAAAGTGAATTATTGGGAAAATGCCATTCTCACTTTGGGCTTTTGTCAGTTCCATATTTTTTCTTTAATGAGTCTGTCATTTATGACTTTGGTATGTCTGGTTTTTTTTTTGGGCATCTGAGATGGTCCTTCAGTTCTCAGTTGCTTCTTTAACACCTGGGAGATGTTTGCAAATGCTTGACAGTCTCAACTATGGGATTGCCATGATCTCTTTTTACTAAATAAATGGAAAGTGCCTGACTTAGCTTTTGTTGCTGTGACTGATGGCATGCCATCACACAGTAAAGTATACTGCCTGACATCCCTTCTTCCTTTTGACTGGGATAGGCATTTTTGCTAACCTGAGTGAGGATGTAAGACTTGGCATGGAGACCAGTAATAAATAATCTGGTTAACATTGCACCCTGGGGGGGTTTTCTGGGGATTTTTTTGTGTCTTTCTGTAATTTAATTTTAAGATGTAACTTTGCTTTAGATTAAATTTTGAATTGATTTGCAGTACAAATCAGCAAACTCTTTTAGGCATATGAAGTTGGTATTGATAGTACCAGGTGAACCCCTGCCTCTATAATACATTGACATATGACTGGCAGGGCACTTTGTCATAGCTGTCAAGGAGTACTTAGTATGAAATCTTGTGGTTTAGAAGGTATCTGTGACACCAGTCATGTAGTCATCTTACATGATAGCTAGTTTTGTCTGCCTTTCCTAGGAAGTTGAGTAAAACGAGAGATTCGAATTTCAGAAACCTCTTATGATCTACAGCTTGCCTTGCTGCTCCCAAAATAGCTGATAGAAACTTACCCAAATAGTTTTCATGCTACAGCTGAGTTATCAGGAATAGTGTGGCTGCTCAAGTGGTGCTTCCTATTTGTGTGTGCTATGCTGGACTTTGGTCTGGAGTGAGTGCAGATCTATTTGTGTGGCTTTTCAACTTTATCCATGGCATAATAAGAAAAATCTCTGATTATTAATCAAAGATTCTTGTTCCTCTGCTTTAAGTGTTTTGTTTTTGTTTTGTTTTGTTTTTTATTGTTTCTTATTTCCCTGTATTATGTGATGAAAAAGGGACAGTATTTATTGCCAGGGCTTCTGTATGCCCTTGGCTTGTATCCCTATTTCAGAACATACATGGAATTCCTTCAAGAGGAGAATGTAATTGAACTTGAAAGGAGAGAATAACACTGTCATTAAAGAGAAACTTAATATTGGGTGAAAATGTAAAAAATTAGTATAGCAGCAATGTTTGCTTTAGTCTTAGGGTGATTAATCGGTGGCTATGCCTACATCTATTGTTTTGGAAATTAGAAAAGATGTTAATGAAACCTGAATTGAAAGACGAATGTCTATTGAGGGAACTTTAAGGAATTGAAGTCTAAGGAACTTCAATGAATTGGTGGACAATTTCTTCTTTAGTTTTCAAGTAGTGGCTGAGAAAATTCTGTTTAGGACTCTTAGAATATAGTGTATCATGAGTACTGGAAGAGAAATTTTAAGGAGAGAGAAGAGTAAATATAATCTAATTATATTTAAACAATCAAGGGGGAAAGTAGTCTATGTATTGCATAGAAGAAGCTGAAGAGTGTGATAGTTTGACTGTGGCCGGGTGCCAGGTGCCCATTAAGCCGCTCCATAGCTCCCTCCCCCAGAGGGACAGGGGAGAGGACAAGATGGATCAATGGGTCGAGATAAGGCAGTTTTTATTGAAACAATAGAAAGCAAAAGCAGGGTCTGCGCTCGCATAAGCAAAAGGAGGAGAAGTCAATCTCTACTTCCCATCAGCAAGCGATGTTCAGGCACGTCCCGGGAAGCAGGGCCTCAGCACGCGTAGTGGTTCCGTGGGAAGGCAGACATTACAGAGTGCCCCCCCCTCCTCCTCTCTCTCTCGGCTTTTATATCTGAGCTGACGTCATATGGGATGGAATATCCCTTTGGTTCCTTTGGGTCAGCTGGCCTGCTTGTTTTCCCTCCCGAGGTCTTGCCCACTCCCTGCCCCTTGATGGGGGAGAATGTTAGAGGGGCAGTGCTGCTCAGCAGTAGCCAAAACACCGCTGTGTTATCAACTGAAGCACAGCACTGGCAGGGCTGCTGAACTCTACCTCATCAGAACCAATACAGGAGGCTTTTTAGGAAAATGAAAATCTGATGGAGTCTTATTCTGAAAACTTGAGTACAGAACAAATGTTGAAAACCTGTTTCACAACTCAGCATTGTAAGTACTATGCACTGAATGGAGCAGGGATACGGGGATTTTTTAAAAGCATTTCTGTATTTCAGGGTACTGTTGTAATGCATTTATACTGGAATTGAATTTAAATTTGCATGTAATAAGGCACTTTTGGTCTCCTGGTTCCTCTGATCTCTTATCTAATCAGATATTTTGAGAAACACTGAACACCTTTCTTACGAATTACATTTGGAAAATACTTGTTCAAGAGCCATCATCTATGGAGGCTTTTGGATCATTCTCCTCTGCTGCACCACCCCCCCCTCCCAGTCTGAAACGCTAACGTCTTTGGAAACAAATGCATAACTTGATGTCCTGTTTTATTGGATCTGTGTGATTTGAAGACCGTCCAAAGAAATCCAGAGCCTGCCCATGTCACAAAAATGCAAAGTATGTTTTGTTAGGTTTTGTTGTCTTGTCAGAAAATCCACTGTTTATTGCAGATCGTTAGTGCCCTGTTTTGTTGAGTTGCCTGTTTTGTATGCATAGCTTTACAGCGTTATACCCCAGCTCGTTTTGTGTTAAGAAACTGCCTCTGTTAGAGCTCCTTGACTTGAAACATACAAACAAGAAGAGATGTGTTAATCCTTGAATTATTCAAAATTGGTATGTCACTTGCTGAACCCCATCAATCTTAACTGACAAAATGGTCAGAAAGATGAATTTTTCTAAGTGCAAAGAAAAGCAGTGAGGTAAGGATTATTTCCATCCATGTGATTCTCCTTTATTTATGGTGTACCTCTCTAATAGATTCAGCTGCTCTCTCTTACCCCATATTCAGAATTAGGCAGTATTCCTACTATTCTGCTGTTCCAGCTGCTGCTCAGTCAACATGTAGTGACACTGAGATTTCTTATATCTCACTAGATGAAGGAAAGTAGATGAGCTGTGTGGTGTTAGCAAAGGAAGTGGGGCACCCAAGACACCCACCCTTGTGTTAGTGCTTTGTTGCAGCATATGGAAATGGGGACTGTAGGCTTCCTCCCACCCCACGGGTGGTAAGTGCAGCTCTTCAACACAACAGCAGTAGGATGAGGAACTTTGAAGTCAAATAAGTAATTCTCAGTTCATTTGAGTTACATGCATATTAGTTGGAGAGAGCTTGAGATGTTCTTATGACACTGCTTCCAGAAATGGGGATACTGGGCAAAGCTAGCATCAAACAAAATGTCATTTTAAGGTCTAACCTCCAAGTTATAAAATGTTTTGCCTTCATAAAAGAAGGAACTATTACTTTTTCTGTTATGTTTTCCTTTTTTGAGAAAATGCATATTTGTGTGGCATTTGTTTTGATAGAACTAAAGTATGCTGTGAACTTGAACTCAAAGTTGTAGTAGGCACACTTCTGCCTGTGCATAGTTTGCTTGTGAGGTCTTCCGTGACTGTTTTCCTCTTCCCTGTTAAAGAGGATCAAATCCCCAATCTGATGAAAAGAAATGGAGATTTGAAATCAGCAGGTGGAATAATGTAATGATTTTGTTGGCAGAAACTGCAAATCTCCATCAGAAAGGGCAGCATGTTTTCTAGGAATAAACTAGAAGAGGAGTTTCACTTCAGTTTGTTTGGTTTTTTTGCAGCTGCAGTCACTTCCAAATATAGCTTGAGTAATACTGAAAATCAGGTTTTAATTGTAAGATTGCCAAAGATAGTAGACTAATTTTCATAGTTTCTCATAATGAATGAAGAAGATTATTAGTTTTTAAAATAAATTCTAACATTGTGTGACATGTAGGTAGGAAATACATAGTAATGCACAAGTGTGATGGATCTCTACATTTGCTCTTCATGTGATAAGGAAGGAACATTTAGCATTTATACTGTGCTAGTATGTGTTTCTTAATAAGAGCTGCAGACAATATAAAATATCACGTGTCACCTCCCAGGTACTACTCTGCTTTATTTATGAGTCTTCTTTGTTGTCAACTTTCCTTCTTGCATAAAGGTATCAATTGTGTTTGCTGGTTGTACATAGCAGTGAAAAAATCCTGGGAGTCAGTGACAGAGCAGGAAATTGCTCAGGGCATGGATCCTACTTTGCATATGAACAAGAGGACTCTGTTCAGCTATTCTCACTAAGCAGTTCTACAGCCAGTCTTTCTCCTTGTTGTGTACACATATGCAGCCAGCTGCCATGACAGAGTTAACTTTCTCTTGTACTCCAGAGCAAGAGGATACCAAGATTCACTGGTATTTAGTTTTGTTGAGCTGACATGCTCTGAAGGGCATATCTAGGTTATTCTAACACTGCAGCATTAATATCAGATGTTTTGTTTCAAGGCATTTAAAAATGTCATGATTCATACTTCAGCACTTGTCATTGAAGTAGATCTAACATCAGATTGCCAGCTATCTAGTTTGGAAAGACAAAGATTAGGAGCTTCTGTGCTTTTCCATGCTGAACTGGTGAAATGGATTGGTGAACTCAGTGATGCAAATAGTAACACAGCAGACTTTTAATTATTCATGGCTTTTAATACTTCCTTCTCTCCTTGTGAAGTGATGGGATTGTGTTGTACCTGCTTGATTCACCTCCTGTTCTACCTCCTCTCTACACACCAGCAGGGGTGCTTTTTGATGAGTATTTTGCTTCCTCGGTACAGCAGGATGAAAGGACCTAAATTAAAAACTATGATCTGTTAAGTGTCTTGTGGCCTGTAGTTTAGCTGATGTATGCTGATCTTTGTTACACGTTTAACCCTACTGTCTGAATAATCTTCTTCCTGAATAGCAGATGGACCTAGCATTCTTTTTTTCCCTTTTCATCTACTAAACAAGAAAGTAACTCAGTTCATTAGAATGTGGCTCTGTGTGTGTACGGCTTCTGTCAAGCTGACTTCTCATTATTGTTCCAAGGACTTCACTAGTTTCTGGGTTGAAACTTCTTTTTTAGGAAAGAGAATCCTTAATGATTCTTGTTGGGCAGAATCTATTTGTAGTGGTGGCTTTAAAAAGAGGCTTTTGAAAATGCAAGGTAGACAGACCCACTTGAATGTGCCTTCTGCATTGCTACCAGTGCTCTGCAGGGGCTGCATTGTTCTGTGTGTCCCAGGGTTAAAAAGAAGGGAAAGAATGAAGTACTAAAAAGTAGATTGTACTGGGTGTGGTTGTGCTGGAGATTGGTGATTGCTGCTTCTGAAGCACTTAGCACTTTTCCTCTTTAAGAGTACTTATATGTGTCAAAGAGCCTTGGCTTTAATAGCTTTATTTGTGGAATTACACAGGCTAATGTGAGATAAGACCAGATTCTCTTGTGCTTAATGTATGTGTGTTGCAACTTGAAATACGAAGTCCACCTTTGCAGAGCTGCTGTTACTAGTAGGCTACTTCTGCTTTCTCATTTTGTCCTGTCTTACAGGTGTTTTTATTTTAGTCTGAGAAGGGCAGGCTTCTTTCTGACACAGTTGCACAGATTTTTTTTTTTTAAAAAAATCAGTCACTGAGTCATGACACATGTAAACAATAATGCTTATACATACTTTGTTTCTGTATTTCTCTCCAAACTTTACACAGAGAATATTAACACAGTTAATTTTTCTTGAAATAAAGTGGATGGAGATTGAAAGCTGTAGGGAGAGTACATGCTCGTCTAGACTAAAACACCATGTGGTAGCAGCATATTTCTGTCCACAAACATTTGACTAGTATAACTGTTTACATGGAACAGCAATTTTATGAAAATTTTTTACTTTACTGTATTTCATTGGACATGAGATACAGAATACTGCAGAAAATGTAAGCAGTTGGATGAAAAATGCTTCTGATTTTAAAAAGTAGGCAACAACAATGCTTTGAACTGCTGTTAAATGAGTTTTTCTCTCTGTGTTTCTCCTACCTTTTCTCTTTCTTTTCCTAGGTGCATTTTACCTGGTATTTGAATATATGGACCATGACTTGATGGGACTGCTGGAATCTGGTTTGGTTCATTTTAATGAAAATCATATTAAATCTTTTATGAGACAGCTGATGGAGGGCTTGGCCTATTGCCACAAGAAGAACTTTTTGCACAGAGATATCAAATGTTCAAATATTCTACTAAATAATAGGTATGGGTATTCCTTAAAAGTATGTAACAAAAATTGTATGTTAGCAACATCTTTAAATACTTCTTTAAGTCTTCACAGTTCACCTGCTTGGTGTCACTAGCAAAACTTAGTTTTTAAATTGCCTAGTTTCTTTAAAATTAGTTGCAAAATATTAATCTGGTTCTGTTCCTGCTTAACACTGGAGCCTGCAATGGTGTGTTAAACTTCATCTGTGTTAAAACAGAAGACTCAAGCTTTAATCTTGCTAAGTCAAAGTATTGGGGAAAATGATCTGAGTTCAAATATATTAAAACAATTGTAGGACATAAGTGTTTGTGTATTCTTTCTGCCATCTCATTTCAAGATCGAAGTGTGGCTTAGGCTGGTTCTTTGTGACGATTCTGAGGTCCCCATCTTCATTAGTCAGGATGATGCTTTAAAAGAGTATTTGATCAGGCAAACGTGCCTTAAATTGCAGTTATTACTGTAAGCAAAGGGAGAGAAGAATTTGTTTCTTACTACTTTTAACACATGGTAATTACAAATCATGTGAGTAAGCGTGGTGTTTTTGATGTGCGGTAGCGGCAACAAATGAAGAGCCAGGGCAAAGATAGTGGGTGACTTCATTATGAAGTGTTGGGAATCAAAACCTGGAGTACAAAATCCAGGGTGCAAGGCTTATAACAACAAAAAAAGAGTATTGTTACAGTGCAGTCAGCTCCTGGGATTTGTTGTCACAGAAGGTTTTCTGGGTAGTGTCAGGAGTTTCAAAAAAGATGAGACACATTCAGGGATAGGATCATTAACACCTGCTAATGGGAATGGACAGGGATACCTGTTTCAGCATCCTTAACACAATGATTGTGGCTCGTGGTTAAGTATGAGGAAGATGAGTCCCAAAGGTTCACAGGTTCTCCCTAAAAATCTACTGCTGCTGTTGGAGACAAAATATTGGACAAAATGGATCAGGGGTCTCTTTGGGTAGGGCCTTAGTTTTCTCCCAGCTTTCTCCAAATTACATTTTCTATTTCCTATTCCTTTCTAACGAACTAACATGAGGCTGTTTTCTGCTCCGGATCCTACTACAGCCTTGCCAGATTATGATACAGATTCTTGAGCAGATGGACGTGTTCCTCCCCATCATTCACTGTGCCCACATAGCCAATCTTACTGCCTGCTAATCTCTAGGGTTAGCATTGTCTCTGTGCACCTTTGCAGTCTCAGAAGCTGGGTGTATCCTGACAGTGGAGAAGAATGCATTATGGTAGAGGAGGAGCTTGTTATTGTATTGTGTTCTCCAATCTGGGATACAGAGTTGGGTTTTTTCACCCCTAGGATAGGTACGGAGCATCTTCAGATTTTCCCACTGGTATCAGAAAAATTTGATAGTAGAGCTGAATAATTTTAAGCCAGTGTTTCAAAAATGCTATTACAAGTTACTGCATGAAGCCAAACATGTAGATTAGGTATCTTTTAGATATGCAACTTCAGTGAATTTTTGAGCAATTTATCTTCCACAAATACCTTCTGAGAAATAAGCATGTAAATTTGAAGGGAACAGTTCTTTGTTTATGGGGGTTCTCCAAAATCAGAGCACATCTGAGGAGAAAAGCGGATGGAAACTATAACCAGGGTATTTTATTATCACTAAATGGTCATTCTTATGTACATCAGCAAGTCTTGCCATAATTTTATAAAATAACATGTATTTGAAAGTTATGAGAGTTACAAAAACGCATCAATACAGAAAAGCAAACCCACATATAACAGTCCAACATTTATTTCATGTATTAGAGAAGCTTACAGGTAGTTTTTTGTTTAAATCATCCAGATTTTACAGATAGCGGGACTTTCTGGTCATTGAGTAGTGCCTTTTAGCTGTGGGAACTGTCAGGCAAGAGCTCATATATGGGAAAACTCAGGAATGGGCTTGGGGTTGTGTCATTCAGCAGGTTGGCTGCTGGCAAAAACAGAAGCCCTTATCTGGTTGGTCACCTTGATTTGGAGGCTGAATTTAAACTGTACAAGAGCAGAACAGGACTTTGATGGTTTCCTAGAAGACAGTATGACTGCAAATAATTGTTTGTTGCACAAATCCTCATGCTGGCAGTAAGGCGGGAGAAAATAGCAGTTTCTTGCCTCAGTTGTTTTCCTGCAGAGTTACTGGCTTGAATATTTTATGGTATAGACCTAAATTTTGAGTAACACTGAGTGATGTAAATGCCATTTGATAAGCATACCTAATTTTGCTTACTTATCTTTGCTATATAGTAAGCTAGCATGTTTGTTTGCTGAAGAGATGCAAAGATAGCAGTGCATTGCCTCTTTATTAATGTGGTTTGGTGAAGATCAGTTGCAGCTGTTTCAGTCTTAAACTTTACCTGATTTTGGGGAGGAAAACTTAACAGGATTAGCCACTAAATAATTCTTTGCTTTTTCCACCAGAGGGCAGATAAAGCTTGCAGATTTTGGGCTTGCTCGGCTGTACAACTCTGAAGAAAGGTAAGATACAATTGTACTGTAAAAAAGCATTCAGAAGTTTAATCTTTTTGCATAACTTTTATGAGGACCAGAAGACTGTTTTGTTTAGAGGAAATGTTACTGTACTGTAATACAAGTAATTGCTTAGGAAATTGAAAGAAATACATTTTGTCTTACGCTGCATAAACCCACAAAAGTCTCTTTGTGCAAGTGTATTGCTTTTCCAGGTGTTCTGGATAAATAACTGTAGAGACTGGCCATATATTGATTGGGAATTAAGTTACAGTCCTATGTTTCTGGTCCTGCAAACCTAAGGTATATTTCTTCTGTTGGTATATTGGTATACCAAAGACTTTTAGGGAAAGCACATTTTTTTTTGCTTACACAATGTAGCATACAGTTCCTATTCAATAAGCATTACTTTTGTGTAAGTTTTAACCTAATATTTCAAGAGGTTCATTGTATTCTTTAGGCAGTCAGTGCTTTTCAGTCTGCTGGAAACAGATATACAAGTTTAAATAAAAGTTACTCTGAAACATCTTGACTTGTGCTTCTGTTGTTCTTGGCTTCATTATCCTTGTACTCCAGGAAACAGGTGCACAGTTTTTTATGACTAAGAACTCCAGTATTTACTTAGCAATGTTGTATTTGTCATGTGGAGCTGATGTCTCGAAGTTCAAGCTGAATGTTCACTACATTAACATGTCCATGAGGTGGTTGGATACAGAGATGTTGGATACCTGAGCTTACTTTGATTTTTGCATGTCTAATTTGGGGAATAATGTTAGCTTTATGGATTTATTGTTTTCTACAGAGCTCTTAGGTTGTTGATAAACGTGATAGCATTAGTTTCACTGAGCTGTTGTCTCAGAGCTGTTATTTCAGGAAAATATGCTTAAGTACAGTTACGAAAACTGTTGACTATAGCAGGGTTAGATAATCTTAAGCAGCTGCTAGCAAATTATTTTTTGGCTTGGATGTACTTAATAATAAAAAGGATATTATCCTACTTTCTTGTTTTAACATGCACCAAACTGGCCTAGCGTTTTTTTTTCCACCCTGGTTTAGCATGGGTGTGGTTTTGTTTTTTTTTTTAATTATGTGTTTTTAAATGCATTTAAATTTTGTTTGTAAAGTGCACTGTTCATTAAAGATTAAAAGTTCAGTGTCCTTATAATGCAAATAACAGATTTACTCTACATCAAACAGCAATATTATTATGCCATTATGCATAAATGAAACCAAGACTAAGATGTAATTCAGCTAGCTAATAGAATTGAACTTAGGAGAACAATTGGAATCTCATCAGTAGGTTTTTGACAATTCTTTTGTCATTCGTTTTCCTTCTGACCTGCTGTAACAGACATAATTAATCTATACCAACAAGTGTATAAGAGCTTCTCCTTTTAATTTGTGTACTTTGCATTTGGTTTACTGTTGTTTAAATTTAATACTGTTTTAAAGGGTACAGAATTTAGTAGGGGCATAGTTTGGAGGAAATAAAAATGTAATTGTAAGTAAATTCCCATTGGTTGTTGTAGTTGTGCTCCTTTAAGTGTTTTTCTGGTGGATTTAATGTGTTTGGAGTAGGAGATAAGAGATAGAGATTGCATGAGAAGACAGTGGATCAAATAAAAACCACCATATACTAGTACATGTGAGCAATGTATCTGTAGAGAAAGTCCATACCATGTAAACATTTCATAGAGAAATGCTTGCTTCAGACATCAGTATCGTAAATGATGGGATTCTTTCCAAGAACATAATACATTTTTAAATTGAATTGGGGAGTGTGTTAATGAAAAAATCAGAAGATGATTTGTCAGATGACTTTTCAGAAATGATACTGTGATACTGTGCTACTGAGAGTAAGAGCTTGTTAGGCTTTATTCTGTGGTCATTCATATTCAGTGTTACTGTGCTTTCTGTTTGGAGTTACCTAGTGTTGGTAAGAGTAAATTGTTAAAACTGGAAGAATTCTGGGATCATTTTTAAAACACCCTGGTGGAAACAAAACCAAAATCAAACATCTGTGTTCTGCTTTCCATTGTGAACTGTTGATGCCATAGCCTGGCCTGTGCACAAAAAAAAATGTGTGTTTAGGGTAGTGGAAGTCTTTCCTTTAGTGGGAGGGTGGAAAGGATTATTCGCAGTGACCAAAATTTCTGGTTAAAGCTGTGGAGAATTAAAGATATTGTGAAATATAGGAAGATACTGGAAGCATTCCAGGCTTTGGAATCAAAATTGTTGAATGATGTAGTTCCAGAAGAAGGCTTAGTCTCTTTTGCTCATACTTGAAGAGCGAAAACGGACTTTTTTTTCTTCCTTTTAAAATGCTTGTAGAGGTCCTGTATTCAGTATGGTAATAAACAGTAGTTGCATGGAAATTAGTGGTTTTATCCAAGCAGATCCTGTTCCTGAAATGACTAGCAATGTAATAAATGTACAGTATTGCTTTCTGAATAATAATTGAGATACAGAATTCACATAGCATTGAGATGGCTGTGTGGTTATTATTTATATCTTCAATCTGACCTTTTGTAGCCTTCATCAGACAATTGTGCTTGCTTTTGTGCAGTTGCAGCTTTGCAGGACTAAACAGAGAGTGGAAGACTGTTCTGTTCTTTAACAGCATCACAGAAGTAAAATCCTTAAGGTATCATTTTTTCAGAAGTGTGGCTGTACTAAAATGATAGTCCTCTTTTCTTCCTCCTCCCAACAGCCGACCATACACGAACAAAGTGATTACACTGTGGTATCGGCCTCCTGAACTTCTGCTTGGAGAAGAAAGATACACACCAGCTATAGATGTCTGGAGCTGTGGGTAAGAGTTTGGACAGAAATGTAGCAAGGATAGAAACAAGCAAAAAATAAATCTTAAATGTTTCTATCAATCTATATTGAAAGCCATTATGATGGAATTATGTAAAACTGTTTTACAGCTGTATCCTCGGTGAACTTTTTACAAAAAAGCCGATATTTCAAGCAAATCAAGAACTTGCACAACTGGAACTCATAAGGTAACTTGCAAACACCACACCATAGTAGGTGCCTCATAAACTGACAGGTTTCTTAGTGCTAAAATCTGAAATAATGCAATGTGAACACTTGCAAGTACTCAGTTACTGCCCTGAGCAAGATGTTAGTAATGCAAGTGACTTTGGCACAGATATGCAAAAGGTTTTTTTTCTCGTGAGTGTTCTGTGTCCTAGCAATATACAGTTGATTAGTAAGATGGGTTTTTGTAGAGTAGCTGGAGTTGCCTACTACTAAAATTGTAATCAAAATGCCCATTATTTTTTAAGATGATGTTGCAACTACCTTGCAGCAAATCAAAATGAGAACATGGACAATAATAAGGACAAGTGGGCTTTGGGAGGAATAGGTACTTGGCGTGCTGCTGGCCTTTGAGTTCTTATTTCAGACCTACCACATACACACTTGGGCTTTATTTTGTCAGAATATTTCTGTTCCCTTGCAAACTGACAGACATCTGATGGAGATAAAAATTCTGTTTCTTTCCTTGTTCTCAGTAAATCATAGAATGATAAGTATTTAACTCAGTGGAACCAGAGCATCTTTTGCTTTCCCTTTAATCAGCAAGCAAAAATTGCTCTTGATTGTGATATCTTAGTTGACATTGTAAGTAAGAAGTGCTCTTCTAGAAGCAGGGGAAAAGAGGGTGAGTCCTACAGAACTTACACAATCTGAACAGTAAAAGGTGACATTAGCTCAATAAAAAATATTGCAGAGTTAGATATTGAGATTTTTTTCAAAACAGTTTGAACAGTAACATGTTTCTGTGTGATGTGTTATTAGTTGGCCTGGGAAAATGAAGTTTTTAGGAAGTGCAAAGTGTATCAATGGTTGGGTTTGGCATAAGGAGAATTAAAATAATGAGTTTGGAAATTTCTGCTTTTGAGCACTAGATGGCATTGAAGCACATGACAACAAGTAATTGGAAGGATTTTTTCTTTGTGTTGTACCTCTGGTACAAAAACCTAAACCACTGAGTTCCTTCTACTGGAAGCTTCTGTTTGTAGCTCATTTTTCCTCCTCATTGATGCTTTGCATTTTTTGCTGTTTGAACATCGTATCAATTTTATCAACGTCTCTGCCATGATCATGTTGCAGTCAACAATTCTACATTTATCTTTTCTAACTTTAATGTTCAAAGACCGAGCTGAAGTAAATTCTGACAGTAAGAGATTTATTATTTTTATTTTCCCTCCTGGAAGTTGCATATCGCAACCAGTGTAAAGTCAGATTGGTTTGCATAACACTTGGGGCATAACTAATACATCATTAGGTCTCTGACAGTAACCATTTAAATCTAATAGAAAGGAGGGCTGACCTAGGGAAATGTGTTTGCAAAATGTCCTTTTATGACTGCCTGCATCAGAATTTGAAATCTTGCATGTATGGAAATGCTTTTTTAGTTCTTCTGCTCAGAAGTTGGTGTTGATCCACCCGTGCTTAGCCATCCTTGGTTGGAGAAAAGGGTGGGGCTGGAGCATGAGGCATGAGAATATGGGCAGCTCCATTTGTGGAGATAGATGAGACTTGAGACATAAAACTCATAACAAGTAAAAAGTACAGAGGTTTTCTAGCGATTTCTGCCTTTAGGACTTTTGGGTTTTATTTCTCCTTATGTCTTCAGTGTTAAATACTCAGTGAAGAGTACTTTTTCATTTATTTGGTGTATTTTTCTTCAGTGGTGTTGGGAGTTAAGAACATAAAAGTTACTGTAAATGTGGGCTATCCAGTTCTTCAAGTCAGATGCTTGGAGTACTCTTCAGATGTAGTTGGTTACGTTTTTCAAAACATTTATGTGGAGGATGTGTGGGCTGGGCTGAGGTGGAAACAGTAAAGTGTCTGTGGGGCAATTACCCTTTGTAGACAATCCACCATTATTTAGAAGTGTTGGGCATTTGACAGTGGAGAAATTTTAGCTAAAAACAACCTGAACATTAAAATTGAATATTATTTTTGTTTTCATTATACATGGAAAAATAAAAATGATAGCTGTGCTTACTTGTGGTTTTAGATCTCATACCCTTTTTTCCCTTCTTTTTGGTACAGCCGGATTTGTGGAAGTCCTTGCCCAGCAGTGTGGCCTGATGTTATCAAATTAGCTTATTTCAACACAATGAAACCAAAGAAGCAGTATCGTCGAAAACTGAGAGAAGAGTTTGCTTTGTAAGGATGAAGAATTAGTTTAGTCAACTGTAATAATATTAAGTTTTCCTGGAGACTTGTTGAACTTCAGTATTTTCTGGAGAACAAACACAGATCAAGTGTAAAGAAAAATGGCTATAAGTTCTTGTCCTTCACATGATACCCACAGAGCTTGTAGCAACCCTTATTTAGTAGGAGCTTCAAGAAGAGGAAAGAAGGCCCTAAAATTTCAGCCACCTGTCAGCTTTCAGCTAAGGAAATGTTTGTTTGGTACACCTGCTTGTTGCCCCTGTCCAAAAAATAGCTCAGAGTACTTATTTATTTTCTGTTAGTAAAACTGGCTACAACTAAGTATGTAGTCTAGTTGACATTAGTCTTTTGGGTCATAAACTCATTCAACACAGAGGAGTTACCCGAACTGTATGTTCTTAAACTACTGCGGTTGGACTAGTTTTTTGCAAATATCACAAGTGAAAGGTATGGAAAACAGCTGTAAGCTTATTTTAAAGGATTTGTTCCCCTCCTTCAGGTACAGTGGATTTCAAGAGAAGTGCATCATCCTGTTCATACTAATGAGACTAATGTCTTTGAAGCAATAGAGTTATTGTCTGTCAAACAATTAAAATTGTTAACTCCCTGGGGTAATTTCCAAAGGGTAACAATATAGTCTTGGCTTAAAAATGTGGATGTGGTTTTTTGTAAGGCCGACGTTTCAGGCAATTAAACAACACAAAGCGAAGAAAGCTTGGGTTGTATAAAAGGTGAAAGTTACCTCTGCATCTTACTACCATGCTCAGGTTGTGAGTGGGTTTTATTAGTGTGTAAGTTACCTGGGAGACTGAATGATCAGTTGTTTTGGAAGGGATCTGTTTAAATAAAATTTGGCACAAAAGTGTGTGATGCATGATGAAGATGTGACGCTTTTCTCCATTTTGTGCTTTTGTAGCATCCCACCAGCTGCATTAGATCTGTTTGATTATATGCTTGCCCTGGATCCCAGCAAGCGCTGCACAGCTGAGCAGGCTCTTCAGTGCGAGTTTCTGCGCGACGTGGAACCGTCTAAAATGCCTCCCCCAGAGTAAGTCATTCCCTCTGGCCATGTCCAGGCCTCTAGGAAATGAGAGCATGCACTGATTTCAGTAGTGCATTCATAAGTTCATTGTGGTTCAGTAAAGGATATGCTGATATAATACAGTTGTTGAATGGTGATTGTGCAGTGTAAAATGCTTCTGTAGCTGAGTGACTCTTCCACATGATAGCAGTGGTTGTGAGGATCTGAGTATTGATTCATTTTTCATTCCTAGAACTAGTTACTTAGTTAATACCTTTAGAAACACTCATAGAAGAGTGTCGTCTTTAAGAAAAAAAAATTCCTTTTTACAAGTGTTTTGAGGTCCTCCGTGAATCTGAATCACCTTCTTTGATGGTAGAATGACGCTGGGAGTAGAATTCTGCAAACTCTCTCTCCTGAGAGTTAAAGTGAAATACTATGTATGTTTCCTGAGCCAGATGAGAGTCTTGGTTTTACAGGCAGGAAAAGTGAAATACTTTGTGCAGGGTTATATTGCATGTATTGCAATGTCCTGTAGGATTTTTGCAGTGACTTTGCAGTCATTTTAATCAGTGCAAATTATATTGGAACAAGTACGGAGGAAAACAATGAAAAGGTGCTAGAGAATCTGCAGGTCTCATTCTTTCCTCAAGATATCTGTCAGAACATAGAACCTGAGATACTGTTTAAGTGAACTGAACCTTCAAGGCAGCCTGTACTGACTACTTCTTAATTAGTTACCAACTGGGAAAAATGTTTGAGTTTTATATAAGGTTTTTATTAAAATTATTTTAAGACTTACATACACAAAGTTGTTACACAGAATAACAGAATGGGTGAGGTTGGCAGGGACCACAGTGGGTCATCTGGTCAAACCTCCCTGCTCAAGCAGGGTCATCCCAGAGCACAGGATTGCATCCAAGTGGTTCTTGAATATTTCCAGTGAGGGAGACTCCACAACCTGTTTGGGAAAATGTTATTAATGTTCCTGAAACATGAGGCTAAGAGGTTTCATTGCCTGAGTATGACTATATCAGAAAATCAGAAATGAGCAGGCTGTCTCAGGCTGTTTGCTGAAGTCTCAGAACCACTTGTACAAAATGTTGTTTATGTGCATTTTAAAGTAAATGAATGGGAAGAGAATCTTTTCTTCAGGGTTGTGGTAATCCATCCATTCTAGAAGCTGATACATGGAAATTCAAAACAAACTAGTTATTGGTGTCCTTTTAGAAATGAAGAGGAACCACACTCACTTTTGGCAGCATGCACAGGAAAGTGTTGACTGTTCTCTTGAAATATTGAAGTTCTATTTTTGGAAGGAGCAGCTGTTCATTCAAAAAATGTGACATGACGATTGCAAGGATCCTAGGATGCTTCTCACAATGAGTTCTTGCTTCCAGTTGTTTTTCAGGAAATAGTTGGCAGGTGGAAGGAGAGAATAAAGGAAAAAGTTGTCGTAATTGCCTTTCCAGTGTCTCTTGTCATCTGTCACCTAATTTTTCCATGTTCCTGGGTGACGGAACTGCTAAGACAGTTATTAATATGTAATAGGAAAACATAAAACACTATATTTACTGCTTATCTTAGTATTTCTGTTATTTGTGGGTGTGTCTTTGTGTTCCTCAGGAAATCAGAATTGAGATATCTGCAGGGAACTGTAATGGAAGGACAGAATTGGTGGCAGATCCTTAGGAGAATTTTGCCTCTGCATTCTTATGTCTTAAAGAATATCCCTTGTTCTTCCTAGTATTCCAGCTTTGCTAGTGTCAAGTGCTATTTATTAATGCAACTTATTTCTGCAACTTTTTTCCCCCTACTTTCTTGGTTGTCTGTGCTGTACACTATAAATGCTAGATAGTAACATGTCTGTTACTATGGGAATATATTTGACCTAATGACTCAGCAGTACTTTTACAAGCAGACACGAGGACCCTGAAAAAACCACTTTCATACTGATAACTTAGTTATCTGGTACTGTGCAAATTGTATTTTATAGCAAGTGTGCAGCATTGATTTTGTAGTCTTGAATTACACAAAACCAATTATAATTTTAAGATACTTTTTCCTGTTTTCTGCCAGAAGGACTTGAGCTTCTGAAATAGGCAATCAGTAAAGAGGTTTCAGCCAGAAAAAGCAGGTCAGAGACTTTGCTGGCATTTGAGTGTTTCCTGATGTATTTCTGAGTTCCAGCCTGTTTATCTTTCAAAAGTTACCTTATGTATAATTTAAGAATTTATTTTACCAGTGTGGTTGAAAAAAAAAAAAATAAAGCAGGGATAGAACTGATTATCTCGCATCATTCTTTGCAGCCTTCCTTTGTGGCAGGATTGCCATGAGCTGTGGAGTAAGAAACGCAGAAGACAGAAGCAGATGGGCATGACTGATGACTCTACAGCAGCTAAAGTCCCTAGGAAGGATCTGTCTCTAGGCATGGATGAGAGCAGAACCAACACCCCACAAGGCATGCAAACTTCTTCCCAACTCAAAACTCAGGGCAACTCTAGTGTAGCACTTGGTCAGTAATATTTTTAGTTCTTATCATTACCTTCTACTTGGATTGCACCTCTAGAAATTTTAGATGTTATTTGCAGAGTATTGACGACTCCTGGATTCTTGAGGGAGGAACAGTGTTGTAAGTTAAATCTTTGTTACAAAAGATTTACCTTTGCTTTTGGAAACTAAGTGTTGCCTTCCAGTTTTACCTAACTTTTCAGTCTGTCAGGGCAACTACCTTGCTTGCTCTGTATTTTTAAGGGATTTTAGCTCTTGCTCACCTATAATTCTTTTGTGATTTCACAAGCCAGTGGCTGTTTGAAGTGTCTCACAGTCTCCATAGATTGGATAAGCTTTATTGGTATTGATAAAGTGATCAGAAGGCAGAGTTTAGAACAGTCATCATTTCAAATGGAACAGATTCCATCTGCATATTATGTTAGTCTTCAGTTTTCCAGGTTGTTGGGGCTAAACCAAGTTGTAAAAACAAATAATAAACACCAAAAAAACCCCAAGAAGCTGGTATAATACGACATAATAATACGACTACCTCTGTGAAATGCACAGACATTAATTCTGAAGCTTAACTGAAGTATCTTGCTTGAGACAAGTTTTACAAATACAATGTAAAGGAAAAAGTAATGGTTTCCTATATGGAGACCACTTGAGTTAAGTGATAGTTCTCTCATAATATGTAGAAAAATATACAGAGTAACAATACCAGGTGGATACCTGTAAGTTTAATGTAGACCATTTTTGATTGTGTGAAGTGGCCATAAATCCTAAAGCACTTATAGAGGACTTCAGCTGAAAAACAAACAGTTTATGCATTCATAACACCGAAATTCTTTAATACCTCCTTGAATCAACTCTTAATTTAGGAGCAGAGCAGAACTCCAAATCTTCTGTGCAAAGATATATGGAAAACAGTTATTCTGATCATATTTTATTGCAATTTATTGCCTCTTGCTCCATTCATCTGGTTTCTCACTATAAGCCAGCTGTTAGTTTCTGCTAATCCATATGTTTAGGCTGAAGTTTTGGCAGTATTTTCAAGAATGACTTTCTGTAACTCTTTTTCCCCTACAAATGAAACTATATTAGAAATTTAAAGAGTCCAAAGGATGGTTGGTATTTTCTTTGTGCTTTTATAACAGGTAGCCTGATGAGAGACTACTGTTAGTCATTAATACTGATCATGCAAAATAAACAGAGCAAATAGAGAAGGAGTCCTTCAGACCTATATTGCTGTTTACCCATATGTACATAGAAAAGTATATCTAGATAGGAAAGAAGACAATTTAATTTTCAGTGGAGCATAGAGGTGTTTTCTGTATTTAACAAAACACTTCTGGAAGCCATAATGCACCTTAGATAATATTATCAGTTAGACACGTTACATTATATAACTCCATGAAAAAATGCATGCTTTAGCCAAAACCCTTGCCTTTATTTCTAAGCACCCCAAAAGGAGAGGTGAAAACACATTGAATCAATTGCTAATGTTCTCATTCATGAATGGGACCCTGGTTATTGTATTTTCCAATTTAACAGCAGCTATCATGGAGCTTAGTAATTCTGCTCTGACAGATTTCCTAGAACACAGTTTCCTGTTGGAATGAACTTAAAACCAACCAAAGCCTATGAAGTAGGTAGATTTGTTTCCCTGTTTGGCATTTTTCTGATGAATTTTCACAGAGAGATTGAGATAAATTTTAATGTTGGGTATACCATCCTCAGATGTGGCAAAATCGACTGTTAATCACAACATCTGAGTGAGAGCCAGCAGTACAGGGCATAAGGAATCGTGATTTTTTTTTTTTTTTTGTTTTGTTTATATTTATATAAATATATAGAAATTTTGAAGTCCCTGGATCCTGCCTGAGTAGGTTCCAATTGCTTGTATCCGTGCACATCCACAAGTAGAGTTGTGGGTTTTGCAGCACTTTACAGCTGTGCTGCTCTTAAATCTTGCCAGGCAAATACTTAATAATTTTGTGTCTTATACATGGCTCTTAATCTGCTATGAATTAATGTATTGGTAAACCAGCACAGTGGCAAGGATAGAAGAGGACAGAATGTGTTAACGTGGGGCTAAAAAAAAATTCAAAGCTCTACATGCATGCTCACACATACATTCATTTTCTAATTTTTAACTACTTCCTTCTCTAAGTCATCATAGGGTATGTTGAAACCCATGCTGCTTCATTTCTTTCAAAATAAACCACCACAGTGGTGTTTGAAGCTAAAAAACTGCTTTGATATTCCAACTTCCTTACTCACACTCCCCTGCATCATCGTAATCTGCTCTTATTTGTGGCAAACTCCATTTAACTGAAGAAACTGGATATCATCACGTATTTCCTCTACTGAGTGATTGACTATTTGTCCTTCAAAGTTAGCACTCCTTTTGCATTTATACTGTGAGCTCCTGGGCCACCTAGAGCCAGGTCACTTGTGCAGGTGTTAGAACCCAGATGCTGAATTAGAATGGATCAGAATATGACTGGAAATGGATTCTGCAGATGGCTACTTTTTAACAAAGGAATGTGGTATGTCAAAGATAGGAGATTTTGTGGGGATTGGAAATCTTACAGTTGCCTAAAGCAGGTGGCCTTAAGCCTCAGCTTAGTTGTATTGGGGAAAATTGAGCTCTAGCTTGATGTTTTTCCATCTGTCCAAGTGCATGTGTGCACCTCATGGAAGTCACTTCTGTTATATTGGATTTTACTGTTCCATTTCCTATAGATACTCCCCTAAAGGCAGTTGATATGTAAAAGCATTCCATTTCTGTGTTGTCCAAACCCATGCTTTGGCAATTGTGTCAGCCATGCTAGATGAGTCTTTTTTTTGAGTTTCTGAAATATGCCAGTTCTAAATAATACTTAAAAACACCTTTTTTGTCTTTAGCAAAAACAAGCACTGGACAGCAGTTAAACCAGAATGAAGTGGCAATCCTGCTAAACCTGCTACAATCTAAAACAAGCGTTAGTTTGGCACAGTTTGCCCAAGTATTGAATATTAAGGTAAACCCAGAGACTCAGCAGCAACTAAATAAAATAAATCTTCCTGCTGGAATTTTGTCAGCAGGTGAAAAACAGTCAGAACAGCAGCAGCAGCCGCCGCCGCCTCCGCCTCCACCTCCAGAGCAGGAGCCTCTAAAACAGCCGATGGTCACGCAGCCCCCTGTGCCACCTGCTCAGCTGGGCCAGCCCAAAGTTGAGACTGATGCTGCCCAGGCAGCCGTGCAGAGTGCATTTGCTGTTCTGTTGTCTCAGTTAATAAAGGCTCAGCAAACAAAGCAGAAAGATTTTGTGTTGGAGGAGAAGGAGAACGGATCAGGAAATGAAATGCCGTTACAACTCAGGCAGCCTCCAGAGCCCGCCACTCCTGCGTCTGTCAGCCGGGACGACGTGGAATCTCCGGCACCTGGCTACCCACATCTGATCAAGTCATTGTACATGTCTGCAGGTACTGAAGGCATTTATTGCTACCCAGCAGATACCCGGAGCACTGGAGATGTAAAAGTTTTGGGGTAGAGAATTAACATGTTTGCCATATGAATCTGTGTGAGTATGGGAGATTGAATTGATTTGGTCACATTTTATGTCTGGATCGTAGAATTTGTCTCTTAGCATAACAGGTGCCATGCAGACAGAGCAAACAATGATTCCCAGGCTGAGAGGTACACAGGTATTAGGGATGAAACATTGATCATTATTCTGGGACTTTGGGGCTTTCTTAGTGGTGAGTGTGGTGGAGAAGTCAGTCTTTTCTAGAAGATGCATAGGTGTAATTTGCCAGTTTTGATTGTGTGTTTGGGTAAAGCTTATTTCTGTGAGAGGGTGTTTTATTTTGGATTTTAGTGCTGACTAGAGCAATTCCTTAGTGCCAAATTGAGTGGTTACCTGTAACTGTCACACACATGGCTGAAGGTTTCCATTGGGATATAGTAATGGCTTCTGTAGTCTTGCCACGGTTCAGAGCTCTGTTCATCTTTTTGGATTGCAAATTCAGTTTTATTATATAGTGGTTCATGTATTGTTACGTGATGTTTGCAGCTGTTGAAAGAAATACTCTGAAGTCCTTTGCAGCTGTTTTTTGGAGAGTTTGGGCGTTTGTTTTTTTTTTTTTTGAGTGGTGTGCTTTTTTGTTTGTGTTTATTTTAAACCATTAGTTTTGCTGTTTTTTGATAGAGTGGTCTTTTGACTCTTGAGACTTTTATTTCTATTTGTGAATCTTTCTTGATCCTTCTTCGAATTTTTAGTGTTTGCGTTGCTTGAATTTGATTTTGGTTGTTCGGTTTTGGTGGGTTTTTTAAAAGGAATTTTTCTTTAACTGCCTGTCTGGTAATTTTACTTTATGGAGGAACTTGCATCACGCTCCTGAGACAAATGAGCTGTTGCCAAATTTTGTTCCCCAAATTAATCTATATAACAATCGATAAACTTAACGAGTAAGTTCACCAGAATTGAAGTAACAAACCTCTATGTTTTTCCAGGAAAGAGTCCTTTTTTTTTTCTGGTCCTGTTACTGTATGTTTTTATTCCAAAGCTTTTCTTCTTCATCTTCTTAGGTCAAGAGGATTTGGTTAGGCAGTCTGAGCTGAGGCTGCTGAGCCGAACGCCTGAGCAGGAGCGCCCTCGGATCCTGCCTCCAGACCAGCGTCCCCCCGAGCCTCCGGAGCCCCCGCCGCTCACTGATGAAGACCTTGATTATCGGACAGAGAATCAGCATTTGCCTCTCAGTAACTCTTCAGGAACAGACCCTCACGCGGGAGTGAAGGCAGCCCTGCTGCAGCTGCTGGCTCAGCACCAAGCTCAGGCCACAACGGAGGAGCCAGTGCAAACGAGTGTGGATTATCAGGCTAGAGACTCCTATGTAGCAGGCCCAAACTACAAGGATAACTTTGGATCGTCGTCCTTCTCAGCTGCCTGTTACAGCACTAGTGATGGAATAGGAAGTGGATCATCAGGAGTATTAGAAAGGAGGAGTTTCCTTGGAAACTCAGATATTCAGTCTTTGGATAACTACAGTACTGCTTCATCTCACTCTGGTGCTGCCCCTCCTCCGTCGGCCTTTCCAGAATCCTTTCCCAGCTCAGTAACTGGTTATGGAGACATTTACCTCAATGCTGGCCCCATGCTGTTCAGTGGAGATAAAGACCATAGGTTTGAATACAGCCACGGCCCAATCCCGGTTTTGGGGAGCAGCAGTGATGCTTCCACAGGGCCAGAGAGCACGCACTCTTTGCCCACAAAGATGCACAACTACAGCTATGGCAGTAATTTACAGGAAAATCCCACTGGCATCAGCCACATGCATGGACAGACTTGGACTTCTCCTGCTCAAGGACCTGGCTATTCCCAAGGATACAGGGGACATATTAGCACATCTGCAGTGAGAGGGCGTGGCAGAGGATTACCGTATTGAGTATCTGTTTTTCCTCAGGCACATCATTTTTACCTGGAAAAACTTTTTTTTTCCCCCTAGCTGCAGTTTAAAGCAGCACTTCAACAGACTTGAATAATGTTAATTCAACAGCTTTATTTTTATGTGGAAAAGGGTCTTGCATACAATAGGAAAAATTAAAAAATGCTTACAATTCATGCTGTCTGAAAACTAGATTAATTGATTGTACATGTTCACAAACTCTAGTTCTGAATTTTATTTTGTATTTTGGCAGTTTTAAGTGGATGCTAAATTTAGGGACATCAGCTTTTTATGGCACTCTTTCAGATCTTCTGAACTATGCACATTTGTGCTTTTTTTGTAAGTTTGGACCAACTTTTATGTAAAAAAGAAATTTTACAACAATCAAAGCAGGGCACTGATTTATTTGGTATTTTTCTTTTTACAGAACTACCTTTAGTCAAAGGTCACTGTCAGTCTTTGCACTGCTTTCAGTGTTATTGTGGAAGGTGTACTTTGTGCTCATTTCAGATAATAAAACACAACCTTTCTCTTGATGCAAAATTTTATAAATATTTGGTCAACGTTTTTTTTTTTTTTTTCTTTCTAGAAAAAGAAAAAGAATGGTGTTCTGGTAAAATGTTCTCTCCATCTCCCACACTTGTTTATATAAAAACTGTTTTACTTGAATGGTAAGTGCCTTAACATGTAAGCTTAAGGTCTACAAAAATTTGGAAGTACTTCATAGATCGCTATGAACATAATGCCTAAACACAGGTGGTTAATGAGAGAATTCAGAAAATTTTAAGAAGCTCAAACAGGTCATTGTGTCACCTTGTGATACAGTGTCACAGGTGTCATTGTATCACAGGTCACCTTGTGTCACAGGTCACCTTGTGCTGTTTACTTCACATGAGCCAGCTACTTAGAGACCTGACCTTACCTAGATGAAATCGTAATTTCCAAATTGAACTTCATGAGAAACGTTGAAAGTGAGGAGAAGAATGAAGAGTGTAGTTTTTCCTCAGCTCCCTGTTGGAGTTGTAGTAAGTGTTTTAGTTCCTCTGCCAAATAAACTATACTTTATATGTCCTTACCAAGTGATGAAATAGTTTTTTTCTCTTAAATGTCAACAGCAGTAATTTCTTTACTTTGTGTGAAAAGCTGACACTGTTGTGTTTTTACTACAAGTACTGCATTGTAGGAAGTAACCAAAGGAAAAATGACCAGTATTTAAAGCAATGGCGAAACATTTGCCAC
This sequence comes from Climacteris rufus, assembly GCA_013398175.1. Classification (NCBI taxonomy): domain Eukaryota; kingdom Metazoa; phylum Chordata; class Aves; order Passeriformes; family Climacteridae; genus Climacteris; species Climacteris rufus. The sequence goes on along the minus strand of VZRZ01007522.1, from coordinate 955,373 downwards.
TAGTTGTAATTCTCTGTAAACTTGTGATTGTGCCAATTAATTGATTTTATATCTGCTATTCCACAGAACATTTTAATATTGGAATTCAATCTCTCTGAACAACTAAAATTATTATAGTTAAAACTCTTACCAAGAGCCTCTCCTCATACTAATTGCAACTTCCAGCATGTTTTTTGTTTCCTCTGACAACGAGTGATCTCTCTCCTGCAGAGAGGAGCTGTGGTTATATTTTGCCTGTACGTAAAAGAATGTCTTGAAGCCCATATTGGAAACAATTTTCCAACTGATTATCCAGTTGACAAATCGGTACCTTATGTAACTGAGTGTTCAAATATTACTTTTTCAAAAAGTAAAATTTCTACTTACACTATTACAAATGTAGTCTTGTCAGTGACTTTTTGGATTTTCAGACTACAAGCCAAAGCTGTTGGTGTTCTGTTTTCTTTGAAAATCCCGCTTCATAGATGGCTAAACTTCCATGCTGCAGAGCGTGGAGAAACTCTCTTTGCTGACTGTGTAGTGTTTGAGGATCTGGCAGATGAGAAGTGGAGAGAGCCCTGCTGCTTACACTGTCCCCACAAGTCTGGCAGTTGCCTTCACCAGACATAGTAGAAAATCCTGACATCTGAAAATGAAACTGGCCAGACCAGAAACAGGTACTTCTGACCTGAACAGCCTGTGCTTAAAAAAGACAAGAGTTTCATGTGAATGACTGTGCATTGGACAGTTTTTTCCTTGAGTAAGGACACCCCCGTAGCATTTTTCTGCTAGTAAAATTATAAAGACAAAAATCATTAGTGTCATTTAGATATGGACAGTGTCAACTAAGGCTCTTTCTTTACTAATCTTTAAAAAAACCCAGTCCTACAACATACACACAGATTGGTTTTTTTGTTCCTCTTTTTTGTTTTGTTTTGTTTTGGTTTTTTTTTAGAATCAAGCAAAAGACTTTGAAAGCTTATATGCACTTACTTTCACTAAAGATGTGCAGTCTGGGGTTACTTACCTGCACTTGAAGTGTGACTGCAGGCAATAGTTGGCTAAAAATGCAGGTAAGTTCAAATGGAAAGTAGATCTCAGAGGACTAAATTAATTGATTTCCAATACAAAAATGCAAGGAAGGAGTTGTCTCCTACTGCTTCCCTTTTGGAGGTAAATTTTTCAAGTCATTTAGTTCACTTCATCTAATGCAGAGATGTCAGTCCCCTCTGCACATGTACCTGACTGTGCAGATCCCTTATGGGCTGGCAGGACTCCATACATTGTTCCACCAAAATGGATTTCTGCCTTTGGCCATGAAAAAACCCCAACAACCCCCGCACAAGTAATCCTGACTGTGAGGAGAGAGAAGGAGGTGTAATAGAGAGTTGTTTTCCAGATGAATCAGGAACAAAACTCTGGCATGCTGTAGCAGGTGAATACTGTACCAGTGACTTTTCCCCACCTTAAGGATTACTAGCCTTTGACTTTGAACACTGTATTTGCCTGGGACAACAGGGATTATTTGGAGAGAAAGTTAACATATTTCCATACATGACAACTCTTCAGAGATTGCCTTCTCTGCGTCCCAAGGGAATCTTCTTGGCTCTGTTGCTGATGGCCTTTCCTCCTGGGCTGGTGGAGGCTGGGTGTGGGTGAGGAGCTGTGCCCTTGGGCTGTGGCAGGAGGATCGATGGCTGAGCAGCCACGGAGCTGCCCGGACCTAAGGACGGTGGGTCCCCACGTTCATTTGGGCCGGACCTGTGTTTTACCTATCAACATCTCTTTTGAATTAAATAAATCACGTGATGAGGTGCTTATGGCAGAATTGTACCCTTTTGAGCAAACTCCGCTCAGCAGAGCGAGTCTGTACTCACAGTTTGGCGTTTTACATCATGTGGCTCTTTCATTTCTGAGGCAGTAGTAGACAATCTGAAAACAGCGTTATTTTTCTGTGGAGCTGCGGCTTGTTTCACTTTCTCCCTTGTTCCTTTGGGTTGACATTTTCTGTGCTGCAATTCCTAAATGAGCTACAGAGACCTGGATACTACATCGAAAAGTAAGTGTTGTGTGTTTGTATTTCTAACTAAATGTAGTGAAATACTGTAATAATGGACTATCAAACAGCAAGTACTTCATTATTTATATTAAGTGGTCTTTAGCAAGAGGAAGAAAGCGAAGCACGACTGGACTGCTTATGACCATGACTTAAAATGCTTAGACTATTATGATGCTTAAATTCAGCCAAAGGAAAACAAAACAGCTTTTATGGATCACCAGTTGTTGTTATCCTGAACAGAATAAGCAGTGCTAGGGAAGAGGTATAAAAATACATGTATCCTTAAATGTTAATATAATTTCTTAGAAAAATAATTTTAAAATGGCAAACTTCTATATTTTCTTACATTTCCCTAAAACGTGGTCTCTGTTAAATTTTCTCCATCCCGTGGTAGTGTCAGGTGCTTTCTAGAAGCAGAGGCAATAAATGCCATGTTGTAAGTTCTTACGTTTTTGAGTGCTCTTCTCCTTTTGCTTGGTGCAGGAGGCAGTTTCAGTTTTGGTGAAGTTTACAGTTAGATGAGTTTAATAGATAATTGTATTGTAAAAATGGAAGTAACACAGGATACCTCTTGTCTGCAGGCAAATTAGATCTTGGACCATGAATTCTGTTTCCAAGAGAAAAATGTCAGATGTACTACTTGCATTCTTCTTTTCATTAATAAAACACGCAAGTGTTTTACGTACAACATTTCTCCAGTCTGTTCTGTTGTAGTGTTTTTTAAATGAGGAAATTTTGGCTATTACCCTTCTTGATAGTTTTGGGATGTTCTCTATTTGCAGAAGTGTGTCATGAAATTAAGGAATCACCAGAAAATTTATTTGAATACTGTATTTAAAAATGAAATGACCTTGGGTTGACTTAATATCAAATTAACTTGCTTATCAGGGTGAAGAATACTTTATTGCAAGAGTTACTTCAAGACAACCTAATTTAAAATAAATTGTTATGCTTCAGCTTGGTTACTCTTTGTTATTTTAAGCCATTTGTATATAAAATGTATTGTGCGGCCTGTAAATAAAATACATGAAAACTGGAAGTCTTTGCTTGTTGTCCATCTCTGGTGGTCAAATAGCATTTCAAAAGAACATTGTTTTAAACTGAGAAAGTTTTCTTAGTATCCGAATGAATACAGTTTTCAGGGTATGGAAATTCTGCGAGTTATTAAAAAACCCCATTTGCTGCTCTGGTCCTTTTCCACAGGAGCCCAGCAGTGACTGGCAGTGTGAGCCCCTGTTGGCAGAGTGGGTGGTGTGGGAGCTGAGGTGCAGCAGAGCATCCCACTGAGCACTGGTGGTGCCCCAAAAGCAGGTGCAGTGCTGGGACACGGGTGTGGGACAGGGGCTTTGTCAGTGCTGAGAAGATGCTGGCTGCAGCACCTGGGAACTGCTCAGGAGGGTGGGCTATGGACAACATGACATTCTTTCTTGGCACTGTCCAAGCAGAGATGCAGTTAATGTTCCCCACCAATGTCTCTTTAAGGAGCATGGTGTGTGCATTAGAAGTAACAGGAAATCAAACCCAAAGAGCCAGGCATTCTCAGTTTTTGGTGAGATATGTACATTGAGTCCAGCCTCAGCATCTGTGCTTTGAATGCCTCATGTTTCTCTTGCTTTTTTCCTACTGTATTAGTTAATGTAATGAAACTGTTTGCATCTTTCCATCCAAAAACAAGGCACTTTCTGTTATCTTCAGTTCCCTCCAGGTTGGGCTGACTGCTGCTTCACCCCTTGTCATTGATAAATATGGCAGTAGATGGGCAGTGGGAGTGCAGCTGGAAGTTACAGAGATCAGCAGCAGTTACATAGGTGTTTGATACTAGACTGACAAGATGTGGAGCTGCAGCCCAAAACATCTCGCTTTGGAAACAGTACTTTGGTGACAGCTACAATTAAAGCCTGGACTGTGATTCTGGTGACAAGCTCAGGCTGGATTTCACAGGGTGTTGACTTGCACGTAGCAGATCTGGCAGTCGTATGTAACCAGTTCCAGTTGTCTGCTCAATTTTTCTCTTGAAAGCTGCTATTGCAACTAGTAAAAAAGCTGTGACAAAGTTGGCTCTGGTTTGTGTTGGAGCATGAACCTGAAATGGTTTGAGAATGGTGAGGCATCCCATTCATTGAGCTGTTACTGCCATGCAGGTACCCAGCTGTGCAATAGTTCCAGGGGGATCTGCATGTGAATCAATATCCTCAGCTGCAAATAAAATGGCATCAAGTGAAAGAGGAGATAAACAAGTAACTGCAGAACAACAGCCTGTATCAATGCAGAGCAAGGAATGTGTCTGTGAAATTGGTGGCAAGAGAGGAAACCAACCATCTTATGTCACAGCCATGAGTTATTGACTGTTGGCTATTGACTGCTTTGAAAGAACAATGCAGTTTTGCAGAAGTTTCTTTTAAATTACCTGAACCAGGATTAGGTTGCTTCTATTTTTAAGGAATGCCTATAAAACCTGACAGGCCATCTGGATGAACAGGCTTAGAGCTATCAAACTCCCCCACCCTGTGGAAGAAAATGGAAGTCAGAGCACTTTGCAGTGACAGCAAATGAGGACAGAGAGAACTTCATTCGACAAATAAGGGTTAACTGTTTCTTTTCCCAGTCAACTGTGTTCACTTTGATGGAGCACGAGTGTTTTATTTTAAAGCTGTTTATTTGTTATTGCTGCCTTTTTTTTTTTTTTTTAATTGCCTAAGGAGAGATGTTACAGTCAGAGGAACTTTGAGTCTGAGCCGTATGGCAATGTTTTCTTCAGTGGTAGCAGCCTTCACCAGCAGGCAATACTTGCATCACTTCACAGAGCACGGCTTCAATTCTGCATCAGCAATTCCTCTGTGGGCACTTGGGACATACCATTGATGTGGCAGGTTCTCATAATGTGGTGAATGTCTCTTTAATATGACTTTTTGCAAAGAGGCTTTGTGAAGGTTTTTTTTTTTTTTTTTTTTTTTATTTTAAAAAAAAAAGGTTAGAAAAAAAAT
>VZRZ01007522.1:935304-950328 GCA_013398175.1 Climacteris rufus | reverse complement strand
TTTTAATATTAGAAAATACAGTGTAGAAGAGACATAGGCTGGTTAGAAAAGGGAATACCTGAGGGTAAGCGTTACAGAAACCAGCCTGGGAGCTTCTGGCACTCGCAAGCAGATCAGACAGCTGTGTGCTGCCCTTAAGGTAACTTGGGGGATTAACTGGTCTCTGTGATTAGTATTTGATTTGTGCAGATTCTCTGCTGCACTCCCTCCTGTGTACTGAAGTGTGGTATTAGTTGCTAGAGGATCTAGTTGGAAGCAAATGTTTAATGTGCAGCGATGTCTAACACAGGTGCCTTTTTTCTTTCCTCCTGCAAGTTCTTTTCAGACCTGTTTTACAAATGTGTAAAGCATGTCAGCAGGTTCTGTCATGGGGGGAAAGCACACTTTCTACTGCCTTTCTGAGGATCTTGGTTTTGCCCAGGTGGCAGTGGTCAGGAAGTACTGATGTCTGCTTGCCCTGCTGTTGGGAGCCTCTCTGAGCATCCCTGCCACAAGAGCTGCCAATGCTGGTTTCTCTCAGTGCTCTCTCTTGGGTCACCCTGAGCAAGGAATGGGCTGTACAGAGAACTGGAGAGAAGCCTGACCTTAGCAGGTGATTTTCCCTGAACAAGGAAAAGATCATTACTTATGTATCCAGCAAGGGTGTTTTTATTTTCATTCTCCTTCATCCTTGCCAATTGCAAAAAGGATCTACAGGAGTGGTAAAACCTGGTTTTAGTGGTGTTTATTTTGTTTTGTTTTGATTTTCTGTTTTTATTTACTGGTATTACCCTTCAGAGAGGGTTTGGATGTTTGAAACCACCTGCAAATCAATGTAGGACTGAGAAAGCGAGACTTCTGCTTTGGAGCTAACCCAGTGTCAAAAAATACATGGAATTACAGAAGAGGAGGAGGCCATTCCCTGCCTTCTTGCACTAGAGTTAAAATGAAAACACTGGAAAAGGAAGATGTGCACAGTGGACAAAACCAGCAGCCAAAGTTATCCATGTGCAGTTTTGCAACCATCCCTGCCCCACAAATACTCTTGAAAACTCGTGTCATCCCCAGGATGAAACCGTTGCCCTCAAGACAAGGAAGGCAGTGGACTCTCTGACTGTGCAGGCATCTTCCTGCTTTCTTTGCAGAACAAAGATTAATTGTTTTAATCATTTTTAAAATCCCTTTTCTTGTGAAAATTGTTCATGAGGGGAAGGGGATGGGGAATGGACTAAGAACTACAGATGATGTGGGAAATGAACAGAAATCTATTAATGCTCCATATGAGAAGTGGAATAGTAAATAATAGTTAAAAACTTATCTGCAGATGGTTTGGCAATTCCACATCAGGAAAGAATTACTCTAAACCTGGCAGACTTTAGAAGCTATATACATTTTTCTCCCCAGATTGCTTCTTGTTATGGATTGCAGATCCTGCTGTGAGACTTCCAGGCAAGCACATATGGTTTACTCAAGACAGTAAAAGAAGCATGCAGGTAGTAGTAATAATTTTTATTTGCAAACTGTACTTGCAATTACAATGTTGCCTTTTGGGAATAATGACAAAACAGCCAACAAATTCAAAAAAACTTTGCAGACTGGTTCTATCAGAAATTCAATCCTATTTCAGCTTTTAGCATCAGGTAAATTGGAGATGACCTTCTCTTTCAACTGCTCTCCTGGGAAGATCCAGTTCAGGTTGGGTTTGGGTATTTCTTGTTAGTCTCAACTGTTAGAATGCAAATTGTTTCCTCACATCCAGGGAAACATTCTGCAGGCTTTATTTAAATGCCTGTCATTTGTTGCTACCTTGCAGCTTCTTCCACTCTTTTCTTTTTTTTTGTTTTCATTCCTCAAGTCCTCTATTAAGGTTTCAGCATCACAAACCTTTTGTATTGTAAAAACTATTACACCATGCCCTTCGTTATGGGAAGTGATAAATCAAAGCACCATGAAAGCACTGAATAAGTATTTCCATCAAGTTCTAAAAATACCTGATTGTTTGAGATGCAGTCCCAATATGAGGCATCCTCCCATCTTCGCTAAAATATGTTTCTGTCTAAATATTTAATCCATATGACATGTTTGTACTGGCAAGAGGAGAAGGGGAGTAATGAGCATCCAACAGAACTAAACATGGCCACTGCAGTCCATAACAAAATAAGGAAACCGACCATTTAAACTGAGGTGAGATTATCAATTGCCTCTATAGAAATGGAAAGAAAAATGCTATGAGAATGATAAGGATCAAATATATTGACTAATTAAAAATAAAAATGTCTAAAACCTTATTCTGAGAAACAAAAGAGGCTGCAGTTAACAGGGAAATGTCAGGATTTCATATGCAGAATAGAACATCAAATGCAGGTGCTACACTGACACTCAATTTGAGGGAATTCATTTCCAGTTGTGTTTTAAGTGTGATTGATGTTTAAAACAGCTCCTGCTATACAAAACGGCTGTAACTGACCAAGTTTCTTCACAATGCAGAGACAGCACTTTGACAAGACAAAATCAACATGAGAAACATACAAGCACTTGCTTGGCTGTGCAAAGACTGTTTAATAGGACATGGGCTTGACCCTTTCCAACAGAGCACCATTTGGTCGTGTAATGCCTTGAGAAGTCATGTAACTGACGGATTTCACGGGACAGGAGAGAGAACACATCCACAGCAGCATTATTAAATTCATCAGCACATAATCAGACCCAACAAATGGTATTAGATTTCTTATTGGTAGGATGCTCCAAAGTGCACTGGGGAAAATGGCAGCTCCTACTGTTCTTCAGTTCTAAAACTGTTCCTAAATGGGAAGGTAAAAGCTGCTCTCATTAAGCACTCTGTAGCTAGTCAGAAAAAGCAAGAAATCAGGTTTGTAACACTTGTATTACACACCCTGTGTTTTGCAAAACATCATCTACATCATGTGCTATATTTCATATAGCTGGAATATAAATCCAGCATTTCCACATCTTAACCACTGCATTAACATTTTTAGCCTTGATTTTCCATAGCTTTTAAAAACTGAAATTCATTAAAAGACTTCTAATTATGGTGACAGTTCTATGCTTTAGAAAGTGATTATTCCACTTCAAGCTCCTGTCCAAAATAAGTCCACAACCAAAAAAATCCTTCAGGATCTTAAACCTCATCTCTGGAAATGAATTTGTAGATAATTTTTCTGTTTTGAAGCATGGGAAGTTTATTACAATACATTTTACAATTCTGTCACAATAGGCTTTCTGATTCATTAATCTGAAAAGCTGAACTACATTTGCCTCCAGGACAGGAGAGAGCAGATGCTGCAGCAGATTAGGCATCAATCAGTTATGAAGATACCGGTCATAAAAAAAAAAAAAAAAGTCTTGTTAAATTAATACCTGGTAAAGCTAAAGACTGGTTTGCTCCATGACAATTGCTTGACAATCTTCCACTGGAAGGGCCTACACTTTTGATTACAACATAAATCATTTCCATATGCAGTGAAATTTAATGGTATTTCTTTTCTAAGGAGATTGTGATCTCCACTGCTATAGTGTTGTGAATGAAAACTTAAAACTGTTATGTTGAGATTATTCCTGCTGTCATTGCAGATTTTAGGTCAGACAAAGGACAAAAACCAAAACCCCTGTTAACTTCATGAGGGATTTTCATTTAATTCTCCAGTGTCAGAATTTTCCTTTGGAAGAGCATGTTGAGTTTTTTAAAATAAAACTACCTTCTATTAAAAAGTTATGTATAATTTGGCATACTTATTTTGGCCACAGAAGACTTGAAATGTGGCTCTCCTGGACAGCTGTGAAGCAAACAAATGTAGATTATCAACGAGATAATGGAAATTCTCATTTATTCTAAGTCCTTGGATGCTAATGCTGTAAGAAGTAGATTTTTTTTTAAGAGCAGTGTTTCTATTTGTATTGTCTACAGTAGATTTGAAAGGTGCTCAAGGAAATTAAAGGGTTTTTTTCAGAGCTGCATCAGAATGTGGAACATTTAATGAACAGTTATAGCAGAGAGTGAGAGATGCAGAATTAAACACTTATTAGCATGTGTTGGAAAGCATGGCTGACTTTCTGCTACATCTGCTGGCAATGCATTTGAAACTTGATCTGAAAATTTTATTGATTCATCAGCTTTAGGGAATGCAATAGGGAGAGCAGAAAACACTGGGTTCTCTTCTGCCACGAAATAGTAATGAGGCTTAAGGAAGACATCTCTTGGTAACTGTTCGTTCTCCCATATGTAAAATGCTGGAGTAATAGTGTTATCCTCTCTAAAGACTGATGTGAAATGTGTTGGTTTAACCTTATGTTGAAAGCAAAGTTTACATCTGTAAGGTGAAGTTCTGTTCAGCAGGATATAGGGATTACAGCTATTTGTATAGCTGTGAATCACTGTTCTCCTCTTTGCTCAGACCTTCCACACCTGCCTGTTCAGAGTCACATGGAGGCAAAATAATTAAGAGATGAGCCCTGATTTCTAAATCACATACAAAAAGGTTGTTTGAACCTCTGAACAGAAACACAAGAGATGGAGAGACTTTGCCTTGAAATCTTTTTTTTTTCTGTTTAATTTAGATTTCAGATAGCAACTCTAGTTTAAGGCCTTCATGTCTTAAGTTTACTGTACTTCAAAATTTCCCTTGCACACTTAGCTCACTTATGTATATAAAAGTTGGAAAATCTTGCTTATTTTTTGTAAGAAATGTAGATTGGGTCTGATACTATTTTCAGACAGAATGAGTTGCATTACTAACTTCAAAGTTTAACAAAACTCGTAGCCAAGAGGTCCATGACACAGATGTCTGTGCCCCAGCACTTCATCTGCCCTTTTACTGGATAGAGGCATGAGGGGCTGGTGGCCAAAAGTGGCCTGGTCTGGAACCCCCTGTGGGATGCTTTCTATTCCTAGGAGTCTGAAAGCAGGATGAAGTGACAGCAAGCAGATGTCTGTGTTTACATGACCCCAGAACAGTCCTCTCTGGAGACAAGAGGGAAATTCCAAGAAAAAGCTGTGAATTGTTTTAACTCTTTCTGCCTGGGATACAACAAAGGATAATCTTTAAATATTATGCATCTTTGTTGTGGTTCAAGGAAAGCTGTTGGTTTTATGTGGTAGTTGCAAGGTGAGGTTCAGACCTAACACTGTGCAGGATTTCAGAGGATATGTTTCCTTCTACCACCAACTGATGGACAGTGAGATTTGGGATTTGACAAAATCTAAGCATTTCTTAGTAAAAAGAGTATTTCACTGCTTTAATTTATGGAAACTGATAAGGTCTGTATCCCATACCTCTTCATAGCTAGAATCATAAAAGTTATTAATTTCACTTACTATTTGGGACTCAGTAAGTATAGATTTTACTTGGAACTTTAAAGCCAACTCTTCTTTGCCATTTTGGAAGATCCTTAAAACCTGCAACTAGTAAAAAGAAATAATATAATAATAATAATAATAAAAAAATTCCACAGGACCTCAGAGAACAAACAGTGATGCAGGAATGTGAAAACTGCAGGAAGAAAAAAGAAGCAGGCATGTTACAGACTGAAGTACCTTGTTAAATTGCTTTGCAATTGATGTTGCAACAGTATTATTATAACAAGGATGGTCACTGGTAGCTCCCGTCCTGAGATTCACTGTTGGAATTAAATTTTTTGTTTCAGACATCAGCAAGCTTAGTTTGAAACACATTTTAAACTATTCAAGCTCTAATCTGTCTGATTTGAAAGCACTTGTATCTGCTTTGTCAGAACTAGGGAAACAGTGAGAGTTCAGAATGGAAATATCTTCTTGTGATACAGATAGCTCTGTATCACAATTAAAAATAAAAACTAATAAAGAATAATTTATGGTTAAATTATGGTATGGTATGGTATGGTATGGTATGGTATGGTATGGTATGGTATGGTATGGTATGGTATGGTATGGTATAAATTATGGCTTAAGTCACAGTAAGAGTGAAAGTCTTTTAACAGAGAAGTATCTGGTTCAAATGAAGTGTCAGCCACAGAAAGAATATGGGAATAGCTGGTGAAAAGTGACTCCAGAGCAAAGGCAAGGCTTGGACACAATGTTGTGGAGCCTGTGAAGAAACAGAGTAAGGGAATGAATGCAGGTCTTATCTTTCTTGAGCTTTCTACTCTTGCATGTCCCTTATGGAGACACTTGGAACACGTTCTGGGCTTTTGCCCATGTTCTGTGTTGATGCTTTGTGATACTACAAGTGACTGAGAAAGACTTGTGCAAATGGTGTGTTTTTCAAGGTGCAGACCCTTTCCCTGGATTTTCTCCTTGCCAGGAGGTACTGGAGAGGCACTTTTACTGTACTGATGATCCTCTCCAGGACCAAAGTTGGATTATTTATTTTGGGATGCTCACCTGGAAACAGAGTAACTTCTGCTAAAGCTGTATACTTTGACTAGATGTGTTTCTGTTGTTTTTCTCTGATACATCAACACAGTTAGAACATCACCAAAACTTTGCTTTTTCCTTCTGCTCATTGAAAGGTTTCAAGACGGAAAACAGTAGCTCTGTAGCAGATCATCTGGCTGTTCAAAAGCTTTTGAAGTAGAACTTAGCACTGAAGTAACTGGTGCTGTACTGACATTGAACTTTTTATATTTTTTATCTTTTTTAACTGGCAGTAAATGATTAAATATATTGAATAAGAAATGTTCCTATGCAGACAACCTTTCTATTTCTGCTGCTCACAAACTCATTTATCTCACAAGTGCACATCTGCTTTCTTGTCATTCATGGATTGGATGGCAGTCCTGTGGCTGCTGGAGCAAAAGCACCTGATTGATGAGGTAGTTTTCCCCCATCCAAACTGGTGTACTATCAACAAGGATATCCTGTGTGGAAATATGAGTATTTAAGAGACGGTTGTGTTGGGAAACCACCAGAGAGAACTGGGATTGACACAACAGTGTCCTCAGGCCTTCTTCTTACACACCTTTCCCATTGTCTTCTCAGAGTGACACTGCCTTGTTAATTATTGCTGACTTTGCAATGTTTAACACAGATCTGAGCACCACCTGTCTGTGTGCTCAGGAGTGACCTTTTTTCTAACCTGTGAAGGGTGGCCCCTATGGCAGGGGCATGTCTGTGTTGTACAGTTCTCACTGTGCATCTCATAACTTGCACCACTGAACCAACACAGGCTCATTTAGATGAGGCAGGGACTCTGTGTGACTTTACTTGTTGTCACAGTTCTGCCACCTCCAGCAATGTGAACTACCAGAACCTTTAGCGGACTGAGTATGTTGGGTGGCTGAATGACACCGATTCCATCAAACCCTCCAGCAGAGCCCTGCAGGGTGGTGAGAGCCTATTTCAATGGAAGGGGCCACGAAGGCATGCATAGTTCCATGGAAAACCAGTGCAGAAGAGCCTTAACTTATGGCTGGTGTACAGACAGTACTGAAAAAAAGAGGGGGGGGGAAAAAAAGGCAAGAGAAAACTCACCGCAGAGGAAAAATTACAGTAAGACTGCTTAAGCTGCTCTGGACAGAGCTGGGTAGGGGAGTGTGTAGGGGGGTGTGTGTTAAAGAAGAACAACCCACTTTTGGTAGGTCCCTTTAAACTGTTTGTCTGAAATACAAAGTACACAAAGTCTTGGGGATATGTTTAGTAATGTACTAGAATCTACTCTTTTCAAGCTGAAAGATAGAGATTTGTTTAATAAAAAGAATTCTGTCACCTGCTTACTGGGATGATCTAATACCAGAGAGAAACTAACCTGGGTATTACCAATAGTATATTCAGAGAGTACAGACAGTAACTATTTCTTCCTCACTTCACAGCAGTGAGAATGACAGGCTACAGGAGAGTCGATGTATAAAACATGCAGCAATTGTTCTGAGAGGAAATTAAACTGTGTCAGAACAATGCAACCAGCTGCAACAGATACCTTGAAAACGGGGATTTAAAGGTTCTTTGCACAAGCTTTCTACACATTTGGAATTTTATTTTAGAAGCTGTTCTAAGTACTGCTGGTAGTGCAGTCTGTCTTCAGTTCAGGGACACAATTTGGCAGTCCATTCATTTGAAAACAGTTCTCGCAGCTTCTCAACCTGTTGCCCATAGTGCACAAACAGCTTTCTAACATCTGGAAATAAACAACACATTCATTTGCCTTAGTGTAATTTAACTGCCATAGCAACCAGGAGGCTATTAAAAATTTACAGACCCTGGAAACAGCTTTAGGAAAGTGCAATGGCAAGTAATCAACAGATTCGTAGTGCCTTCTTACAGTTACCAACTCAAGTTTTACTCTTGGACCATTTGCAGATGTTAATTCTCCCTTTTATCTTTGTGACAATTGCTGAGATTTTCAAATCCTGTTTTTTCTTTGCTTAAAAAAAGAAATGAGACTTAGGCAAAGATACTAGACTTCACAGACAAGTGGTGAAGATAGTCTCTCTGCAACTCAACTGTAGGAATAGTAACATGTTAATCCCCAACATCTGTTAAGAGAATACAGCTCAAAGCCTTCTTTCACATTAAGCTAAAAACCTTCATTAAGATGCAGGAGGGGGTGGTTTGATTTTAAAAACACTGCAATTGCTACTTAAAATCCAATTATTGTTGATACTACTCTGTACTTGGCAATCAGTGTTTTTTAAAGCTTATGTCACCTCTGTTATTTTTGCTTTATGCGGTGTAGTCATCCACAGAAGCTGTCAATTAGATTGATTCATCTTCCCTTGTTTTAGAATTAGCTTGTCATGCTTGAAAAGGGAATGATTTGCATCAGAGTGAAAGAGGTTTTGTTCTTCCATTTACTGGTATTTATACTAACAGTTGCATCAACTCTTCAGCAGTCTGAACTCACAGGACTCTCCTCACGCATACAACAAAGATTTAAACCCACTGACTCTACAGTAACAGCTTTTAACTACCTTGAATACACAGGAACTGGATTGTGGCAAAATACATATGGATACCAGGAAGTTTAAGTGTAGTTTAATACAGCATCAAACAGCATGATTACTGCTGCCCACAGAAGCAGGGTAGTACATGCAGATTTTTGGTGCAGTCGTGTCAGCAGTATTAAAAAATTCTCTCTGGAACTCTGCTGGTACAACCCCTTCCAGCTGAAGAAGTCACTTTCTTCTATACAAATGTTCACACAAATAGTTCAGAACTGCAACATGCAACAGCCACAGAGCAGTGAACAAAGGGCAGTGGAATTCACCTGGGATTTACTGCAGAAGATGCTGAGGAAATTTAAAATCCAGGATGTGCACTAAACAAACCCCTGATATGGTTTGAAACCCACACAGAGCTGGTGAAGCAAAATGGATTACTATTTGGGTCAAAACACCTCCTTGGCCCTGCTGCACTGGAATGGGAGAAGCCTAGGGGTAACCTCTAGGAGAGGAAGGCCACTTTGATGGCCTGGTCACACACCAAGCCTCTGGCCAACTACCTCGAGCCCAGGAGTCAAAGATTTCTTAGAGTCATCAAGGAAGCAATGGGGATGAGATAAAGCCCTTTTAGCCATATTTAAAATACTTTGAGGGGAAGACCCAGATTTGAGGTCTAACATTCAAGTGCGAATAATTTTTTAAAAGTAAAGTCAGAAGTTCAGGTTGAGAAATTATTGTTAAATTCTAAGTCAGCAAAGGACACATTTCAGTGAAAATGGCAGAAAATGAAACTGATTCAGTTTGTGCCCAGTGAGACATACAGATGAGAAGTTACTTTAGGCAAAAAAATTTGATTGTGAATTAATGACTGAACGCTAGAACTGTATTACTGTTGAGTGTAAACACAATTTGTTTTTCATTTCTTGAGCTGCAAAAAGGTGTTTGAGCTGTCTCAAATGATAAAAAAGTTTATCTAGTTACTTATGTCAATTGGTAGGCAAGTGTCTGAAGCCTGAGACATTAAAATCATTACAGGATTCTTCAACAATCAGTATAGGTAGTACTCCCTTATGCCTGCCAGTTCCAAGGAGATAGAAGGAAGGTAAGCACAAAGATTTGGGGAAAAGAGCACAAAGTCTTCACTCTTCAGAATTTTGGAGAATATTTTAAGAACAAGTTTAATTCCTTCCAAGAGGTATAAAAGCACATGTAGAAATTTGAATTCAGAGCAATTGCTAGGCAGAGGAGTTAACTGCAGTGTTGGTAAAAAGCACTGACAAACAGATGATAGAATTTTCATGCTGCATGAGCAAATCCTCTCACTTCAGTGAGATTACTCAGAAGTACAGCTTGAAACCCAGACTATAAAAACATTTTCTTTAGAAGCAAGGTGAACAGCCACTTGTAGAATTTCCATATAATGCATTTTTCAAATGCTCCCCCTCTGATGTCTAATGAAATCATTTATATAAAGTGAAAAGCACAAAAAGATGTCCTTAACAAGAAAAGAAAAACAAGAGGACTGCAAAAGTAGTTATCCATTCTGCTGACCAGACACATTTTACCTGGTAAGTGTTCCCAGCTTTGACATTAGGAAAATGCCACATCTCAATGCATAAGTCCTGATTCTAAAGAGGAGGAGCTTGATATGAACTTTAAAAATCCAGTTTTAATTGAAATTTTAACATTCTAAATTATTTAACAATTTCAGTGTAAAACAGTGTGTATTGAGTGCCAGAGAAGAACGAATATTCCATATTATAAAGCTTAAATGAAAACCCAAACCTGAAGTTTGAACTGTTACAGTGCACATCTTGGGGTAACTACTCACCCAGTGTGTTACTGCATCACACATGCTCAGCTGGTTTGTGTTACTGTGATAGCAGCAAAATGCAGTAGTGATGCAGTTCACTGTTAAACACAGGAGCAAACAGCAACAAAGGAGTTACATTTTTGCTGGAAGAGTTAGTCACGAGTTACACGACTTCTTTACAACAACTGAAGAGAAAGTCAAATGGACCTGATAGACAAACACAATGCAAACAAAACAGACTGGAGAAGTATATAAATTCAAACTCCTGAAAAAGGAGCTAACTTACCTTAAAATTTAAAAAGTCTGTTGAAGAAACAGCAATGCCCATATTCTCAGTGTGTTCATTACAGAAGAATCCCTTCATTAACGAGGCATGAGCACTATTTTGTTTCACAGGCTCATGAAGAAAGCATTTGATGATAAAAAGCAAAGCACAAAATACATCCTACTTCCAGAGTCATACTGTTACTGTGAAGTGGCTTCATTAACAAATGAGGACGTGATATATTCTCTCTCCATTAGAAACGTGTGAGAAGAACAATGCTTGCCACATGGTTCAAAGAAAAACAGAAAAACAAAACTGGTGAGGAAGGAAGTGCTTAAGCCTCCTGGATATCATGGCAAAAAATGCGAAGCTTAATTTGGCTTTAAGTACATTATATTTATAATTCTGAACATGTGATCATGCATTTTACAGCTAACAATGACATTTTTAAATTTTACTGTAACTGCAGAATTTCTCCCAGAAGCCAGAAAGGTGAAATCATTTCTAAGTTTTTGGTGCTGATTCTTGACCAAACGACTGGAGTCTTTAGCAGTATGATGTACTTAAAATTGCTGGGTCACATCCTCAAGTGCACTGGAGCAGCAGCTTAACAGATGGCATTGTGGAAGGTCTGCATGGACTGAACAGTGCTTCAAGACTATTTCCTCATTTCTCTTTCTGGAACATTTACCTTCACTGTTGTCTGACACCTGGTTCCAGGAGTTAGGAGTTATTATCAGAGAGGATGGCTTTGATGCCTGGGTCAACTGCAGTGCCCAAGTGGAAAAATGCATCTTTGCAATGTGCAAGGGCAGCTGATACTGGCTACTGTATAAGAAGTCCCACCTCTAACAGTCTCTGTTCTCTCAGGAATCCTTTACCTTTCCTTTCTCCTTTCCAAAATCAGACTCTTCCCATGTCTAACCGAGAACACATCATGGCTTCACTCTCTTAAATAAAATCATATTTGTTTCCCCAAGATTACCAAACATTGCAAAAAATAAATTGCATTCAACCACATAGGAAATAACAACAAAAAAGGTGACTTGGTTAAGCACACTACAATTTTTTTTTTTTTTTGGGTGAGCTTTATAGCATCTGACAAGGTTTAAAAAAAAGAAAGAAAAAGAAAACTTTACACTTCACTTTTCACAATGACGTTGATTAACTTATGTGTAAATTCTGAAGATTATCGACAACTTGTCATTTCAGTTTTGCTGGTACCTATTACAGAAACCAATACTGATAGTTGCCATTTACACCACAGTTTTGACTCTGGGATGAAGATTTAACCATTCTTGATATCCAGCAGGCATTATATTCTTAGTTCTCTGAGCAGCCTTTTTGGATATAACACTAAAATAACAGGGTCAACTGGGGGAAGACAGAAGTGACATACTTTAGATTGTGGTCCTAAAAGTACAAGAGACTCAGCACATTTCAACATGTTAACCCCCCCTTACAGTTTGAAGTTGTTCTGAAGACATTTTACAGAAACACATAAACAGTATAGAGGACTGTTCTACCTCAGCGAAAGACAAGTAACTAAGAAGAGTTTAATAGGATTCCCTGTGCTTTTCTACCTAACCATGCCTCAGGACTACAAAAATAAAACATTTTGAGTACGTAAGAAGCGTAAAAGAACACAAATATTTTGAAAACTAAACTAATGGTTTTATTTAACAAAGTTTTCACACTCTACCTTGGCTTAAAAGCCAAGATCAACAAACAAATAATGGTTCATTTAACAAAAATTTGACTAAGTACTGCTGGCTTAACATGGCAAGTTATGAGCACGCCTGCAGCTGGAACTACTTCTCTTTTATTCTAGGTTATGCTGTTCACTACTGGATTTAAACATGGATCTTCCATGTAAAGACAAGCCCTAAAAAACCAACTCATTTTTTCCTTCTTCAGTATAAAAATATAGCATGCACACACACAAAACAATTCTCCTGGCAATGATGCCTGTCATAAGTAAAACTAAAAAATAATTGAAAAATATAAAACAGATTTAAAAAAGATGCTATGCATGTACTAATGTTAACTGTGTAACAAAAACCTGTCATTCATTCTCTACTATTCTAACAGGTGGATCCAGAAAGAACATTTGCTTTTATTTAATCTTAATGTTTTCTGTGCTCTTTAGACTTAAATTGCCACTGAACAGACTTGTTACTGTAATCCAGAAATTTCTAATATTGATCCAAACATAGATACTTTAAACACAAAAGCAAATGATTACAAAATTAAGTTTGTGACTCGAGAGTTGGTTCAACTAATTACACTTTCCAAAACCAATACATTTGTTTCCTGAGATGGCTGAAAGTCACGTTTCACATTAAACTGCAATTAACAAAAATTACTATGCACAAAACCAGACATTAACTACAGCATAAAAGCACATTTCAGAAGTCACCTGATTTCACTATTATGAACTGTTGTGTTTACGTGTACACCTTAACAAAGCTCCTAAAATATTCTTTATACATTACAAAACAAGGATTTACAAAACTTTATTTTATTTCCAAGTTCTTTTATTCTAAAAATGTTGAAACATAAAAAATACCACTTTCTAAGAGACTTTACAATAAAAGGCTAACCATCTGGCATGGAAGAGGTAAGTATATGGAAACCTGTTTTAACAGTCACAAATCAGTCGCTGGTGATTAAAGAACACTTTGCTCTTAAAAGCTGGTAGGCACTTCCACATAGCCAGAAATATAATTTTTCCTACCACTCCTTTTGCCTCCCACATAAAAATATCCAATGCAATAAAAAAAAAGGTAGGATAAAAGGGTGGATGTGATGAAACAAAAGCATTATCTGAGGTTTTGAGATTGTTCATCTTGTGTAAATGTAAAGATTTTGTCCCAAAGTTTTCCTGACAAGATGGCATTATTTGGCCTTTAAAAGTGTTAGCTGAAATACCTCCCTTTTTTACCAGTACATGTTGTTTGCTCACTGCTGTATTGCTGGTTTATGTCTGTAACAGAAACTGGCTCTAGGCCAGCCCATGGGTCCTCAAGCATTGAAGGTCTGTAATAGTTTTCCACATCATTAGACACTCTTTTCTCTCTGCCATGCGCTGTACCAAATGGAGTGGATGTCCTGGGTGATCCCTTTGGAAGAAAACCATCAGGTAAAGAAACATTTAATAACTAATTCAAACTAAAAAATAAAACTAAAAAAAAACTAATTTAAAAAAATTTGAAGTGTTTCCTTGTACTGTAATAGAGCTTTGAAGCTGATTATTAATTGTAATTACTACATCTCACTTGCATCTTCCTCAGGAAATACTAACTTTGGTATAATTTTACTTATGAGTGATAATTTACCAGGATAAGAAAAAAGCACCACCAGAGTCTTCCCCAAAATACTTGTTTACATCACTCTAGCACACAGCTACAGCAAAGCAGCTCGTGCTATTTTTCATAATCTGCCTCTGTCAACAAGATGTCTAACAAAAGCTGAACAACAAAACAGGGAGTTAGAGGCTAAGGAAGAGCTGACAATATTAACAAGAACAGAAGTCAGATATTAAGTACTTACAGATTGAACACAGCATTGTATAATGCAAACAGCTACAAAGAACTCATTGGAAAAAAATCCTTGTTCAACCAAACCAGTGTTCCATGAAATTTGGGAAGAGATGACTTTAATTTATACACAATCTCAGCGGCAATCAGTGATTTAGCAGGTACTGACTTTTTCATGGAGCTTTTCATATTTCCTTTTTTTTTTTTATTATCAAGGATCACAACAATTGCTTCTGTAAAGCTGCTACAGGTCTGCAACTTAAAGAGAGCTATGACATAAAGGAATTCCTATAACCACTTTCTCCTGTTAGCATAATCCATTGTTCTTCTGCTCAGATTCGCTCCTCTAAAAAGTGAGGTTTTGTCTTAAAGCTGTGTTTATTTAAATTAATTTGTCTTAAACAAAGTTAAACAATTCATAGTATAAATACATAATAGTCTTCAAACATGCCCACTGCATTCTGCAGGATTAAAACAACAGGATTCCTTGAGACTGACTATCAGACTTTGTAAAGCAAGGTGAAAGCACTTGATAAATGGCTGCTTTCCCCCACAAC
>VZRZ01007522.1:914619-925650 GCA_013398175.1 Climacteris rufus | reverse complement strand
GTCATGAAACTACTGTGCACATAGGGTAATAAAGTGTTTGCATCCCCAGCCTACAATTAAAGACACTGAGTGAGAAGATAATGTAAGGCCACTGAAGAAATAGTTGGTCAACTTGGTCTAGACTGTGAGATTGCTTGCTCTGTCTGTGATATTTATTGCCATTGCTGTTGTTTCTTAGAGCTGGTTGAGTTGGAAAGGGTGAGGGAGAGGAAGAATGCATTGTGATTTTCTAATGATTATCTTGCATATGCAGCTACCACTGAAAGTTAGAGTATTTCCTTGTCTCATATATTCTGTCTTAAGTTTTGAGATGGGGATATTCCTTTTGTGTGTGTGTGATGCAAGTGGATAGGTCTACACAGGTCTAAACACTTTGTGAGGGTATTTTGCTTCACATTGGTCTGCTTCCCTTACCTTTAGTTTGTGTCATTCTGGTGTTGCTTGCTAATGCTTTTATTGTATCTTTCATCAGATAAGTATTTAAAAGCTGTTTGAGTGTTTGTGGAAGGCACATACTCTACAAAGAGTTTTTTTGTAGAATTGTTAGGTGATTAGAATGGGTTCTGAAATGTCATCCATAAGGTTTTCCAACTTTGAAAGGCCTTACTAATGTAATAAATTCCTAATAACCAGCTTGTTCAGAATGCTTTATTATCATTTATTAAGGGAGGGACATAAGGGAGGATGGTGAGAGAGTGTCATAAAAGCAGTCTTTATTTTTTTTTAAGACCTAAGTCACTGTTTTCTGTTTCTTGTCAGGTGCTAGTAATGTAAAGCCATTGGAGGGTGTGAAAATTCTTGATTTAACAAGGTTTGTGTTTTGTCTGTCATTTGCAATGTGTCTAAATGCAGATCTTTTGATTGGAAAAGCTAATAAATAATTTTGTTTTTTAAATATTAAAGGGTGCTTGCAGGGCCATTTGCCACAATGAATTTGGGAGATCTGGGGGCTGAAGTGATCAAAGTGGAAAGACCAGGTAAGATTTTTATTTGTCTTAGGTATAATAAGAACGGGTTGTTATATATTTATTTTTATATATATATGTATGTATGTGTGTAGATGCAACAAGAACTTTAGGTAATTAGCTTCTATTTTAATTTTGTGTATTTTTAGCTTAATGGTTTTCTTTTTCCACTCAGCACATGCACTTATCCAAAGAGTTGCTAAGGATTGGGTAATGGTAAAAAATGCTTCATTCTTATGGTATAGCTACACCTTTTAGTTTGTAAGACCATATAAGAAGAATAACAAATTGCATGGCATTTGGGTCTTTTTTAGAAATATTCCCTTCACTTGGCTCTCAGTTTTATGCATCATTACACATTTGAGGTGTGTAATCATGCCATAGCAGCTGCACATTATGTCATGTATTTTTTCCTTCTTTAAGTTTCCATGTTTTAAGTTTCTCTCTTTTGGTATTAGTTTTGAAACCAGTTGGTGAAAATAACTGAGATACTAAACTGTATTACACTCCCTATATTTTATAACATAGCAGTTTTCTAATAATTTATAACATAAATTGAGATACACTTGAAATAGTAAAGCGTACTACATTCCCTCTATTTTATTTGTAGTAGGAAATATTGATTGTTTGAGCATTTAATGAAACGTTGAATGTCTGACAAAAGTTTTGACACATCAATTTATGGGTCATCCTTATTTACTGACCATAGTTATAAAAGTTTTCACTTTTGTGACAGGGCAAAGGAACGTCAGTTTTGTAATATCAGGTTAGACCGACACTGGTCCAAGTATCTAGATAGTGAGAATGGAGCAGTGTCAGTGCTTTAGTATGAAGTAATGATTTTTGAGCTTTGCATTGTTTGTGATTGAAGGAGAAGGGCAGCATCGGAATTTTAAATTTCAAACATTTTAGAATATGGGTAATCGTCTCTTCCTCTCTTTCTGTGAGAGGATGTCTACTTTCACAGGAGTATTAATCCAAAAGGGACAGTAGTCCCACTGTGCAGTGTTCTGCACAGAAAGTATTACTGAAATGTTTTTCTTTGAATGACTTGAAGTACTAGCACAAGGAAGAGATTTCCTGTGCTCCCCCAAGCTTCCTGCTTGAACCAAAATAGTCTTTTGTGATGCTAAAACAGTACAAATGTTGATAAACAATTTATATGTTTAACTTCTGCCACAGTTGATCTTAAATGGCTGTAGACTTTGTGTTACTACAGCATATGGCACAGTTATGGCAGTGGCTATGTTGTGTAACACCTAAAGTTCTTCAGCTTATTTCTGTATCTATTCCAGTATCAGTCTTCTGTGTTGCTTCACTAAGGAAAGTCTTCAGTCATGTGAAGTTTACAAGTACATTTCTAGATGTTGAAAGAGATAAAGGAACGGGTGTACTTGCTAGCACACAGGATAGTGATTATATCTGAATTTGAGTTCAGTTTTAATTCTGTATAAATTGATTGCTAGTCTTCATGATGCTTAAGAAAAGCTTAAAATTGGAAATCAAGCATAAATGATACAATGACATCAGTGTCTGCAGCACCTTTAATGCTGTCTTGCCTTTCTGTAAGACAGGATTTCTGGAAGGTGGGACACTGCACCAGCTATAGCAAGTGCTTCTTTTGTTTGGTGTTCTGCAACATGCAACTTAATCAGTTGTTGTCTGTCAGTGGTATCTTGATGTTGTGTCTGGACTGTTTTCAGGCATAGCTTATTGACCACTTGAACTGTGTGACTTGGTCCAGGCAAGAGCTTCTGCTAAATTCTTCAGGATTGCCTAAAAGAATTGCATTGTAGCACTGCTCTAAATTAAAACAAACAAACCACCAAAAAACCCCCGACTCCCCTTTCTCCAGTCCCTCCAACTCCCTAACCCAAATAACCAAAATACCAACCCACAAAAAAAAAATCAACCAAAAAAACCTGCAAATACACTAGTGATGTGTGGCTGTATTAGTATTTTAAAGACTAAATATAATCCCAGCACTAGCAGACACTTTGTTCACTTTGCTTAGTTGCATTCACTTTTAGGTGATTTTTTGATATAAATATCCTAAAATATATATGGTAAACTAATATTTGTCCTGCATTCTAAGTGAGTCTTAGGTGACTTAAATCTTATATTGGAGGAAAGCTTTTTATTCTTTGCATATGTTGGCAGTGTGATATTGGACAACTATGAATGTGTGGTGGTATTTCCTTCAGGAGCTGGTGATGATACAAGAGCCTGGGGCCCACCTTTTGCTGGGACAGAAAGTGTTTATTTTCTCAGTGTCAATAGAAATAAAAAGGTAAATGGAGTGTGGAATTGAACATTAGCCTATGTTTTCTGTAGTTACAACTGAATATATAATGCTTCTTATTTTGATTCTTAACATATATTATGGAGCAATAGTTAGATTGACCTTAACTTACGGTGAACAAATTTCAGGAGAAAACCATTAAGTTCTTTTGAATAAAAAAGGTTGCAGATCTCTGGTATGGTGCTGAGGGTGGCTGAGGCCAATTGAAAAAGCAAGAGTGCTCCTGCTGGTATTCAGTTGCTGGTGCAAATTAACTGAAAATGCAACCTGCTGAAAGTAAGGGTTATTTTATTTGAATGATCATTTTTTTCAGGTGCATCAGCTCAGCTGACCTGAGTCAGCTGGAGGTGGAAGAGTGCTGGCATTATAGCACAGTGATGTTGACTAAAGCTAGCTTGTGAAACTTTGGGATTAATGTGACGTTTCATGACATACCTGAATTGTTTAATGGCTTTTTGCCATTGAAATGTGTTTCTGGTGTCCCCATGTGTACATGCAGTAATGGATCCTGTGTAAACCTATAGTGAACAGGCTGCATGTTTGTCAGACTGGTTTTGGTGCTTGTCTGATCCATGGATGTGATAGTTCAACTTGCTTTGCTGATTTTTTTTTTTCAGAAGGAGCTGGGTTATGTGTTAAAATTTACTTATCCAAATTATCTGTAGTGTGAAATTTGACTGTTGGTTATGTTTAGAAGAGTCTGATAATCACTAGGAGGGCTTTCACATAAATTGATAATTACTGTTTTATTTTTTTTAATCTCCAGAGTATAGCTGTCAACATGAGGGATTCAAAAGGAGCTAAGGTAATCAGAGAGGTAGGTTTTGATAGCATGCCAAGTGTGCTTATTTTGTATTGTTGTGATCCTGGGTAATAAGGATTAAACTCTGCATTTCAAGTATTAATTTGATAATTAAAAAAAATCTATGCATGCAGTAAATTTGGTAAATTACAGTATATAGCTTCTGTATGCTGTACTTTTGAACTCAATGTTCAGTGTAACTTCTAATGACTTTAGATATAAGTTTACATGAAAATGGCATCAAAAGCTTAAAATGAAGTATTGTGAGGAAATGGTCTAGTAGGCTGTTGGTTTCCTTTTACTCCTCTTGTATTTGATCTTGCTGTACTACTTCATTAGAAAGATTCAAGATGGACAGATCTGATGAAGTCAGTGTTGAAAAAGAAGAGATACTGCACTCCAGTGTTTGCAGTTTTCCAAGTGTGACGTATTCATGACTTTAGGTGCCTTACATCTTTCTGAGCAACACTGTCCTGTAGGTCAAACTTAATATTTGTTTCTTTCTCAGTATTTGACTTTAGGGTCTTTTAAGGGTGATCCATTTCTCAATTTAAAAATTAATAAAAGCATCATATTTCACGTTCTGTGAAACTTGTGTTTTGTCATCCCTTTATTTATTATTTGTTGAGAAAC
Source organism: Climacteris rufus (assembly GCA_013398175.1). NCBI lineage: Eukaryota > Metazoa > Chordata > Aves > Passeriformes > Climacteridae > Climacteris > Climacteris rufus. The sequence continues at coordinate 920,948 of VZRZ01007522.1, read as the reverse complement.
ACAAGACCTGCTATTTGCTAGTGCTGCGTTTTAAACCCTGCAGTAGTAGCAGCTGAATTCTGTTACTGTTTGTTTCAGTATCAGTTCCAGTCACTTTTTCACAGTGAGATGTGTCATGCAGTAGATGGAATTTGTCTGGTAGTATTTTTTGTTGGGAATATTGCATGAAATGGAGGTAGATAAAGGTAGATAAGGTTTTGTGATGCTTTTGATTTGTTGGCTGCGTAAAGGTACTTCATATGGAAATCTTTGGAGTTTATAAGCCAAGGCTTCTGCAATGACTTTTTTTGCAGAACAGAACCATTTATTGTTGATTTGTCGTGAAGTGGTATGTTTATTTTCTAAAAAAATTGGAAACTTCTAAAAAATTTGTTTGGCTCAGAGTCTGAATCATTTGGAAAAATTTTGCGTGGTATAACACAGATGTATTTTTGGATAAAGTAGTCATGTTCTAAGTAAGTGCAATAAAAATTTTTCCTCTCATGGAAGAAGACGAATTTGTTATTTGACCTTTAAAACTGGTGAAAGAAAAACTGTTCTATCCAAAATGTCCACTGATTCCACATGTGTGGGCTGAAGGTGTTTGAAGAGTTAAAGGCAGCTGGGCCTGTGAGTCAGGATGAACTGGAGGTAAAAATGGCATCACCTGTGAAATATTTACCATACTAGCTGTGCAAATGAGGCCACTGCCTGTGACAAAGTAACTTCTAGTTTCTATTCTTTATTAAAGTTGCTATAACCTCTAGAGCTTTCTGTTCTTAAATCAAAGCCATCTGTATCTCTGATATAGCAACTGATTAGCCACTATTTGTGACTCTGCTTGTAAAGTTGTTCATCATTCTGCTTGATTTAGAGGGCTATATTTTGAAAGCATTTTGTGCAGAGGTCTTGACACAATTATTCATCTCAAATGAAACTTCTGTTTGGAGTTTTGTCAAAAAGTATGTGTAAAGAGAAGTTATCTGTAACAGGCTTTTGTTTTCAGTTGTCTACTGCTAGTATCAGGACAAATGTGTATAAAATTCTGCATTGCTCAGCATTGTATTTGTTACTTGTGTCCATGTCGTTAAAGTACCTGATGACAAATAGAAATTGAAGTCTGTGATACTGCTTACTCATACATAAATATGATTTGTGTCCTGAGTGTAAATGCTACAAAGAAATGTAATAAGGTGAAATTTTTTTTTTTATTAAGAAAGTTAGCATGGTTAGAATAGATTTTATTTCCCTCTTGTGCGTTTTAAATAGGTGAAAGAGGGCAAATCTCAATTTAGAATCATGTTAAAAACAGGAGTAGAGAATCTGTGGATATATGACAAAATGTAGACTTGATAACTAGTCGGTGTTACAAAGCGAGCCAAAGAAGTCTGTTATTTGGGAGTCCTGGATGCTTTTCATCCTTCGGCACAGCTCTACAAAATATTTTTTCAAGGGTCTATTCCTTCATACAGGATTACATGATATCCACAAAATTATTCTTCTGTCTTCTTTGTTTCTTTATTCTGTGTCACTTGTAGCCGTGTCTTCCCTTCTAAGGTTTTTGGCTCACTGTTAATTACCTTCCAAATATTTGTATGTCTTCCTGAATGAAAATTATATTTTTCTCTTCAATTCTCCTATATGTGCCAATCCCATGCTCCGACATCTTTTTGTGGTATGTCTTTAGAACATTATTCAGCAGTTATTCTCAGCTCATTGTAACAACATTGGAGGATACTTTTCTGCTGTGTATTATTTAGCCTTAACAAACATTTTTTAAATTCATTAAGAACTTGGGAGAATTTAATTGGCTGGGAGCCAAAGGCACTTCTCTTTCACTACTTCTAGCTGATAGGTCAATGCATCCCATGCATTGCTCTCTTACTTGATAAAGCAAACTACTCACACACACACATATCACACACACACACATACATATATTTAATGCGTATGCACATTTTCCCCTCTAGAGTTCTTGTAAAAACCAAACACACCCCCACTAAAAAAAACCCCAAACAAACAACAAACTAAAAAGACACCAACCAAAATTCAATCAAAACTTTCAAAAGGTATGTGTGATTTCCTTTATGAGGTTAGTAGTATAATTGTTTGTTATTTAATTTAATGACTATTTTGGCATGAATTATGTTGTTTTTTTATTTCCTGAGGCATAGATATTGAGCACATCAGTTTCCTGTCTGGAACAGATAGTATTCCAATTCAGGTCTCTCTTGTATTGCTCTGTTAGTACATGTTAAAATACACATGGTATGTTTAGAGGATTTGTAGGGCATGAAGTGTGAAATTTCAGTTGTCACTGGACTTAAAACCCCTTGAGACTGAACATCTCCTTGAATTTTAAGAACATAGAGTTTGTTTGGCTCAGAGTCTGAATCCAGTTTTCCACAATGACAGAATTGTGGGTTCAGTGAGCATCAGTACTATACAGAGACTGCTGCCTTTATGCATCAAAGACTGTTTCCAAATTTCATGAAAACTTTAGCTGCAGAACTGGCATAGCACTTTTAAGGTGCCTGGAAAACTCACTTCTCTGAGAGCACATGGCCTGCTAAACTGGGCCCAAGTCCTTGTGTCCTCACTTGGCACTGTTGTCATCCCATGTGTGTTGCCCAGTCCAGAGGTGTGGTGCTTTTCATATTACAACACTGTGTGGCATGCTTTGTTCCTCAGAGGCTTGTATGAGATGGTGGTTCTTCAGTATGACATGGACAACAGCTTTCAAACTGTTTTAGTCCGTAAAATCACTGTAATTTGCATAGATTATAAAATCCCAGTGAAAGCAATACACAAGTTCTAAATGATTTGTTCTCTTCGGTGAATTAGGCTAAGGATGTAGCATTACTGATTTGAAAAGAATTTATGTATTAACTGTAATGGATTTAAATAGAAAATAAAATCTCCTTAACTTTATTTTTCATAGAGATGTACCATTAAAACCTAACAGCTTGCCCTATTGTGTTCCCCTTATTAAGGATCTGGAATCTGTTTCTTTTTTGACTACAGGTTCTTGACATAGTTACTTTAAAAATAGTTAATAACATATTTTAAAATGTACCTTTGCCATATGCTGCATATAGTTACTGTAGATGTTATTAATGTCTCTTCTGTGCATCAAATGAAACCATTTAAAAGTTGAATGCTGACTTGTTTAAAAATCAGCTTTTGTCTTTCCTGTTAAAGAATTGGAGGTTTGGCAGCTTCTTTGGCCTTAAATTCAGCTGAACAACCTACATGATAGAACAAAAGTGTTTGTGGTTGCTGTTAGGATCACACTAGTTTATAGAAGCTAGTGTAATACACTGTATATATTAATTAGACAGTGACATGGCAGTTTCAGAGAATGTGACTCCTTGACTGGCTGCAAATAGCACTAAGAAATTAAATATACTGGCTATGCTTAAAATGTGTGTGCACAAACATGTACCTGTCAGGGAACATTTCTTAAATTCCTGTGCACAACACAAGTAACCTGGCAAAAAAGCTACAAGTCCCACAAGGCATGTATCTTTCTTTTACCATGCAGTTCTCTTCCTTCAGGAGTTATTAACTTGTGTTACTTTTACTGAAATTTGCATGCATATATCTGTTTATAACTTTTATAAGAAAGGATGTAATTTAAGGCAATCAAGATAATATGTTAGTCCTAATGTCACTATATTTTTGGACTAAATCATTCATTTGGATGCAATGAAGAAAGTCATATTGCAGAGTTTGACAGCCCTATTATATTTGATGTGACTTTTAAGATCTTAATTTTAACCTGTGTTGTTGGACTCCCTGTTCTACTTCTACATATAGGAAGCTGGATGTATGGCCTTGTTATGGTAATTGTAATCAATTATTTGAAAATGAAAACCAATTAAAAAATATTTCTAAGGTAGAGAAAACATGTATGATGGCGATACAATCTTTCTACCCCTTTTTCTCAAGATAAGTGAAGTGATATATGTGATGAATAGTCTGTGAACTATTGCCACGCCTTAGGAATTTTATGTGATACTGATAATATCACCGTTTTGTGTAATGACTTTAGGATTTTGACAGTCTTCTTTCTAGCTATGCAGCATCTCTAATATGTAGTCTGCAGAAATGCACAGTCTAACAGGCAAAAAAAATCTCTCTAGGCTTGTGAATTTTCTTTTGTCAGAAAGACTGGAGCCATTTTAATTAACAAGATTTTAAAATCAAGTTACATAGGAATTGATTGAACTTTTGAGAGCTAATTAACAAATCTTACTAATTCTTTTCTTTTCTAAAGCTTGCAGCAGCATCTGATGTTTTTGTGGAAAACTACATCCCTGGGAAACTGGCTGAAATGGGTCTAGGTTATGAAGACATTAAAAAGATTGCTCCTCACATAGTGTACTGTTCAATAACAGGTATTTTATTTTTAATTACTCGTGTTCATTATTTCCTTTATTTCCTTATTTTAGGGTTACAAAGGTCATGTGGTTGTATAGAAGTATGTTCCTTTGATGTCAGTTAAGATAAATTGAAAGATAAAGTGAGTTAAATTCAAAAACAGATCTAGAAAAACTGTGAGGAAGCAACCATCACAACTGCTTAGCAGTTGTTCAGTGTCATTACCATGCCAGCCTGACATGTTCCTGTTGATTTCAAAGAAGCCAGGATGGGCTGGCCTGCTTGGATTTTGCTTTGAACTAGTTGAAAACTGAGATATCCTTTTTTTTTTTTTTTTTTTCCCTCCCAATAGTTTTACCAGATCAGTTGACATAGTGCAGGTTTTAAATCTGGTGATCTCAATGCTTTTTACTGCCCTGAAATATCTCTCTCTTAAGAACCTGTGCAATTACATGTTCATGGAAGCTTTATGTAACTTTGCTACAGTATGCTGCCTGGTAGCTGAAATGGTAGAAGAGTTGTATGTACTTTATAAAAGCTGGGAAGAATGAAAAGAAATATATAAATATTAGGAACTGCATACATATAAAAATAGTTTTAAGTCTGAAAAACTGCTTAAAAATTCCAAGAAAAACCACCCCCAAAAATCTTGATCAAGCACTAAAATTAAAAGTCTAATATTAAAATGCAATTAAATTACAGCAGAAGTTACAGATATTTTTAGACTGGTTTCAGATCTTAATTAAAATCTATTTAGCCTCTGAATTTTTGAAGAAGAATATATAGCTTTGGATTTTTAGTTACTGGATATGGATGTCATTTAATTGAAATCAAATAACTTTTTAGTCTCTTGTGGCACTTTTAGTATTGTGTTTGTGTGGCAAATGTCTGAAAATTACAAGATCAAAAAGACAATTATATTCAGGGCTTGCTGAGAATCTTTGTTTAAATGCCTATTTAGGTTGGTCGGTGGCTAGTTATGGCAATGTTTTTCACATTTGCTTGTGCATATAATCTCAAAAATGGAATTTGTCAAGTGGTTTTTGCATTTTTTTTGTTTAGTTGCAGTACCCATAATGATAAAAAGTAAAATTACATCCAAGCAACAGTTTGTGTGAGGTACAACACCCTCTCATTATGTGTCAGATGGTCCAGTCTCTTAATCAACTTTTTGACTTTGTGCTTGTCTCAGTAAGTCCCTGTCTGCCTTGTACAGGGTAGCCCTGAGCTAGGCACAGTACTACAGATGTGGCCTCAACAGTGCTGGGAGGAGGGAAAGTATCTACTGCCCTGGCCTGATTGACATTCTTCCTGATGCATTGCAAAATACTGTTATCCTCTGCTTCAAGGATGCATAATTTGATATGTTGTGTTTAAGTGCTCTCTCACTTTCTCAACTGAGGGTAACTTCCTTGCTGCAGACTTTCCCTCTCATCTCAGGGACCTGGGACTCCTGAGAGATATCTTTTTTTGGTAAATACTGAGGCAAAAAAGCAATAAATGCATCTGCTAAGAGCTAAGTGATGTTTGTCAGGCATCCATAAAGCAACTTGAAATCTTAAGTTATGGTTGCTTAAGTCTTGGATACTCAATAGGTGATAAGGAACATCTATTTAAGGATGATGCCTCTTTTAGGAATGAAAAGACACAAGCTCTAGTTCCCTTCAATAAAAAAAGGTCAGATCAGAAATCCATTGAGTGAAGATAGGAAATGGCAAAGGATCAATCTAAGCATATTAAAAGAAGCAACAAGACTAGGACAAAATGTACATCTGTGACAGAGGGAGCATGATGCTGATATCCAGGAAAGGGTTTTTGGCCCAACCAGGCAGAAAACTGAATTAAGAAGGAAGAATTCCTGATTAATTTCCAAAACCTCTGTGACCTAACTCTAGATATTAGAATTCATAACTGTTTTGTGCTGTGGTTGACTTTGCTACATTCAAATAGGTGCCTTTTTTTTTTTT
>VZRZ01007522.1:893624-914581 GCA_013398175.1 Climacteris rufus | reverse complement strand
TTTTTTTTTTTTTTTGAATAGAAATGGAACTAGGTATGAATCTCTGGAACTCAAGGGTCAGTCAAATGTTAGTGAAAGTGAAGATCTATCCAGGGCAAGTCAATCAACCAGCCACATTACAACTACAGCTGTTAAGAAAGAAAGAAGGGTAATTGTTGTAGGTGACTCCCTTCTGAGGGGAACTGGGGGCCCCATATGCCAACTGGACCTGTCCCACAGGGAACTTTGCTACCTCCCTGGGGCCCAAGTAAGAGATACTACTAGAGGACTCCCTGGACTGTTGCAGCCCTCTGATTATTACCTCATTCTGGGTGTCCAGATCAGCAGTGACAAGTCCTAGGGCAATCACAAAGACTTCAGTGCACTGGGACAACTGTTTGAAAAGTTAAGAGCATGGGTGGTGTTTCCCTCCATCCTTTCAGTAGCAGGGAAGAATGCTGAAAGAAACAGGAGAACCCCCTGATCAACACATGGCTTAAAGACTGGTGCCATTGGTGCAATTTGGGCTTTTTCCATCATGGGTTAGTTTATACAGCACCAGGCCAGCTGGAGATAGATGAGACTTGCCTGTGTGAAAGGGTGAAGAGGATTCTAGGCCCGTGAGTTGGCAGGGATGATTGAGGGGGTTTTAAACCAGGTTTGTATGGGGAAGCAGGTAAGACCAGACTCACTAGAGATGAGCCTGGGGATGATGATGCCAGGGTGGGGGATGAAACTGATAGCCTGGCTGAAGTGCATCTACATCAGCATATGTAACAAACAGGAGGAGCTGGAGGCCATTGTGCAGCAGGAAAGCTGTGATGTAGTTGCCATCATGGAAATGTGGTGGGATGGTTTGTGTGACTGGAGTGCTGCAACAGGTGGCTACAAGCACTTCAGAAGGGACAGGTGAGGTAGGAGAGCTGATGTGGAGGCTCTGTGCATTAGGGAATATTTCAACTGTATAGAGCTCAAGGATGACAAGGTTGAATGTCTATGAGTAAGAATCAGGGCGAAGGCCAACAAGGCATTCTGGTGGGAGTCTGTTACAGACCATCTAACCAGGATGAATTGGTGGATGAACTATTCTGTAAGCATCTGGCTGATGTTTTACAGTTGCTAGCCCTTGTTCTTGTGGGAGACTTTAACTTGTGGACTGTCTGCAGGAAACTCAGCACAGCAGAGAGGAGGCCGTCTAGAAGGTTCCTGGAGTGTGTAGAAGATAAATTCCTGACGCAGCTGGCAAGTGAGCCTGTCAGGGCTGGTGCTCCACGAGACCTGGTGTTTACAGACAAGGGCTGGTGGGAGGTGTGGTGGTCAGAGGATGTCTTTGACACAGTGACCATGAAATGATAGAGTATTCAATTCTTGGTGAAGTAAAGAAGGGGATCAACAAAACCTCTACCTTGGACTTTCGGAGGGTTGACTTTGGCTTGTTCGGGACACTGGTTCACTGAACTTCTTGGAAAACAGCCTTTAATAACAAAGGGGTACAACATACTTTAAAAAGGAAATTGTAAAGGCACAGGAGCAGGCCATCCCTATGTGCCCAAAGACAAGCTGACAGGGAAGAAGTCTGGCCTGACTGAATAAGGAGCTTTTGCTGGAACTCGATATAAAAGAGAGATTTTATCACCTTAGGAAGAACGGGCAGACAACTCAGGAAGAGTACAAGGATGTTGTTAGGTCATCTAGAAAGAAAATTAGACAAAAGCTCTTTTAGAATTCAATCTGGCCACTGCTGTGAAAGAGAATAGAAAATGTTTTTATAAATACATTAGCAACAAAAGGACGGCCAAGGAAAATTTCCATCCTTTTTTTGAATGCAAAGGGCAAAACTGTAGCCAAGGATAACGCTGAGGCACTTAATGCCTCTTTTGCCTCAGTCTTGAACAGGAAGATTGGTTATCAACCAGCCCCCTGAGCTGGTAGACAGGGACAGGGAGCAGAATAGACCCTCTGTTATCCAGGAGGAGTTAGTTAAGTGACCTGATGGGCCACTTAGAGCTCACCAAGCTGCTCTCCATCATTTGTCATCAGTCCTGACTAACCAGGGAGGTCCCAGACAAATGGAGGTTGGCCAGTGTTGATGCCCATACACAAGAAGGGCTGGAAGGAGGATCCAGGGAACTACAGGCCTGTCAGCCTGACCTTGGTGCCTGGGAAAGTTATGAAACAGATTTTCTTGAGTCCAATTGCACATATAGGATAGCCAGGAGAGCAGGTCCAGCCAGCATGGGTTTATGAAAGGCAGGTCCTGCTTGACCAACCTGATCTCCTTTTATGACCAGGTGACCCACCTAGTGGATGAAGGAAAGGCTGTGGATGTTGTCTACCTGGACTTCAACAAAGCCTTTGATACTGTCTCCCACAGCATTCTCCTGGAAAAGCTGGCAGCCCATGGCTTGGACAAGTACACTCTTTGTTGGGTTAAAAGCTGGCTGGATGGCCAGGCCCCGAGAGTAGTGATTGGTGCCACATCCAATTTATGGCTGATTATTCGTGGGGTTCCCCAGGGCTCAATATTCGGGCCAGTCCCGTTTAATGTCTTTACTGATGATTTGGATGAGGGGACTGAGTGCACTCTCAGTCAGTTTGCAGATGATGCCAAGTTGGGTGGGAGTGTTGATCTGATGGAGGGTAGGAAGGCTCTGCAGAGGACAGGTTGGGTTGATGGGCCGAGGCCAGTGGTGAGGTTCAGTAAGGCGAGGTGCCTGGTTCTGCACTTGGGTTGCAACAACCCTATGCAGCTCTACAGGCTGGGGGCAGAATGGTAGGAAAGCAGCCCAGAAGGGACCTGGAAGTGCTGGTCATCAGCAGCTGAACATGAGCCAGTGTGTGCTGAGGTATCCAAGAAGGCCAGTGGCATCCTGTATCAAAAATAGTAATTGTCCCCCAGACTCGACATTAGCTGGTTCAGTGCCTGCTGGCTGCATTTTGTGTTTGTGGTTACATGATATTAGCCATTACCCTGTTATAGGTTATTTGCAAGATCCTTGAAGTGGTTCAGATGCTCAAGCAGTTCACTCCTAGTGATACCATACTTGCATATCCTTTTATGTAGGAATTTCTATTTTGTACTGCTTAATGTGATCCAGATTGGGCTGGGCTGTCTTCAGACTCTATCACATTGGTCAGGTGGCCGTGAATGGTTCATATGTGCCATCTGTAATGTAACACCACCTGTATGTATTTCATTATCTCTCTTTCTGGAGAGTAGGTAAATTATCACAGACATGTCATCAGCTTACTTTTCATTTATTATTTGCTTTGTCCTCCTTGCTTTAAGTTGCAGTACCACCATGAAATCTAGTCTAATCAACCCTGGTTCTAGTAGTGTATGGTTCCTTCTATCCTGCCTTTCTCATCAATTCTGATGGCCTACAAATAACAACATTAAAAAAAAAGCAGAGCCATGACAAAAAGGTCTCCTACTCTTTGAAGTCTTCATTTGAAAAAGCAGAAATTCTTGTTTTTTTAAGAATACAACTACAATTTGTGTTTTTTAATGCAGCAAAACAAACCTGCTTCCTTTTTTAGTTTTGTGTTTAAGAAAAGATGAAGCATTCTATGAGAAATTCTGAAAACATTCAAACTTCTCTTTCTTATACAACTTGAAATTCAAGATTGGACTCCATTATATCAATTACTTGTTAATGAAACATATATGGAGGTGACTGGTTCAGCTGAATGGGCATGTATTATAGCAAAATATAAAATCTAGAAGACATGCATCTTAGAAATCAAAGATATGCTATGCAGTATTGAGCCATGTTTCTTTAATACAGGAATAATTTTTGTGTGGAGTTGCCTCTCTAAATTTTGGACTACTGCAAATAGTAAAATGAAATACAGTGTAAGTTTTTCAGGAAGACCAGGGTCATATGTAGGTGAAGAGTTTAAGCATAGGTATGCCAGATGCTGTCTCTTTTATGGCAGTTTTGGAAGTCGTGATTAGCAAACCGAGTTTCTTATCCAAACAGCTCTGATTGAATGTATACATCTGTGCAGTGACTGGTGCAGGGTTTTGAGGGTTTCCAGGTCATTTCCCAGCCTTCCTGCTGCTTTGAGTGCACTTGAGCTCCAAATTGCCTGTTCTCACTCACAAGCTGGCTTTACTGATGAGAGTAATCTTAGAACTGGTTTAAATATAATATATTTTGATAGTTCTGTGGTTGAGATTGGTTTAAGTTCTGGAAAATTGGATGGTTAAAGTAAATCATGTACAGGTCACAAGGGAGTGGCCATTTTGATATGGTCTGCATAATGCTCTCTCTAAGAAAGTCACAGTTTATTCCTGAACGGGAGGGGGCACTGTTTAAAAGGACAACTTGGTTTCCAAATCCAAACACTTTTTTCTTTTTTTCCTTAAAGCCTCTGAAGGTAATATGTTTTCAACGAATTTTATAGTTCATTTTTAAATGATGAAAGCTACTCCTCTCAGGTTCTCTGACCTAGCCCCTTGTTCTGCTAATTTACCTGAATTTGGGTTACTCTTCTCTTGTGTGCAGGTTTTGTTTATTCTTCCTTTTCTAAGTAATACTTTATATCATATACAGGTTGCTTTGTGTGTTGCTGCTGGTATCACAGAATCCTGTTTCAGCATTTTATGTAATTCTGTTTCTTAGAATATAAATGTGATGCTTAGTTTTCTGCCTTTTGAGGCAATTTTACTCCTGTCAAGACTTTTTAGTGTATTTATGCAAAAAAGAAATTGAATACAGAATTACAGAATCACAGAATAGGAAAGGTTGAAAGTGTGTAATATGGTCCAACCTCCCTGCTAAAGCAAGATAATCCCAGAGCACATTGCACAGGATTGTGTTGAGATGGTTCCTGAATATCTCCAGTGAGGGAGACTCCACACCCGATCTGGGCAATCTGTGCCAGTGCTCAGTCACCCACACAGTAAAGAAGTTCTTCCTCAGGTGGAACTTCCTGTGCATCAGTTTCTGCCCTTTGCCTCTTCCTTGGCATCACTGAGAAGAGCCTGTTCCATTCTCCCCATTAGACATTTACACACATTCATGAGGTCCCCTCCCAGTTGTCTCTTCTCAAGGCTGAACAGGCCCAGTCCCTTCTCCCCAGGTCCTTCTCTGCAGAGCTGCTTTCCAGCATTTTGGCCCCCAGCCTGTACTGATGCAGGGGGTTATTCTTCCCCAGGTGCAGGACCCTGCATTTGCCTTTGTTGAACTTCAGACAGTTCTTCTCTGCCCATCTCACCATCATCCAGTTCTTCTTTCCCATCTCTGCCAAGGTCCCTCTGAAGGGCTGCACTGGAGTATCAGCCACTCCTCCCAGCTTTGTGTTGTTGGTGAGCTTGCTGAGGAGGCATCTGCCCCTTCATACAAGTCATTGATGAACAAGTTAAACACTACTGGGCCAAGTGCAGAACCTTGGACCATTGGTGACAGGCCTCCAGCTAAACTCTGTGCCCCTGATCATGATTCTCTGGGATCTACCACTGTACATAGCAATAATCATAGGAAATCTTCTATTAAATTATTCTTAGTTTCAATCAAAGTAAGTGATGATAAACTTTTGGAATTGGTATTTTTATTAACTTCATGTTACTGTAAGAGTTTACATTTCTTGGGGATTTGCAGTCTACAACCCAAAGAACTTAGTCTTACTCTGAATTTCCAAATACTTTGACTCCACTAACCTGTTTATTTGTTGGCAAACAGTGTGTTACTAAAAAGGCAAAAAATAGGTGGAAAGAGTAGCAAAAATTCTGTAGAAGTGTTGTGTGTCACCTGAGTTTTCTATGGGTCTGAATCTGGAACTATAGCTTTAATGTACATAAAGTTTTAAAGATCCATAAATTAACACATTCCAAAACGATAAGTAAATCCTTTGTGTCTCTTGAGTGATTCTGATGAATTATGAGAAGGAAAATAGTTCTTCACTCTACCTATTTACATAAGGTTTAGGAATAATTTGAAAGAACTAGCATTTGGTACTTCCCAGTATCTTGTTTTGTACTGATAATTTGTAGTGACTTCCAATGAGAAGATGTAATCTTATAGTTTTGATGCATATCCTACTTTGTCTGTAGTATTTTCACAACAGTAAAGAAAAGCCAACCACAATGTGTTTTGCTGGGCAAAGGCTAGCCAAAATTTTCTGCATCTCCTCTAATTTGTGAACTAACTGTGGTAAAATGTGGAATTGCCTTGGATTAGGTACAATTTTTAGACTCTCTCTTAGCAAATGTTTCCAGTCCATAAAATTACACGTGACTTTGAGTGTCTGTGTCTTCATGCCCACTCATTCCCCTGATGATTGATGTGTTTGTGGCTTCTATATGGTTTTAGTCTGGATATATTTACCTGGTACAAATAGATAGATTGCCTACCAAAAAAGCAGTTTAAAAAAAACATGGGGCGAAATAATTTCTTGGTTGTGTAAATTATTTGTTGATAGCACACTAATAAAAAATTGTTGTATTCAGAAGCTGACTCAGGCAATGGTTGCAGTTGTAACTAAATAATAGCAGCTATAGGAATGGTCTTGATATGTTCAAAAGTTGTTAAAATTCGTAACCCAAAATTGCTTAAAAAGGATTTTTTTTTTTTTAAATTACAAAAAGACAAACCAATCATAAAACTAGGCACAACAACTTGGGGGGTGGGGGGGGAGACCAGGAAAAAGAAAAGAAAGAAAAAAGATTAAAAATCCCACATGCACTGCAAAATGTGTAGGCTAGTTGAGCAGAACATGATTTCAAGCAGGATGATGTGCAGAATGAAATGGAAATTAGGAGAATTAACTGATAATTACAGTTACAAGTGACTTTTAAATATATTAAAAGCAGAAACAGTTTTGAGAATGAGTTTAATTAGTAAAGAATCTGGAAAGTGCAAAAAATAATTGATGTGCTGATAACAGTATTCAGTAAAGGGTGTTCATAGAAAATTTTTCAGTAAATGTATTGTTTTCTACTAATGGAAAATAATGCATTGTCTGATGTGTCAAAGAGGCGTTGTCAGAAAAAATGTGAGATTGTGCTTCTATTAGTTCTTAATGTATTTTACGAACAAGGAGGAATGTCTGGAAAACTGTGACCATTACATGGCTCTGAAACACAGAAATCACAGGTTTGCAAGCTTTGAGATATGAACTTAAGTGCTCACAGTGATTGAATAAAGCATTTGGAGGGGAAAATTATGAAACTTCTACCTCAGCTTGGTTTAGTAAAAGTAGAGCCTTCCAGCATTGGGAAAGAAAATCAAGCTTCTCTAATCTGTTACTTTCTGCAGTAGTTTTTGCATCTGTTAGTTTTGTTAGTTGGAAGATGGACAGATTAAAGACTTGGTCTGTCATTTTTTTGATAGCTTGAAGTTTTCTGTTAAGAAATCTCCAGTTAAGAGAAGTTAAGAGAAGAGAAGTTAATCAGGGTCTGGAGATAAAGTGGTCTGTGAAAAATTGTTGAGAAATTAATTAGCAGATACATATTATTTTTAGGACGATATAATTACTTATCTGTAGCAGGGTAATAAAACTTGTGCTATATATTTTGACTGTAGTAAAGTTTTTGATGCTTTTGAGTGATGCTTTCATAGACAAACTAGGAAAATGTGATGTACAAGAAGTAAAAACAATTGGTTTAAGTGTGATCAGAAACTCCCTGATATCTTAGTTGTTTTGTTATGTAATGAATAACTATAGGTACTTCATGAGTGACATGGAAGAAAGTGCCACAGAACTGATCTTGCTGGGTATTTTTCTTCATTTTTTTGCTTTCTATTGGTGATGGAATACAATGTGGATGAGCCCAAAATTCTCCTGTGATCATATGCTATTGGGTCTTTGTGGGGTTTAGATTTGAGGGGAAGGAAGAACCTGATTTGCAGGTAGAAGGCATCACTACTGTTCTTTAGAATATTTTCTGGGGGTCTGGCTAACTCTCAGAAGAGTCATGAAGGGCTGGCCTCATGAACTCTGCTCAGTTTTTCTTACTAAAGCCTGGAATTGAAACCGCTCTTAACAGTCTCTCTGTCAACACAGCCCTATAGATAGTTGTGTGTTTAAGTCCTGATGTAAAAGGTGCATTTTTAGTGGCCTGAGAACTCTGTGCAGCTATGAAGGCCCATAAAGCTGAAAGGGAGTCAACTTATACAGCAGGATTAGAATGAAAAATTACCTTGACAATTTTTTTTAGATAAATAAAAGAGGAAGGGTAGAATTAAAGATTCGAACAAGTACAATGTACTGTGCTTAATCAGAAATAATAAAGTAATTTTAATAGAGTATGGGGAACACTGGGTTAAAAAAGTGTTCTCAGAATACTTGGTTGTAATGATGGGGAATGATCAAAGTTGAACATGAGTCAGTGATGATATTGTTAGATGCAGGACTAGTGTCATACTGGATTGTATAAAGATCAATATGGCCTAAATGACTGTTTCTCTGCCTTGCTCCATACTTGTAGGGTTAGAAGGTGAAGCTCTGCTTCTGGGTACCACATTTCAAAAACTATGTGGAACACTGAAGAGAGGTGAAAAACTTTGCATATGAATGATAGCTTGCAACTTCAGTTTTTTTCTTAAAAAAAAGCTTCTGTGATCAGAAGGCAGTAGTGTGGTTGGCAATCTGTCTCTTCCTAAAGCATTCCGTACATTTTCACACAACACCTCTTAAATGAAGACACTGACAGTATGTTAAAGTGTCAAAACCCCCTTTGCTTAATGAGTGGAATTATCCAAAATGCTACTTGGAATTCAAAGAATGAGTGTGTTAAGAAAAGAAAATCTCAAGCAAAATTTTAGGAGATAGTAATTAAAATACGAGTTCAGACATGACAATTGGAGAAGTGGATTGTCTTTGTTTTCAGAGAGTTAAGTAATTGGAACTACAAGCACAGCATACAAAGTAAAAATTGATACAGGTATTGAGTATTTTGGTGCTTTTCTGCCCTGCACCAATGTGCTGCTTTGTAATTCTCGGTGTAAACTGCATGTTTGCACAGATTGATTACTGGTTCCTTTTGCAGTAAAGAACCAGCTTTATGGCATGCAGCAGGAGCTCTAAGACTTTATTACGCTTCTTGTGTGTAATTACTCTGATACCTGAGGTGGCCATTGATATATAATCAAATGGACTGAGGCTTTAAGACTATATTAATTCTAAATGTGAATTTCTTCAGGAATGTGGAACAGTTTTAACTTTTATAGCACAAGTGTTAAATATTGTAGAACAATGGCCTCATAAAAAAGTAAAAAATAATGTTATGATTAGAAGTTTGCTTGATGTAAGTCAAAACCAAGGAGCTGATTCTCCCTATGCTTCCAGGCAGAAGGAGTTTTTCAAACTATCATTTTTTACTTCCTGCATTCACCATATGAATAAAGCAACTAATGAATCTGAGGAGACAATTTTAATTTCTGGTTGTATTATACAGTGTTTGCAAGCAGAATTTCTACAATTTAATTATTTAGAAAAAGCTTAGTGTGGAAGAGGTAAAGTTTTGTATTATCTCATAAGTTCTGGGTACCTGATTTCTTTCTAGACATCTAAGCAGATTTATGCCTTGGCCTGAAAAAGTAGTCATATGTCATTTGAGTATTTAAGTTGTGTCAATTTTTCCTTTTGGCTGAGCCATTGAACTAGAAAACTGTAATGTAAAGAGGCAGAGTGATTGCTTATGTGTGGAAATTAATTGGCAGGCATGCATATGTCCAAATACTACTTCAATAATGTAAAAAGTTCTTTTTCACTATACCTTAGAACAAGAAATCCCTTGTTTCTGTGAATGAAGCAACAGGAATTGTTTCTAAGAAAGGAATCATTCAGCACAGCAGTGCATTGGTGTATCAGTGGTGGTTTTAGGTGGTACATGGATCTGCTGGTAAATTCCCCGAGAGAACTACTGTGGTCTGTTTGTGGTGCTTCTTTCCTTTGCAAAAGGGAACTTTTGAGGCCAGTTGGACTACATTTACATCACTTAATAGTGTTGTGTAGAAAAAACCCAGGAGCTATCTCTAAGCCAGCATGGTAAATTAGACCTCAAGTACTATAGCTGCATTGCTTTTGTAGCCTAACTGGTTGAGCCATTTATCGTGGTGTAGCAGCATGTGCTGCCAATGTACTCTCAGTACTTTTTTAGGATCAAAAGATAATTTGTGTAAATGCAAAACTTCAGGAAGGAGATTCTGAAAATGGGTATCCATTGATGTAAAGAGAGGTGGTACTACAACTGATGCTTCTGAAAATTTGCCCTTAGGTATTTCAGTATTAATGTCCTTAAGTTTTAAGGCCTTGCTTCATTTTGACGGTAAGTGTTTAGACAGTTTTGTGCCCCTCCTTTATTCTGTCTTGTAGAAAGTAACCTGTGAAGTCCCAAACCTCCTTGGTCTTGCCATGAGACCCATTCCAAAACAGTCTGCTGCGTTAGAATTGGCATTTTGTGGCCAGTATTTCTTCCCAGGGTAAGGTACTTAGTATATGGACTATAAACTGCAATCCTAAACACATGAAATTTAATTTTTGTAAATATTACGTGTAAAATAAAGCAAATACTGTTATAGCCTTCCACAGTTGACTGCTTTATTCAGAATTAAATGATGAGGATCAATGGTAGCTTTTAATTTATTTTCTTAGCCCATGGTGCCAATTACTATCTTACTGAAACACAGCTACACAAACAGGGTGTACCTTCTGATGGTGTATAAAGAACTTGATTTTAATTTCTGCTGCTTTTGAAGACCTCCTAAATCTTTCCAGCTGTCTGTTTTGCATCAAAGGATCCATCTATAAGGAGGTGTTTTACCTCATGCTTTTCTGGACGAAAATGAAAAGCATTATGTAGGTGTATTAGACCCAGGGTTATTTTTCCTCTGTACTGGGTTTAGAAATGTATTTGGTGTTTTTTCTTGGTAAAGAGTTTGGTTATTTTGTGATAATTTTTACTTTTACTGAAGAAAAATCCTCATGATTCTGGTGAAGACTGGGAAACAATGACTCTACTAGTAATCAGACTTGCAAACAGATGGCAAATAATGGGACTGCTTTGGATTACTTCTACTTTTATTGTTCACATATTTTTTGTATTTCTTTTTAAGCATCATATGTTTTAAAAGCCTGATTCATAGAATTTGAATTTTTTGGGACTGTCTGTTAAAAGTATTGTAAAAGTAATGTTTTTCAAAATCTCCACAGTTTTCGTTTTGTTTTGTTTATGTTGTGATTAAGTAAGTTCAAAGTGCCTGAAACTTGCAAAGGTTTTCTGTGTATCTTACCCCTAAACAGTTGATTTGGGAAGTTTTGAATAACTTTACTTATTCAGGAAGACTATCAGCTGCAAACTGTTGGAAGCTGGGAGAGTACTCAAGAAGAGTATGAGGCTTATCCTGTTCATCTTGTCATCTGTCTTTCTGTGTTTCTGGAGACAGAATATGAAGCTAGCTGGTCTTGAGTCTCCATTTGCATTCATATTCCTGTGCTGCTCTATGGTTAAACCCCTTCAAATACACTTTTACAACCCCTTTGGAGAGCGTGAGTTGCCAAAATGTTGCAGAGTAAAATGTGAAGGAGCAGGGTTTGACTGAGGTGTGTTGCAGAGCAATTAAGTTTGGTAGCTCTTAATTGGAGGAGAAATAAAATGTGCTTGGAGTCTTTAGGTTTTCTAGGGGTGATAGCAACGGTGCTTTTAAACCTGTGTTATACACAAAAAGTGTGTATTCAATTCCAGTGTGATTGAAATGTAAATATTACAAAGGTGGATTTTCAGGGTATTTTACAATAAAACCGAACTTCAAGATATCTCATTGTACAGGACTAATGTAGTTATGCTGTGTCAAGATGCAGAACCAAAGGGTAATTTTCCTACTTAAAGCAAATTCCTGTTGCTGGTGGGTTTGTATGTTTTTCTCTACTTCTTGCAAAATTAGCACAGGCCAAACAAGTCTATTCAAAGGAGGAGGTTTCTGTAAAATTCATCTGGTTGACAAACTTTTTGGAACTGAGCTTGAGGCTGTTTTCTATACAACAGGCTTCTGTCAGCACAGCTGTGCTGGACAGGAACGTGAAGAGGTGCTAACCCTGACTGGTTTAGTTGTTTTGGCAGAAGCCATTAGCAAATATGTTATTATATTGAAAAACTTTTCTTATGCTGGTAAAATTGTTCTACTTGGACATGTTTCTCTGTAAATGGTTTTGCATTCTAGAATGAAGTGCAATTCGGTCTGGAAAGCTGCATTTGCCCTATATGTGCAGGGTTTTGCCAGTACTTCTGAAATACTAAGGGGGTCTGGTGTTGACACAGACCAAACTTTCAAAATGTATCAGTAACAAAAATAAGTATGAAAAGGGTGGAAGCTGAAAGGTGACATGTTGAAAAAGGGGTTGCTGAGAAATGTGTGGGAGCTGACAGAATCCCTTTTCTGTTGGTAGGACTGATATCCTTACATGATTCGGATCTTCTGTGCACCTCCAGGAAGGTGGACTTTTTTTAGCTGAGTGACACTAAGTCTTTGAGTTTTTGCTGCTTCTGTCACCAGCACACCAGCAGCAGCTAGAGTGCATTAATTTTTTTTTCCTGTAAATGATTGAGCTACTCCTTTGCACTGGCATTTAGTGTCCTAGCAGGAGGGCTTAGCTGTTTTTTCCACTCTTATTTTTTCAGTCACACATAGCCTGAATGTCCAAAATACTGTGAGTTTAGGAATAAGAAACTGTTGAAAATGAGTGCTATTCTGGAACACTGTGTTCCCATTCTTTGTTCAATATGAAGCGTATACAAAGTTTAATGAACTCATGATTCTTCCTTGCTTTAAAATTAAGTATTGGCTTTCAGCTGTGCATGAAAGTAATGTTTTTCTTATGCCTTCTCACTCCATTGCTCATTCTTCCATCTAAATAGCAGTATTTGGTATAAAATCTAAAACTTCAGAATTTTGGACTCTGTCCTAATGAAGAATACCATATCAGACAGAATCTATGAGTTGTAAGATTTAACACTGGGTTAGTTTACAGTGAATGAAACCAGATTAGACACTGAAAATCCTGGATATGAACAACATAACACAGTACAACTGTGAAGACACTTACTGATGGTTTAATGTTTATTTTTCAGTAGCTATTATGCTTGGACTGGTGCCTAGCTAAGTTAACAGAAATAAAGCTGGAAGATTTTAGGCATCTTCAGAAGCCATGCAGCAGGCTTTTGTAAAGCAGTAGTTATTGTGCTTGAGCTGTAATAGTCTAAAGAGAAGATACAAAAAAATATAATGAAATATTTTGTTTGTTACTACTTAAGATTTCTCTGCTGGTTTGTAAATTAATTATTTTTCAGGGAATCTCCTGTCTAATAGCATTCTTTACTATGCTTTATCTTGTTTTGTTAATCTTTTTTCCTTGCCTGGTGGACTGACTTAATGAAGATTGTAGGATTTTTGTTTGTTTGTTTGTTTGGTTTGTTTGTTTTACTGTTTCAGATGGTGATGTTTTGTGATTTCACCAAAGAAGGGAGTATAACTGATTAAAATGATGCAAAGATCCAATGTCTTTGTCGTGCCCTTTCATGGTATTTTCTGTAGGTGTTGTTAGATTTGTAGGAAGACTGTAAATAGCTGCTGTTTACCTGAAAATGTTTCCCAATAAGCATATGGTTTTCATTACTTGTGTTTTTAGAATACTGTTCTAAAATAAAACAGTCAGTAGCTAACAAACAAAAAGAACACAGTTTTGGGTGTAGAAGACACAACGTATTTAAAACTTGCCTGTTTTTTGTCATTTTTAGAAACCAAAATGGTGGCAGTATCTAGCACTTTTCCATGTACTTGATCATTAAAAGCACTTTGTATCCCAGTGTTTATGCCAACAGCTGATACCCACTGATCTGCAAATTGTCTTGTAGAGAAAACTTTGACATAGGAAGGAGTGGATGTTACTGGGAAGTAAGCGTGCAATGAGAATAGGTTTGTGGATAACAACTTCTGATAAGTAAAAACTCTTGTAAAGAGAAAAGAATAAGCTGTTATACATAGGACAAGAAGCAACTGTTACAATTTCAGCGAAAAAAAGATTCCAATTAAACACTCAGAAAAGCTTTCTAATAGACAGGATGACTTTCTTGTCCAGGAGTAGAGTCCTTGTGGTTCTTGCAAAGTCAGGATAGGGGTACCTACTGCCATTGTGATCATGTCTGACCACTGTTTCAAAAGGAAAATAGGAGGCCAAAATTTGTAACCTCTTTTAAGAGTCTACCTCTTTCACAATTATTTTATGCCATTGCAACTAAAAGGTGCTTATTCATATAAAATCTATATTCTTTGTACAATAAGAAGGGGTGCTATATATCATGTGCCTGCTCAGAACATATAACATATGATTGTTTGTCAGGTTTTTTTTATTTCTGTCAAATCAAAGTAATTATTTTAAAATATGTGGGAATTAATTTGTTAATGAATCAAACTTCTTTTAAGATTAAAAGTGAAAAGTGTAAATATGATAAAATATGTGGTCTGGAAATAAAGATATCTCATCTGCTATATTTTTTTCTAATTTTGTTAACTTACAGCAGATCTGAAAACTTTCACAAACTGATGTCCCAAGATGTTTGAGTACGTGTCCAGTCAAAAGGTTGCTCAGTTATTCAGACTGAGACTGGTATCTTGTTATACTGTGTTCTGTATTTTATTTATTTAGAAGATGCTTGTCATCAATGAGATACAAGTCAGAGAATTTGATTAGAGGTAATTGTATCAGGGAAATCTGTGTAGAGGGTAAAAAAACAGTTACGTGAAATAGTGGTTATCCATTAGAGTTTTTTTTTTTTTTTTTACTGAAGGCCAAGATTCTTTTGACATATGACCCTTCCTAAGCAGCCAATTGGCAAAATCTGTTAGTAGAAAAACATTCAAGTTAGGCAATACATTAAATTAATCGGTTATTAAATTTATCTGTTTTGGGTAACCACATGCATTTACTTTTTACGCCATATTAAATATGTGTAAATAATCAGCAACTACTATCTTTAACTATACATTTTATAATGAGGGAATCTGTTAATGTTAAGTAAATTTAAGATCACTTTTAGATATATATCCAAGAAAAGGTTTGTTCACTTTTTCCTAATGTTCACTTAGTCTCTAAACTATTGGTAAGTTAATGAAGCTTTCAACCTCTATCTGACTTGCAAGAACAGTTGATTCAAACTTCAAGCTGGAATATACACCTTCATTAGGTTTCATAAAAAATAATTGTTCTGTCAGAACTGCAAATGAAATTCATGTTACAGTTGATTTCAGAAATAGGAGGTTTCAATGCTCAATCTTTGAGCTGAGTAAGGGTTCAGTTATTTACATATTTTCCATATGTGTACTAAAGAGAACTATAATTAGGCTCAAAAAATATCACTAAAGTTATTGAAAGGGTTGAAAGGAAACACTGGAATTCTAAGAATATGTTGCATTCCATATTACTAAATTGTCTTTGGGAATTAAAGTTTATAGGTTTGTTTTGGAAGTTTTTTGAGGAAGTTTTTGCAAGTTTAAAAAACAATTACATGCCGATTTTGAGTAATTTGACACCCTTTTCCAGTTTCTGTCCCTGAGAGACTATGTATTTGATCTTAGAGGGAGAAGTCAGGGTCATAATATGCATTCCCATCCATGGACATGCAGCCCCCAGGTGGAGTGCTTGGTCAAGATCAGTTTCTTCACTGTACACTGCTGCACAGATTTGTATGTCGACATAAATATGTACAGTCACAATAAATGGATGTCTGATCAGGTAATATCCACTATAGAATGAACATAATTTGTTTCAGATGAGAAATATTATGTAATTAAGTAATCACTTTACTTTTCTGTTGTGGGGTCATAGATAATCATGTCCTTATCAGAACCTACTGTGTATCTATGCCCTCAGAGCTGAGACTTCTCTGAGGCTATCCTGACACTACACTGCTTGGCCATAGGAATATAAATATTCATAGAAAATACACCTTGCAGGTAGTCCTTAATTTTGCATGTTTTATTTCATTACAAGAAGTATCAAGATTATTAATATCTGTTGAGCTTAAGTCTGGTATTTTTCTGTTGGCTCCTGACTGATTTCCAGATTAGCCAGGTATTTCTCACAAATATTTGCTCCCTTACCTTAGTAGTAACAGCATGGCAGAAGTAGGTGGATAGACCAGTCCTAGCAAAGTAGATGAGCACACAGAGAGGTTAGGACATTAACTAGCTTAGTATTTAACTAGCTTCTGTGCAGGTTTTGCAACCTGTATGTTCATTGCTACACTGCTGGGAGTAATTGACTTCACTATTTTAATACTAGCTTTTATAATATAAATATTTGGAGTTGTAAGATCAGCTGTATCTGTACCAAACATGGTACAAGGGATGAATTGTTACCTCTAACAGTGTTCACCTAGGAATATTTGTGTAAACCCAAAACAATGATGGGGAATTTGGATGTCTATCAGCCTCCTTTAAGGTGGGGAATAAAATTTGAGTACCTAATTTGAGTGTTGTCTAAAAGCTTTAAATTGATCTTTTATTTTCAGGAAATAATCACCATGACACGTTAGATTTTTGAGATCGTGTAGAAGAGTGACCCAGCTCAGATTGGAAAGCTGCTTCTGCATTGAAATTCAAAGAGTGACAAGTTAAACTTTCGCTGACTTAGCAAAAGAAAGTGATAGCTACATCTCTTGGGTAATTACAGCTTGGGCTATGGAGAGAAGACCTGCTTTCTTGTAACTTATATTTGGCATGTTAAAAAGATAGAAAATATGGCCTAGCACTTTGCAGGCCTGTTAAAAGCCTTTTGAAAAGTGGTCTGTGGTTGTGTCCCAGAAGTGTGGTTGGTGCCTCTAAAGGAGTTGTGTGAGGCTGGGTACCCAGATCACATGAAATGTGAATTGAGTTGGACAACTGGCAGAGGCTGTTTGTCCTCTTCTAGTCTATCAGTAGCTAAATCTTAGCATAAAGTTTTGTATTTGATTCAACAATTTTGTTTTATCCTTGCCCTCCAACTTATAACACCTGATTTTGTTCAAAAGACAGGGTTAGAATGTCTAAATTAACATGGGTAAAAGTAATAAAAAATGTACATGTTTGCAGTCATCAGTTGGGAAGTGAAACATTTATCAGATTGGTCAGATTTTATGCTTGCTGACTTAAGGCTTTTTTTTTTTAACATCCTTTCATCTCTATTGACAGTTTGCTCTGACTTCACCTTTCTTGTATCTGTTCTGATCTCCTGTAAGCCTGCCTGCTCAGGAAGTTGTACTTCCTTTCCTTCTGACCAACACATGGCAAGCATTTTCCAAAAGTCGTTTTGCTAACGCATTTGGCAGCTCTGCCATTGCAAAGTTTCGTATAATGCGTCTGTTAGATTTTGGCTTTTGTCATCACAGAGAATTGCTTGTGTTCTTCTGCTTGTTTCATTAATCTTTATTAAGTAAAGATGTAAGCTGTCTTTAATTGAATATTTTCTTTTGGCAATAGAACAAGCCAAAAGGTGTTTCTCATTAATTTGTTATTCAGCAGGGATAGCCATCTATCTGGATTGAATTTGTGACAATGTTTAGTTCCTATTTGTAGAAATGCCTATGTTGAACATATTTTTCTATGTTTTGCTCAGAATACGCTATACAGCCTGACTTTGTAGTGTCATTTGTCATGTGGAAATTGAACTACAGGGAATTGGTCTGTGTTGACAACATGTCTCCGTGTTGTTTTTTTTTCCCTATCCTTTTAGTACAATGTGTTTCATATTTGGCCTTATAAAGTTTTATCATGCTATCAAATAATGAAGAAGTGCAGAAATTATGGCTTTTGGTTTTCTCTAGCATGTGATACAAATATTTTGGACACAGGTCGTAATGAGAAATGCTGACTTTTTCTTTTTTTTTAATGACACAGAAAATCATACTCAGGCTGTCCTGTATCATTTAATTATGAGGCCATCATTAGCTTGGAAGCACATTGTATTGAAGAAGTGAGAGTAACAATTTCACGTGTTGCATGAGTTTTTGTTTCCCCTTTCCAGTTTCTGTGCTTTTAGTAATTTTGTCAGATATACTTATTTCTCGGTTGTTTTGTGGAAGGTGCAAACTGTTTGTGAGCCACTATCCTGGGATGTTAAATTTCATCAAACATCAAATACAAATCAAATGCACAGTAACCTGAGGAATGTAGAAGCATTTTTGTTAATCTTCATAAAAATCCCAAATGAATCTAAACTAACCTACATAAAAATATTCCTTTTAGAGTGATTGTCCTTAAAGTGATGATATTGCAATACATTGATGCCTGTTTATCCCAGTAACTTACAGGCAGCACCTAGCCAGAATGAATTGTTTTTATACATGTCAGGAATTCTGTCATCATATCATCAGTAACTCCTTTCTTTAAAGGGGGTGTCCAGAAGTTGTTCAGTACATATCTTGGAATAGCAGAGAATCTGCAGACACATAAAACTTTGTCTGGGACAAAGTTGTTTAGTTGGTTTGCCTGCTTTCTTAAAATTGACTGCCATAAATGTATCTAAAAATCCCACTGTTATCTGGCAAAAATGAAATAACTCTGTGTTGTAACTGACATGGTATTACAAAGCTAAACTGCAAAGACACAGTCAGTTTTTCTAAGAGAGTTCTTTCTGAAAACAGGTTTGGGTTCTTGGATTTCTTTTTGTTAGCATATTTAAATTTAGTGTGACATTTTTGAGCATTTGACCACTTGACTGCACTTTTGTGCAGTCCATCAGCTTTTACTGTTATTACCTTTTTCATAATCTTCAGCCTAACCTTTCTTACTTCATAATATTTATTTCTGTGTCTCAGAACAGAATCATTTAGGGTGCATTCCAAAGCAAATTATGTCTCTTATGTGATAAATATATTGACCATTTTAAAGTGGAGAAACTAGCAGTAGTTTTTATGACATATTTTTTTCCCCCAAACTTTTGTCCCATATGATGCCTGCAAATATTATAATTTTTCCTGTGCTGTGTTCCAAACCTTGAGTGCCATCACATGGCACCTCCACACTAATTACAGAACTATAAGCTTTGTTGTTAGTCAGAGGTGACTTGTGTTTCAGAATAATTGGCCCCATTTCGTCATGAAGGAATGTCACACCAACCCTAGAGAAGTAGCTAAGATTTATTTCCCATTGAAGAATGCCTTTTTTTTTTAAAAAAAACAACTATGTGTGTGTGATTCAACTACAAAAATCTGGGACAAAGAGTCCCAGTCTTTCCCTTTGTCAGGAATTGTGGTGTATTAATACCAATGTAATTTATTTGGATAATCGCACTCTAAGATTTAATTGAAATGTGTATATATTGCCAAAATTCACAGGAAATGTATCTGCTTTAATTCATTTTACCAAATGAATCCTCAATCAGCTGCAATTAGTGTCTTGCATAAAGTTACTTCTGTATTGCTCCCAGCCAGCGATGAGGATCTTAGTGCTATTAAAATTTACTGTTTATCTTGACATGATTATTTTTCAGTTTTGCTAGATAAATATTTTAGGCATCTTAAGTCTTCTCTTGTTGTTGCCTATCAAAGATTTGGGCACCAAATCCCTTTTTGGAATAGCTGTGAGCTGCATTATTATAGACAACTCATTTTATAAAACTTTATTGGTCGTATTTACACAAATATTAAAAAATAGTAGATGCAGAGAGATATTGATTTTTATGTGTCACATTAAGCATGTCTGATTTTGAATATTCATACACTGTGTTATGCTGCAGACTAACAGAGACAGTAGAGACTTTGGTTAAGAAAATTCTCTCAAACTTTTCACATGCAACTTTATCTTTAACCACTTGGGAAGCTCTGGGAAACAGAAAATACTAAATAGAGCCAGTAAAGTCCCTTTGTTCACTCTTGTCTGAGCTAAGGGTACAGGATTGCTGGTGGAAAGCTGTGGCATTTGCTTTGTAAATGCCTCCAGTAAAGGCCTGTGTTTCCCTTAAGCTGATACAAAGGAGTCAGTGCCAGTTCTTTAATACTTCTCATGCTCAGTTAATTCTTCTTGTTCATGAAAAGCTTCAAAGAGTAAAGGTACACTTTCCTATGTAGAAGACAGGCTTTGCTGCAGGGCCAGAACAGGAAGATTTAGGTGTAAGTGACTATGCTGAATAAGCAAATAGTCCTTCAATGACCGTAATCAGTGGCACAGGGTCTAGTGGGAGGTCTGTCACTAGTGTCCCTCAGGGTTCTATATGGGGCCCAGTACTGCTGAACTTGTTCATCAGTGACTTGGGTGAAGGGGCAGATGCCTCCTCAGCAAGTTCATTGATGACACAAAGCTGGGAGGAGTGGCTGATACCCCCGAGGGCTGTGCAGCTCTTCAGAAGGATCTTGACAGGTTGGAGAAATGGGCAGAGAAGAACTGTCTGAAGTTCAGCAAAGGCAAATGCAGGGTCTTGCACCTGGGGAAGAATAACCCCCTGCACCAGTACAGGCTGGGAGCCAATCTGCTGGAAAGCAGCTCTGCAGAGAAGGACCTGTGGGTCCTGGTGGACAACAAGCTGTCCATGAGCCAGTAGTGAGCCCTTGTGGCCAAGAAGGCCAATAGTATCCTGGGGTGTATTAGAGAATTGCCAGCAGATTGAGGGAGGTGATCCTGCCCCTCTATTCAGCCCTGGTGAGGCCACACCTGTAGTGCTGTGTCCAGTTCTGGGTTCCTCAGTACAAGAGAGACATGGAACTCCTGGAGTGGGTCCAGTGGAGGGCAGTGGAGATTAATAAGGGACAGGAGCATCTCTCTTACAAGGACAGGCTGAGGCAACTGGACCTGTTCAGCCTTGAAAAAGAGATGACTGAGGGGCCACCTGTTGTGATCTGGTTTTAAAGACAGACAAGCAAAGAGAACTCTCTGCGCATAAAGCTGGAGATGCTTAGGTTTGAAAATATTTCTAAAACATGAGATTAAGAGCAAATGAGATCAAATTTTGGTGCCAAAAAGAACTGATGTATTTTATTTAACAATAAGTGAGAGAGAGAGAGA
>VZRZ01007522.1:707193-883926 GCA_013398175.1 Climacteris rufus | reverse complement strand
TTTTTTTTGGTTGGTTTCTTTTTTTCATTTTATTTGTCAGTGATAGCTGTGAGGAGCAAAAACCTTCTCGTGTGCTAATTAGTTTTCTCAGTAGACCTATGCATATAAAAGTGAAGAACTTTCTTTCCTGTTTTCCCCCAGAGTTGGTTACAATGAGGAGTGGTAAATAGTTGGAACCTATGAGTTGTCTTTTCTATTGTGAAGCCAGGGTAGCTTAGTGTAGATTGTGGAGAAGACAGAAGTCAGAGATTCTTCAAAAAAATAGTACTTCCTGAAGCCATGTTCACCTTAATGCTGTGTAGTTTATATATCATCCTATGGATGTCTAGGCTATAGATAATCACAGACTAATCCTTAACTGCAGTTTCAATGAGTGTAACTAAGAATTTGTTGTTGTTGTTGTATTTTATACAGATTTTATAATTTTTAGTTACTTTTGTGGTATGAATAAAATAGCAGCCTTTTCCATCTTACATAGAAAGTGCTCTTGTACTCTTTTATTTCAGAATTGCCCTATTAATGTTGTTGATAATAAAACAAAAATTGTTTTCAGAGAGATATCATAACTTATCTATGGCAATATCAGACTTATATTAAATCCTGTTGGGGTGCAAAAGAAAAAGGATGGTGCAGAATAATTTTCTTACGTGAAGCCAAAGCACTCTTCTAAAAACAATTTTCAGTAAATAACTCTTGCAATCTGGATTAAAATATTATTATTACAATAATTACACTTAGCAGTTTAGACATGGCTAATTAAAGTAATTCTATAAATTCAATTTTTATTGAATTTATGCTACATTAGTTTAAATACATTTATAGGAATTTGGCAAACAGTTATTATTTATCACTTATACTGATTTTAAGTTGCCTTGTGATAGGTGTACTTCAGTGCTACAGCTGTGGAAGAGTCCCATTAGTTTTGCACTGCTATTTTTCTTCAAAACCTGAAAACTTAAAAAAAACAAAACAAAACTTTAAAATAAGGAACTGCTGTCAGAATCTGATCACCTGACCCCAAACTCTTAAGAGTAGGAAATGGGAGAATATTTCTGAAAAAGCACTTTAAAGATCCTGTGATAAAAGCCTAGCTGGACTAAAGTTAGAAGTTCATTTCATCATGGATTGCAGAGGGGCCATATATTATGCCAATGATTGCAGAAGTTCCAAAGCATGATGTAAAATGGAGATTCTTCCCTTGATATCAGAAAAGGGATGACATACAGAAAAAGGATATTTGAACAAACAACTTTTCAGTGACTTCAGTGGGAAGGTAATAAATTTGCTTGTATTTGCATGTGTAATGTTTACATGTTGTAAACAAAAAGTTGGTTTTGTTTTCTTATTAGAAGCCTGGAGTGTGTATACTGGAAAATATAAAACTGAGCTCTGACTGGGTGAGGGACTGAAGAGGAAGGAGGAAAAGGGAGTGAGAAGAGTGAAGCAATATGGTTCTGCCTTTTAAACAGACAGGCACCTGTGCAGGACACTGTGGAAATTGTTTAGGCCTTTGGCTTCTAGGCATAATAAAATTCAGTCTTCACTAATTTCTTATCTCTTTTCTTTTTGCACTGATGAGTTGGAGCATTATTATGTTATTAGAGACAAAAAGTTGCGTAATAAATCATTCACAATTTGCAGTATGCTGCATCATAAAGTGACCATTTTGTGTACATGCTGCAAGAATATCTGGTTTTCAGCTGTAGTATTTATATTTCAGTTCACTCAAAGATGCTAATTTCTGCAGCTGAGTGCAATCATCCAGCCAATTTCTTGTTTACCAAGTGGCCAGTTTACAGACAAGGATGTCATGTGCGACAGCGTCAAAAGCTTTGCACAAATCCAAGTTGATGACATCGGCCCCTCTCCACAGATCTACTACTGCTGTAACCCCATCATAGAAGGCCACTAAATTTGTCACGCACGATTTTGCCCATAGTGAAGCCATGTTGGCTGTCACAAATCACTTGTTTGTTTTCCATGTGCCTTAGCATAGCTTCCAGCAGTATCTGCTCCATAATCATGCTGGATAGGAAGATGAGACTGATGGGCCTGTAGTTCCCTGGGTCTACTTTTTTAGCCTTTTTAAAAATGGTTGTTGTGTTTCCCCTTTTCCAGTCAGTGGGACCTTCACTGGGCTAACACGACCTCTCAAATATGATGGATAGTGGCTTAGTCACTTACACTGCCAGCTTCCCTGGGATCTGAAGATGTATGTTTCCAGGTCCAATGGACTCTCACACCTTCAGATTCCTTAGATGGTCTTGAATCTGATACTTTCCTACAGCGTGTGGTTCTACACTGTTGTCTCTCCAACAGATATTGGGATGTTTGAAGCCCACCATAAGGACCAGGGTTTGTGAATGCAAGGCCACTGCTATCTGCCTACAGAGGGCCTCATCCACTCTGTCTCCATGGGCAGTGTGTAGCAGGATTATAACGTTACCTGTAATTGCCCTCCCTGTGCTCTCAATCAGCTCTTGATCCATCCCCAGTGGAACTCCATGTGCTCCATCTGGTTGTTGACATAAAGGGCAACACTGCTTCCTTGTCTACTCTGCATGTCCTTGCTAAAGAGCCTATATCCCTCCATTCCAACAGTCTAGTCTTAAGAGTCATCCCACTGTGTCTTTGTGATGCCAATAAGATCACAGCCCTGCACAATTGTATTGGCTCTGCTTGTTTTCTTAGTTTTATTTTTTGTTCTTTGTTTGTTTATTGTTTTGTTTGTCTTGTTTTGGGGTGTTTTCTTTAGGATGGTGAGCCAGTCAGACCAGGAGTAGCAATGACAGATCTTGCTACGGGGTTGTATACATATGGAGCAATTATGGCTGGTTTACTTCAGAGGTATAAGACAGGAAAAGGACTACACATCGACTGCAATCTCTTGTCAACTCAGGTAGGAGTTTTAAAAGAATGGCTTTTTGTTGTGTGGATGTTTGAACCTAAGAATACCATTTGGTTATAAATGGATGTGTGTTAGTTAGTACAACTAATGGCAACGATAGTAATGAGAGTAATGACATTAGTGATAGTTTCCTTAACCTGCCATTCTGGTAGTGACCATTTTATATGACATAGTTATAGTTATAGTTACTACTGCATTAAGTTTGGTTTGCACTTTTTACAAAGGACTGCCATGTTCTTTGAAAACACAGGTTAATCAAGGTTCGTAATATCCCTGAGACTGTAACGGTCGTAGTAGGTAATTTGAGACAAATAAACCTAAGTGGTAAAACCAATGTTGAAAAGGAGGTTTTGGCACTGGGCAATGTTACTTCCGAGTGACTGAATAACTTGTGCAAAATCACCCAGAGTAATAAAGTATCACCCAAGATTCAAAGTTACATCATCCAGGAGGTCTGCCTTTTGGCTCTGGGAATTAAAGAACGAAGTAAGCTTGAAGATGCAGCATTTTTTTCTAGGCACATTAAATAAAAAGTTGTTTTGATAATGAAACGTATACCATATACCACAAATAATGAGAACTTTAACTCTTCTTGAACGTTTAAGCACCACTGGTGCAATGATTTATAATTTCTGAAAAGAAAGTGACATTGGTATGAGCTACATATGATCAGGTGATACATTGTCTTGCTGATGTAGGTGCTTGCTGGTACCAACTGGGCATATGGTACAGAGGAATTTTTAGTTATGTTTTAAAATATATGTCAAAATTGCATGCAGTTCTAATTAAAGCACCTACAGTGCTCCATTGTTTTCATCTTTATTCAGCTGTATTTTTCTTCACACTGTATCTGTCAGTACAATTGAGAGATGGCAGTGCCCATTCTGCTAAAAGTTGTTCCAGGTGTGAGCAAGAGGTTGGACAAGATGACCTCCAAATGTTCCTTCCCACCTGTATCATTGTATGATAACAGTGATTGAGACTAATGCTTGAGGTTGCTCTTGTTTTAGTCCTTACTTCTTTTGTCTAGATACCTACTGAAATCAGAAAGGAGGGGAAACCCTTGCTTAAATCAATAAAGACCTTTTCATTTGTTTCAGAACAAATGTTTGTAAGAACTGAACTTAATTATACTTAAATATATTTGTAAATGTTGTGTCTGTATTTGAAAAATGTTTAGAAATAAATCAGTTCAGAAAAATATTTTAAATGTATATTAAATGCTTATTAAATATTTTGTATATATATAGATGCAGGGGGTTTTTATGTATAAGGTATTATAGTATTGCATATTATGGGAGCTTCTCCTTGATCTTTTTAATTTCTAATTTTATTAAAAACACTTCTGATAATTTTTATTAGTTTCCAGAGTAATTCTGGGGTTTTTTTAAATTCCTTGTTCCACTGTTTTTTGACTTTTGTTTTTAATCAAGACTTCTTAATTATTATTAGATAGCTTATCAAATGCTGAAAGTAAGAAGAGTTGAAGTTAGTGTTGGTGTAGCTCTCTTATTTCAGCTTATTTTGTTACCTCATTTGTCTTTCTTTTTCCTTGATTAGGGTAGATTTGGCTATGCACAGAAGTGTTCTTATATTGCAAAACTTCCATCTGAACTTCCACATCATTGTTCTTTAGGCCACTCACTGGCACACAGAAGAAAGAGATTGAAGACCTGGATAGATGTTAGTGAACAAAGCATGAGACATGGTGTTTGTCTGCTACATGCTTAGTTGAAGCAGTACTAAATGGTCAAGGAAAAGTTTAGTAGCTTTTTGGGCTTTTTTAAACATTAGTTCCTTCTGTACTTGTTACCAAAATATAGTTATCTAAAATTTATTAAGAATTAATTCCATCCATGTTCACTCTATTGAAAAGTAAATTATTTTATTTACTTCAGTATTGGGTAAATTAAACTCAAATAAGCTGGTATACTGGAACAGAGTATGGATAAATGATGTTATTCAGAAAATAGCTTTTTTGTTTTAGATAGCCCTGTTATTTCAGTGCAAATTAATTTTAGGGTGTTGGCCAAGATTGTAATGAGAACATCTATTAAACTGGAAGTATTTATAGATTAAGTTCTAAAGTACAAAAAAAAACCCCAAAACCCATGTGATCAATCCCATTAAAAATGTGTTAAAATGAATGAACAGAAACCTAACTGGCAACTGAGTCTCTCCCAGAGAGAACATCTACTTGTCTTGGCTAATTTTGTTTCTTTTTGTAAGACTGGTGGTTACTTGTAAGTCTTTAAGGGTAAGTGTACTAAGAAAAAGTAGTAAAAATCTGGAAATTAATGTAAATAAATAAATTGTTCTTGCAGTACTTCTGATGTTAATGAATATTTTTAAAGGAAGTTAGACAATTACTGTGATATGATCAGACTCTTTAGAGATACATGTTTTCAAAATTATTTTGGTTTTACATCCCAGCTAGGTATCTAAAGCCAGCTCTTCCTCATCTGATGAATATTTAAAAAGAATGACCTTTTGAAGTTTCTCATGGATGCTGCCAAAACAATAAAGAACTTAAAGTTTTAGACATTCAGTTTGTTAGAGTCTTGTTGCAGTTGATTACTGGTAAGATCTAGAGGTCAAACAGATGTATCATGATAACTTTTCCTTTAGCATGAGTTTCACTTAAGTGTAGTAATTTTTAATGAGAAAAAAAGGAATCTTCATTTTTGCATGTGAAACAGAAGTGTTACTGAACTGTGCTCCTATTTATAATGTTGCAACAGCAGGGTCTTGTATGAAACTTCTTGGTTTTGCCAGGATTTCATGCTCTGACCTAATGCAGCAGTATGCTTGGTCCTTTTGTCCATCCCTTCATCTGAACTGAAAATTGTAAACATGGCCAATACGTACGTCTTCGTTGGTCGGTGTTGCTGACTTTGACTATGTCAGAAAGGAATAAAAACCTCAGGGGTTAAGGCACTCAGGTAGTTAGAAAATCTTGAAAACTGCTTGGTTTATTTTATAACAAAAAAACCTAGCATGTAAATGTCCATCTGTGCCTGCGCTATCACTTTTCTGCATGCCTTATAGAAATGCAAGCAGACTTTTTTTTCAGAGTGGAAGGGGAGAATGCTTTTGATACTAATTTCCTGCACAGATATGCAAATAAGAAAGAACATTGAACTGAAGATTTTTAAAGAAATATCCCACTGACTGGCAAGTTAGTTTCATATTTAAGTGATCTGTGTAGAACCAAATTGTAAGTGAAATCCTGTTCTCTGAAGAAATACTTATTTCTTTCAAATTAGACTTATTTCTTTCAAATTATGTGTTTTAAACATTTATTGCTACCAAAGAGGATTTCTTTCCCCACAACAAAATAGAATTCTAGGATTTTTTTGAGCAAGAGATACAGTAATTCTTAGGATGTGGTTTTCCAGTCAGCAGTAACTTTCTATATCATCTATAAACTTTTAACCCATGTCATATGATTCCTTTGAAATCTTTGACATTTAGATGATTCACAGTTGTCAGCTCCAGACCTTTCAGCATCTAAATAGTGTCCTTTAGATGATACTGGTAAATATGAAGGAAGTGGGGTTTGGATTTGGTTCCAATTATGCAATTGTGCCTTTTCTTCTGTTGTGGCTTAAAAAAATCTCTTGGAAGTTTTAATATCCTTCCTGTATTTAATTATGACCAGGCTCCAACAAATACTGTAATAAGTTGGTTTTGTTTGGATTAAAAATATGCAAAAAATATTTTACATTTAACATTTCTGCAATTTTGAATTGTATTTTTTCCCAGATTCCACAGACAGGGTAATGTGGTTAATATTGTTTGTATTATATGATTGTTCATCAGACACTTCTCTGCTTCTAATTACTATGTTTTAATTTGTATTTGCCATAGCAGACTCTTAATCTTCTTAAAATTTTGAAGTGACTCTAGAAGAACCTAGAAAATTGATATAAATTATTTTCTGTAGTTCATCCCTGTGCTTAATTTGACAGTTATTTTACTGAGGTAATGATGAGGGTCAGAAGGTATTAGTTTTTGTTTCTGCATCACATTTTCCCAAGATAATTCTGTTTAAGGTTTATCTATTTAAGATGCTTTTAGTGCTGTCTATTCAGGGCTTTCATGGTCTTTTCTTTGGTCTTTTACCAATTACTGAGTGTGGGTGAAACTGGTAACAATTGTGTAGTGCCTGTAGGACATACATGGCATCACAGAATCCCTGAGCAGTAAGTTGTATGAGAAATATCAATCTTGGAACTTAAATACTGCTCAGGTATCTTGACTGTATCTTGTTGCTTCTCTGCTTGCTGAGAGTCATGAGTTGACTGAATGCAGAAAGAAAATAATCTTTTTTAGAGGTTATTGCTTCTGGTGATTTTGGAGGCCAGCTATGAGGAGTGTTACACAGTTGCCTTGGTTTTGGATATGGTTTGAATAAGTGGGGTTTTTTTTTTACAAGCTTATAAACCATCATCTTTGCAAAACATTGTATTCTTAATCTCCATCATAAAAAATTAAGCATGCACTGTATGGAGATGTTACCTTTTTCATTGTATAGCTCTGATATGGGAAGATAACAAAATATGAATTAATGTGACCATTTTTTTAAACATATACTCTGCCTTAAACATTTCTTGGCTACTATTCTTAATTATTTCCACTGAGGATAACTGAGAACAGAACTTATCCCTCTGGGTTTTAAGCAACCAGAATTTGATTGAATAGACCAGAAGGCCATACTAACATGACAGTAACTCAATTTAATATTGACCTCTGTGGAATGTGTGTTATGATTTCTAATGATTAGTTATGCAGTCATTGGTAGAACATACTCCAACTGGATCTTGGTTTTATTTAGTGGCTTTCTTTACTCTGTAAACAGACTACATATTCAAATTGCAAAGGAATTTCTTCTTTAACTGCTACCTGACAGTAAATTCTGTGTCTTTTTGTCTCTGCTACCATTGTTCTTGTGCTAAAGAAACTAAGCCTGAATGAAATGCAGCTTCATTTTCCTGTGTTGATCTGCCTGTCAGGAGTTAGAGAAAGACTAGGAAGGAGATGGAAAAATACGCCCCTTTATTACAAAAAGAAAATTAAAATGGCTGTCTGGAGTGGGTAGGGGAGAGAATGTGAAGACAAAGGAAGACATTTCTTTTAATGAGTTTATTATTTAGATGACCTTTAAATAAGGGTGTAATCTTGGAAATGGAATCAAGATGTTTATTACCAGCAGATCAGATTTCAGAATCATGCTGAGTATTAGGAGAAGGATAACCTGTGTAGTTGAAAAGAAAGAGGAATTATTTAAGCAAACAGTAGCAGAATAAGCACTTTTAGTGTAAGCCAAAAGCTCACCTGTCCCTCTAAACTCATAGAAGCTTTCAGAAGTCATTCTATAAGTTCATGAAATTAAGATAGAGTCTTTCAACACATCATGCTCTATTTATTTATGCAAATAGAAAGTAAAAGGGTTGTAACTTGATGGAAGAAGTTTCTGTTTTGTCATGGAAAATTTTATGTTAGCAAGAAAACTGATTTTTATTTGCTGTTGACCCTCTGGAAATCTAATAAACATTTTGTATGCTGATGGAACTCTAGCTGAGGTTTCAACACTGCTTACTATGATTACTTCAGATAACTCTCATTAAAATTTCTCTGTAAAATATAATTTATAAAAAAAAAATAAAGTGAAGTAAAGGATGATTCTGAAACACATTTGAAATAATGAGTTCCTCTGGTCTGATGAAGTTCTGCTGCCAGCAGTTCTCTTTGTATTCAGTACAGTATTGTTTCTGTATTCAGTATTGTTTTTGGCTCATCAGTTAGACTGCAAACTCTTTAGAGAAGTGACATGTGATTAGGCCAAAAGTCATAATTTATTAGTTATTTATTGTATTATGATGAAAACTAGAAAAAGAGTGTTTAGACTCTAGGACTTCAAAAACAGGTATCCATTAAACTGTCTGAAAGTCATAGAATCATCAAGGTTGAAAGAGACCTCTAAAATCATCAAATCCAACTGTCAACCCAGAATTACCACTATAACCCCTAAACAGGGGCATGTGGCACCATTCAC
Source organism: Climacteris rufus (assembly GCA_013398175.1). Taxonomy (NCBI): domain Eukaryota; kingdom Metazoa; phylum Chordata; class Aves; order Passeriformes; family Climacteridae; genus Climacteris; species Climacteris rufus. The sequence continues at coordinate 874,960 of VZRZ01007522.1, read as the reverse complement.
CACCACTCTCAAGGCCCAGCCATCCATCCAGTCTTTTTACTCAGCAAACAGTGGATGTTTCCAAGCCATGAGCAGAAGAATGCTGTGGGAGTCTGTCAAAGGCTTTACTAAAGTCCAGGTAGACAACATCCACAGTCTTTCCGCCATCCACTGAGTCACTTTGCCATGGAAGGACATCAGGTTGGTCAAATAGGACCTGCCTTTCATAAACTTATACGGGCTGGGCCTGATCCCCTAGTAGTCCTACACATGCTGCATGATGATCTTGTGCCTGAACCTTTAGGTTTTCCTTCCTGTAGAATATGCAGCCTTCCTAGACTCCTTTGTCCTACAGGACTGCCTCCCAAGGGACTTTCTCAACCAGTTTCCTAAACAGGCCAGGGTCTGCCCTCTGGAATTCCAGGGTAACAGTTCTGCTGACCCCCCTCTGTAGTGGTAAAACACCCTGTATAAAATGCAGCAGAATAAACTTTTTGTAAATTGAATTTTTCCTGGACTTCATAAAGCTGTGTGAAATACAGAACAGAATGTGTTTAATATTTCAATGCATATGTAGTCTTTCTTCAGAGAGAATAAACACTGAAGGAAATAATTGTAGAAGCTTATGGCTAAAGTTGTCTGATATGTCTGTTATTGCCATCTAACAATTGACATCTTTGTTAGAACTGTGACAAAGTTTTAACTGTTTTGGCTGAATTTTCCATGTCATGGAAAAGGAATTTGTTTTCAAAGTTACTTTTAAAATGATTCATCTCTTTCAAGGATCATGTTATGGGAAAATATATTGATAGGCTTTTTTCTTTTTTTTCCTTTTTTTTTTTTTTTCCCAGAGAAACTCAGTGCCTTTACTTTTTGGATTTTGCACAGAGTATACAGACCAACTTTGGAGTTTGTGGTATTTTTAGCCTGAATAGTCTCCTCAATAGAATTTTTTTTAAAATGACGGATTACTTAGAGATGTTCTGGTGTTATCATGAAGCCGAAACAGGATTTTTTTCAGTGATTGAAGTAGTATCTTTCTTTACATTTCAAGAAAAAGTTATTAGTATTTTATTGTAATCAAGAAAATGAAATTTATTCTTCCTTTTAGAATGTGTCTTTCTTCAACTGGAGTTCATTTAAAAGAACATTTTTTTTTGTTTCGTTTTTCTCTTTAATGCCCATGCTGTCTAATAGTGGTCAGGATTTTTATTTGTGATCCTCCACCAAAAATTCATCTGTGTGTAGAAATTCATTGTTTGTTTGTGTGTTTATTTGGAGACTGAGGAGAGATAGGAATCCATTTAATATTTACTTACTCTTGAAGTTGTGTACTGAATAGTTATATTTTTGAAACTCACAGTTCTACATCTGTTAGTTGCATCAGTCTTTGCTATTGTTAATACTAATTTAGTCTTAATCAGGAGATGAGCTCTGTCCTGTGGGAAGCACAGAAGCATTCATTCTGCTCTTTTTTAAGGTCTAAATTGCTCATTAAAACGTAATTTGTAGATCAGTTCTTTTTTGTTGTTGCATTTCACTGAATGTAGCAGTTCTCTGTGACGCAAATTCATTGTTTTTGAAGATGCCTCGGTTTCTCTGTTTATGTAGTCTAAACTTTTTTCTGATAAAGCAAAAAGTGTTATCAGCCATAATTTTCATACTAAAACTGTTATCCATACAATTATGTACTTTAAAGTCTTTTCTGCATTTTTTATCTGTTACCCTCTGAGATATCATGTTTGAGATACGGTTTTCAAATACATTAACTTTTATTTTGTCATTGCATGGTTTACAGGTTTTTTTATTGTTTCTAGTTCAATAAACCCCTCCTAGCACAACTTTTGTGTGACTGTGTGATTTGCTGTGTGCTATTGGTCAGGTGACTAACTTGAATCAGCAAGTCCCACATGCTGCATGTGATTACTGGCACAGAGTTGGATACCTGCCTAAGTGGTTGGAAGGCACTAAAACAGGACATTATATGAGACCTGTTTTAAAATTGTGGTTATTTGTCATTAAGGATTTGATTTTCTCTTTTACAGCATTGTACTTGTGGCTGGGATTAAGCCATTTACTGATACTTTAGTGCCAGGAGTTTTCTTTTGTGAATTCATGATATTTCCTGGAGTTTTGTATTAAAAGAAATCCCTGTCACTGAGAAGAAAATACTTTTTACCCAGAACACCTTGTGATGTTCATAATGTGATCATAGACATTTTCTAAAAGTCTCTTTAATAGAAAGCCTTGGCCTATGTGATAGTAGTCTTACTTTTTTTGTTAAGTTTTGCAGACCTCTCAAAAGTCATTCATGGAATTTGCAGGTCTACATATTACAGATTGAAAGCAGCTATGGTACTGCTGGCTCTTGAAGGGGAGAAAAAAACTTTGTGGAGAAGCATTATGGGATAATAGCTGTGAATGAGGAAGGCCAGACCTGCTGCCTTGTACATATGTGGGGACACCACTGATGAAGCAGTAAAATCTTGCTCATTTGTGGGCAATGGCTTTGCTGTGTATTTAGAGGTGGGAATATCTACCCTGCCTATAGGTGTGTGTCACTCTTTGGCTGATTTTTAGCTCTTGCAGGTCTCTCAGCTCCAGGCTAGATGGGAGGTGCTTAGAAGCCCAAACGTATGATAATGTTTGTTGGCATCTCCTGGGAATGCTGTGGTTTCCTGCTGGACCCCTGGGTGATGGGCTGCCTTGAATTGTGGCAACTCCTTTGCCTCTGCACAAGACTATAGTTCCTGCTGCCCAGTTCATTCCTGCAGGAGTTTAAAACACAATTCCCTGTCTAAAAAGTTGTAGAATAGCACCATTCATTGTAAAGCAGTGCCACATCCTGAAACAGTTGGGTCAATGTTTAGGAGTTGCATAAATAGCTGGAAGAGTGGGGGTTTCCTGGTAGAGATAGAGGTTTTTGGTTTTGATGTGGGTTTTTGGTTTGTTTTTGGATAATGAAATAATAACTCAAAGAGCGAGTTCCAAGAGTAATCCCATGCACATGTCCGTGGAAGCAATTTTAATAAGGGCAAGAAGGAATAACTGCAAAAGCAAATTTAATAAATATTAAACGTTATCTGCGTCAAGTTATTTATTGCAACATGGAAAAGGGAAAACACAAACCAGTAAAAGCAGTCATTAGGTAAATACTAGCATAGGATCAGTGATTTTAAGAGACCTTTTTTAGTGTGCACCAAATGTGGATTGTGGTCCTGTGTTTGCATCTCTCATGTAAAGATTTTTTTTAACATGTCACTAGAATTATGGAAAATGTGTAACTGGAATGTCATTGGCCTTTGCACAAAAGAAGGCAGTGGAATTTTCTGTAATAATTTTTTCCTACAAAATTTTAAATTAATAATTGTGTTACTACTTCTGTAGTATAGCGCAAAATAAGTTACCTGTGCCGTTGCAAAACACCTGAGTCTCAAAGTTCCTAAGAGTCTACATGACTGCTTTAAGAAAAAGTAAACAAAGAATGAGACAGATATAAATTAACTTGGCTTAGAGTCAAAGCATTGTTAAGATAGGTGGCAGGATAGCAGACACAAAATTGGAAGGAGAAAAAAGTAAAGAATATAATTAAAATGTTACTTTCTCCTCTTTCCAGTTACCTGTCTTCTTTTGTTATTCATATACACTTGTTGAAATTGCATGTAAATGATTGATTGACTCAGCAAACTCATTGTAATAAATTATGTTTGATGTGCTATCTTGAAAAAGTCTTTTGAAATTCTGTCTCTTCTTTGTCTGCTGACCTTGTGGCTTTTAATATCTTGTTTCCCATCTGTCTGATTTCATCATAAGCTGAGCATAACTTTTCAGACCTTAATGCAGCTCTCTTTTTGTTCTGATTTAAGTAAGTCTGTAACACAAATATGGGATTTGGCCATCAACAGTAATATTAGAAAGGAATGTTGAAATATGCGTTCCCTTTACTGATGTGAATAAAGAAATGCTTATCTGTAGATATTTGATAATACATATTTACAGTGCGTAGATCTGTCTCTACAAGCAAATGAATACAGAGATGTCTGTATCATTGTATTACATCTGCTTTAATGTTACAAGTTCAAAGGTTACTTTTAAGGATTAGTTCTTAATTAAAGGAGAAAAGAAACGGGTCTATAAGGTTTCAGGAAAGCAGTTTTAAATATAGATTTAAAAATGCTTAGCTGAATATGTCATACAGATGTACCCAAACTCCAGTTTGAGAGATTGATTGTATTACAGATATTCCTACTGCAAAAAGTGCCTCTAGCAGTGAGGTCTTGAGTCTTGAATTACAGGGAAACTTGGAGAAATAGACTTACATTGTTAAAAACATTTTTTTTTAGGGGATATAATGTCTGTAGAAATGTTCAGTTGGGATATCTTTTTTATGCTTATAGTTCAGCGGTTTCATTAACAACTGTAAGATATAGGGAGATAAATTCTTTTTTTGCTTTATTAAGGACATAAACTGTATATGCTGAAAGGTTTTTTTGGATAGTGTCTTTTACATGGGACTAAATCTTTGGAGAGACCAAAGAGAATGAACTGAGCCAGGAAGAGAAAAAAGGGAAAAGCATGGTAGTCCTGGGAATGTCTGTAGCAGTTTCATGGGACAGTAGAAACAGAATCGTCTGCTAAGTTTGCTGAACTCATCAGAGAGCTATTATGAATGGGGCAAAAGGCCACAGAGTTCACTCAGCGAAGTGTCTTTTTACATAAAACACAAAGCACCGAAATATTTACTCTGATGTGGTCTTTATAAGTTTATTTGTTTGGTGATGATACTGCAGCTACTGCTAATAATTAATTTTGGCTGGCTAATTTGACTAATTTGACCTTGAATAAGGTACCCAATTCAGAGAAGGAAGTCAAAACAAGGGAAAAGCTTTTTTCCTTCATGATTTACTGAAAAAACAATAATAAGCAAACCAGTTTCATAGGCTACATAGGGATATGCATTCAAGTAAGTGATCAGTACAGTGACTGAAATGGAATTATTCTTCATACCAAGTAGCAAGTTGAACTGAGATCTTGATATAGCCTAAGCAACTGTTAGTTCCAACATTGCCGTCTTTACTAAGCTCTGACTTTCCTGGCATTTTCTGTCTCTTGCTACTGAAACAAGTCTTTGAGCAGATGCTTTAGTGGTGAAACTTCAGTATCTAGTGAGTATTAATCCTTTTTTCCCTAGTGGACTGTGAACAAGTGCTTTGCAGAAATCTAGATGTGGATTTTTTTCCATTACTGAAAGTATTACATTCGTCTTGTCAAGAAAGCTGAAGAAAATTGCAACACTGTGTTAAAAAGCTATATTTTTACAGATAGAAGTTTTCTTGTGAATCTTCTTGTGAAGAATTTTGTTTGTGAAACTCCTACCCCTATTTCTACAGCACAGAATGTAGAAACAAATAAATGGAATGAAATCTAGGCTCCATTATATTCAGTATCATGATTTTAGAATTTCTGTTTCACTAGGTGTTAATTCACTGTCCTTGCCAGGGTTAAGTTTGATACAGCATTTCCTTCCAGAAATGTGGGAAGTTAAACGTATGTATCACAGGGTATTCTTGTGTCTTTAGCAGTAATGGATTGATGATTTTAATGGATGCATCTCACATGCCAGTGAAATTTGTGTGATTTGGCAGCTGTGTATGTTGCATGCAAATACAGAAGAATATAAAATGATTAATATTTCATCATCATCGAAGAGTCATTTGCTGTGGTAGAAAAAGTAGCACTATGGAGTGTGACCCCAAACTGAAAAATGACAGGAACGATGGGTCTAGGCTATGTGTTATTAATAAATGACACACTCTTGCAACTCATTAAACTCTATAATCATGGTGTGTTTCGTTCTCTATTGCTGAGGAAAGTTGCAAACTAGAAGAAAAATTTATTTCTACATACACAGTTCCATTTCCTTAACTTCTGAGATTTTCCTGGGAACCAAAGGACAGACTCGATACGGTTCAACATTTTAGCCAAATGAAGTGACACTGGGCTATAATAAGCTGCAATGCAGCTACAAAATGTTTTCCAACAGTACTCAATAATAAGGAATTGTATTTGTAGTTAGTATACGTGATTATAATTTTTCTCGGTAGTTAAACTCTTATTTGCTGTATATTTTCTTAGGTTTTCTGCTGCACTAAATCACTGTGTTCATAATTTACAGTTAAATACTTGCTTTAAATGTGACAGTGACAAATTCACATTGCCTTTTCAGAATATACAGAGAAAGAAGAAGAAAAGGAAATGGCTTTTTTTTTCTGGAAATTCTGATATAATTCACGCATTGGAAATGAATACTGGACTCTGAATTAATTACTGTGTGTTTTATTGTAGATTAGATTGATTTATAGGTATAAAATAGTATAAACACTGTTCATCAAAACAAATTGCTTCCATCTATTGGGAGAAATATGAATAAAATAATATTTTTGGAAAAAAATCGTCACGTGGGCTACTGTTTAGGCAAACACTTGCACTTAGCACAGCTAGTTAGCAGAATAAATATGTTGTGTCTGATGAATTAGTGATGACTTTGCATGGTAACTGTAATGCTTTATTTTGTTACTTGACTTCAATATAGTCACACTGTAGTCTCTCAAAGAGTTAAGAATAAAGAATCTGCCATCAGTTATAACAGAACCACTGATTTTCATTCATTACTGCATCACAAATTTTCACTTCTTTTTCCTAAGATATAATCATACTTACAAAATATATATATTAAAGCTCTCAAATTCTGGTTACTAAGTTAGCATGCCATATTTTCCCCAAAGTTAATATTTTTCCAGTTCTGTCTGTCTGACTAATAACTTGATAAATCTCTCCTTATCTTCTAATGACAGATGATTTATCAAGGCCTACCACTTAATTAATATTGCAGAACATGTGGGGAGCTGAAGAATTCAGAAATATTTTCCATAGCTTGGACATGTAAAATGAGAAGCATAGGAGAAAACAAAAAGATAATCTTGTAACTGAGAAAAGCCTTTGTGATTTAAGCAGGGATTGAGGTTCAGGAAATGGTGAGTTCTATCCCTCAAATCCATCATGCTTCCCACTAGACTTTGGACAAGACACTGACTTTTTCTTTGCTGTGGTTGACCATTCTGTAAAATATTTAGGATAATACTTATATATCTCTTAGGGTGGTTTAACACTGCATATGTCTAGCATCAGTAGTGTTACAGAAAATGTGTTAATTTTTGTGTTTATTGAATTGTACTTAAACAACCACTTCCACGATATAGCTGTAGCCTGAACTATTTTAATATTAAAAAATTGTACATGATATGTAATATCTGAAGGATACTTTGGAACATAAATATTTTAACTTATTCTTCTAAAGCACATAGAGAGAAATCTCAGAGAAGTTGTCAGTGAAGTTTCAGCTTTCCTGAACAGTATGCTTTTTCTCCATTTTCAGGTTGCGTGTCTCACTCATGTAGCAGCTAATTACCTTAATTGCAAAATTGAAGCAAAACGCTGGGGTACTGCTCATGGGAGTATTGTTCCATATCAGGTAAGGAGAAAGCATTAGGGTTTTTTCTCTTGGAATTATTGTTTTCTGTATTAGGAGATTGAGAACTGACTTCTCCCATGACCTGCTGTAGTCTGTAATGTCTCTGTGCCTAGGTATGACAAGGTTCTTTTATTCACTGTAATTTCTGCATTTTGCATATTTCTTCATCAGCAGTACATTAGTAACAGAACACTGAAATAGATCAAAGGTGTTTGCTGAAACTAGATGACTTTAAAGCTAGTATGATGACTTGATTGGTTTTCACCTGACAGACAAATCTTTTTCTATAAGTTACTTGACTTCCATACCCGTTAAAAGCTGAAATCTTTTCCCTCTGAGTTTTGGTGGGTTTATCTTGTGAGTGTACAAGAGCAGTCAAAATGACCAAGATAATCTGGCAGTTCTGCATATTTGTTATTTTCTATTGATTTTGCTACAAATCAGTGCCTCAGTGAGAAAACAGGTTGACAAAAGTAATTAACCAGAATTCAGATCTTCTCAGCAGAATTCATGCTCTGCTACATCCAATGAGGGGTTGACATTCCTTAAAATAACATGACCTTCATCATATAAACAAGCAGAGGAAAAAAAAAAATCTCGCTGCAAGTTCTATCTTACTTTTGGCCAGTACGGGAAAGTCTTCCAAAAAACAAAAAATGTTGTTATTTTCTAGCTGTTTGTTTTGTGTTCTTTGATGGAGATCATGCTAACTTCTAGGGATTTGGGCATATATTTAATTTAAAAATATCTATTCTTTTTTCAATTTTTTTTTGGTTTTTCTCATCAAATAGACATGTTTGCAACTAATTAGGCAGAGCCTGTATTTCTTAATTTCTGGCTTGAGTCCTTTAAGTCCTGAGAATGACAGTTTCCAGCATTTGTCTGGGAGAACTAAGCCTAAACACTGCTGAGTTTCTTTACCCTTTCCTTTCTTTTTAGAGAAAGTGAGGAAATTCAGTGTATTGTCGTCCCAGCAGTGAAGATCGTGGTGATCATAACTGAAAGATTTGCTGCTTGTGACCATAAACTCTGAAGCAAAAATTTTTCATCATTATGCAGAACACTCTCACTAGCTAGTGTCACAACCAGGCCTCCTCAGGTCTTAAACCAAACGGAGTTGTTTTGTAAGGATTAATTCTACTTGATCTAGGAGACTTTTTTGAGCGCTTGCCACTGCGTAATCAACTGTCTTGTTATGAATTAGCTACAACAAATTGCAAATTGTCTCAGACCAATGGGGGAGGTGTTGTGGCTCTTTCTGCAAGGATGAGTTTGTTCCTGCAGTATTCTTGTCTCCAGTGTAGTGGAGCCCAGGAGGGACTATGCTATTCCCTGCTGTAGCAGTATGGGTGTGTTTTTTAGAACCAGCTTTTCACGACCCAGTGTAACTAAGCATCCCTTACACAAGCAATCACATTCTGCTGTGTTTCTGTGATGTGACCTTTTGGTGCAAGCCTTTGTGGACTTTGATATGTTGAAAGTATAAAACAGATCTGAAGTATCTGAAGTTTGTATAAGCGAGCCCATAAACCTGATTTAACAAAACATTTTATCTTCACCATACGGCATTTGGCTGAAAAACTGAAACTTGCATTCTTTTATGTCGTTTTGGCTTTCATTTTTCCACTGACAACATGAAAAGTATACTTTGAGTGTCCTTCATTTCTTTTTTCATATACAGCTCTTTAGGTCTAGGAGATTATTTTAGCTGCTTTTTGATTTAATCTAGATTAGTCATTATGTAAATTTTTTTGAAAGAAGATCTTATTTAAACTATGGTTCCTGTGTTTCTATATGCTGTTTTTGTAGTAGGTATTGGAAATATTACCTCATTATTATAAACAATTTTAATCTGAATTTTCTTGTTCACAAACCAGTAATTAGGCTGGATTTACTATGGGTGGACTTGTGTGTGTGTTTATGGTTTAACATTCCATCAGCTAGTGTGGTTATAATTCTGATTGTAACCATAAGAATATTTCGGTTTTTAGAGGGTTTTTTTTCCTTCAGTAACATAAGCTATACTTAGATTACAAACCTCTTCATAAGCTGGAATTAACCCTCACTGTTCCTATTGTACCAGTTTTATAGTTTTTCCCACAGCTCATTTGTAATATAGTTTAGAGCAGAACTCGGAAACCTGACTTTCATTCCTCATCCTACTTCTGAATATACTGTCTTTTGCTTATTAAACTCATGACTATCACAATGCTATTTTTTTACAAAATTTTTTTGGTTTCAAGTTAGGCAACTGAACTACAATTTGTTCAAATAATTAAAAACATATTTCAGAAAATTGAATTGATATATATTTCAGAAAATTGAATTGATATGTATTTCAGAACAAGTAGGTGGTAGTGGACTGTTGGGGTTTTTTGCTCATGTCGTTAAATTTATTTTGTTTTCCTTTGCTGTATTTTGAGTGTTTATAGAGGTAATAAATTCTGAAGTGATAAAGAGCATGCAGTTGTGCATATAAAAAGTGTCAAATTATGTTAAATCATGGAAGAGTGGGTAAACATGAGATCGTCTCATAGATATTAAAAAGAAAAAATCAAAATAATTTGCATCATCTTTTAATGTGACAGATGTCTGGTCAGAGTAACACTAAAGTACTGACCAAAATAAAAAAAAAAAAGTTAAAAGCACCCTAAATATGTACATAAATAGTAATTTTTTTTTGCTTACAATTGTTACAGTAAGTGTTCTATATTGAATGCTATTGTAGCTTTTGTTTCACTGAGCTTCATTTAAATAAAGTTGTTCAAAATATCTTTACAAATGGATCTACTTTTTCTGTTTACAAAGTCAAATTTACTTTTAACCGTATCTCTCTTGTTTCGCTGAATTTTCCTATTGCTTCCTGACTGAAAAACTAGCAGCATAATGTGACCCTGACTGTGTTCCCTAGATTGACCTTTATTACTTTTCTCTGTATTTAAAAATATAAAAATTAAGCATTAATGAGAAGATGGGTTTTCTCCTTCCTGAAACTAGTAAGATGTAGAACGTCTTTGAAAATCTATTTGTTATCTGTTTTGAGATGGTAAGTTTGGTGTGCAAAAGCTTTCATATTCTTTTAAGGTTTTTCTCATTTGCTGACTTTGTGATGTGATCATCTGAAATGTCTGAGTTTTCAGTTCTGTGTGTTCATGACAAGAATCCAAAGGAAAGGATTTGAACTTTCGAGTATGAAGTGTCTTCCAGGGTTCCTGTAAAACTATCTGTAAATGTTTGCCGTAGATTTTCAATGGAGGTGAAATTTGTGATGTGCCACAAGGATGAAGTACTCTAGATTCATGTCAGCCAAAATCAGAAATAGTTTTTTGCATCCTGGAACCATCATGAGAAATTGTCTACTTTGAGCATATCTGCTGTTTAATCAGAGCAATGTAGTTTGAATAGGTCACTCCTGTGGTAGTTCATGTAATCGGATCCCAATTTTTTTAGTTTCAAGTGTTAAAACTCAAACCTTGAGTTCTGGGCTGTATCATAAATGTAATTAGTACAATTTTTTAAACCCAGTTTTTATATTGAAGCATCTTGTTTAGCAACAGCTGCTCCATGATTATCCAGAGGAAATCAGGGCTTAAAGGCATCTGGTTTACATAATTGTGCTGAAAAATAAAGTTGTCTTACTGTCTTTCACTTTGGATGATAAGGTCTTCCCTCATTCTAGTGGTTACAGCAACGTAGCTGTCTTGCTTCTACCATGCATGAAATCTAGACATTTACACTTTCACCTTTCAACTGTCCCACTCAGAACAGTTGTTCATTCTCCCAGAATGGTTGTTCATTCTCCCAAGGAAATCTATCTAACTGGAATGTTTACAGGATGTTTCCCATGGCAGCTTATCACCCTGCCATCAGATCGGTGACTGCCATTGGCGACTGGGCAGCACTTTCAGAGGCAAACTTACACCAAAAGGTATAGAGCTGTTTCCTCTCAGGCAGTAATGATGGAAGTTTATTAAAAAAACTGAGAAACCAAGGTCTTATAGATACTTAATGAATATTATATTATTTTTGTTCCAGATTTGGTCCTTAGACTCACAGGGTTTTCTTAAGTATACTTTGCTGTATTTTCAGAATGTGCAAAGGGCACAACCACTCTGAGCAGAAGTTGAAAACACAAGACAGGAAAGAAACTGTTATTTTAACCAATTCTCTTTTCTGTTGATTGATCTGTGCATTGTAATAACTCGTCAAACCCAACATTAATTTTTTTTGTGTTAGAGCATCACTTAGATTCTTTAAGCATCAACTTCCTTTTGTGTTAGGCATAAAATTTCTTTCATATGGGGAAACTGTCTCGGTGTCAAAGGCAGTTGAAATGTGTTATAAAAATCAAAGTATAAGCTCACAAGGAAGTAAAAGGTATGAGGTATTATTAGGAAGATGAGTACAGCCTTAGATAAAATATCTCTGCATTGCTTTTATCATCTTCATCTCATACTCTTTGGTCATAGAATTTCATACTGTCCAGGAGTCTTGCAAAGAAAAACCCACTCATGTCACTTGTGTCTCATCACAGGAACAGTGAAATGCAATTATTTACCTGATTCATCTTGCGGAGATGCTTTTCACACAAAGGCTCAACGTGCACCAGTTTTTCTAACTCATTTCTGGAGAATCTCATAGTCACTTTAATCTCCTTTTTGTTTTTCCCTTTCAGTGGAGAGGACAGCAGAATAATGTCAATCATGTAGAAATTTCAAACTGCTTATTCCATTTAAGAATGGTGATATGTACTCATTTTCTTGTCTGTCTTTATGTGGTTTTATTGGATACTTCTGCAATAAATGAGTCTGGAAATCAAAAGCACCAAAGAATAGAACTTGAATTATTTGTAAAGTTTTTTTTTTTTTTGTGCATGAGACTCTCCTTAAATAAATCTATAATGGAAGAAAGTCTTTCTGCTCTATATTTGCCCGATCTAGGAGAAGGTGGAACCCGTACGCAGGAAAGAAGTAAAATACAGATTTTTATTTGGGGGGTGATGAAGCTTTAAATTCAGGCAATGCAAGATGACCCTTCTTACTCTGTGAACATTATCTACATAATACTCACCTGGACTGTTTAGACTGCCTTGGGGCCCCGTTGTACTGTATTTTTCTTCTGAACAATGAAGCATATATCCCACTTGATGTGAAAATTAAATGTATTCACAGATCAACTGAATAGAAACTGTGTTTACAAGCAGCAAAGCGTGCTCTCTCACACTTCATGGATTCAATTTCCAAAGAACAGTTTGGCCATCCTCACGATAAATATCTTATGATGATATGATATTTATCTCATATGATGAATACCCAATACTTTAGTGGCCTGGATCTACTTATCTATAGGTTTGTTTTTTAACTATCTGCTTACTTTTTATCTGTATCTTACAAGGCACAAGAGAGGGTGAAGCCAAAAAAGCATGTGTCATCCTGGATTCTGTAAAACAAGAAAAAAAGAATATAATTTGCAGGACTTTTTTCCTTTCTTTCTGTTTGGAAAAGTTTCTGTATGTAGATGTCCTTACTAGGTTTTTTTTTTTCCAGAAGTGTCTTACTATGGTATGATGAGATTAACTACTGACTGCATGAATGTTTTGGTTCGCTTGTGATTATAGAGGACTACAATTGGCACTGCTTGGTAAGAAGTGCTGGAGGATGGATTCTTTTCCTTGCCATTTTAGTAATTGAAAAAGTATAGTAATCATCCGTGGCAATCTGTGTAGGAAGCTGTCCATTTATGAGTAATTAATTCTAGTTATTCAAACCTAACAACATTATATTGATAATTTTATGGGAATTGTCCTTCAGTGAATTGTCAAGCCTATGTCCTGGCAGAGCAGCTGTCTGCAAATCGGTTCAGTGGGTTTGCCTTGGGCAGTTTTAGATATGTGCTCAGTGTATGTTGTGAGATGTAGTTATAAATTAATTCATATATATCCTCTCCTGTCAGAGACTGCACTTTAAAGAAGTTGATCTGCTATGCACATAGAATAGACAGCTTATACCTGTACACAGGAACTTTTCAGATGGAAATAAAATACATTTAATTGAGAACCTGACACTGGTTTTTTTTTCCCCTGAACAAAATCCTCCTACACCTCTTTCTTTAAGCAATGCCTGCAAGATATTTTTTGATGTCTCTTATAGTTTCAAATTGCAAAACAGATATGGATAATCGCAATTATTGTTAAGAAATGATAGTTGACAAGTGAAACTATTTCATTTTTGATCTCCTCCTGGGAAATATCACAGACTATTCTTGTATATGTACTTGTTTGTACTGACACATTTATTTACACTCATTTAAATGAGTGCACATCAAGTTTTTCATCTCACTTTTCCGTGGTCACATGAGAAAAACTCTTTTGAAACTAGGATTGGAATACAGGTGTACTGATGTTCGGTATCATTTAGTGGACATGTCTGTCTTTTATGTACAGTGTTAATTGTTTCCTCCACATTTGCCTATTGCTGGCGTGAGGGATCTAGTTTGTATTATTTACAGCAAACATTACACGGTTACTGAATATTACAGATTTGTATGTCCATGACAAATTTAGGTTTTAGGAAGCGTAGTTTAACAGAGGCCTGATCAGTAGAGGGCTCTTCAAATGGTAGCTGCTTAGAAAGTGATGAAAGTAGGATCTGTGGGATTGTAGAGGAGAGACTGACTACAGCTGGATCACTGCTTTCTTTTAATCTGCTTATTGGATCCAAGGTAGAAGAATATATTTTGCTTTTCCTTTTCCAAATGTACATTTCTTAGTCATTGTATTACTGTACAGTGCAGTCATAAGCTGAAACATGTTTAAACAGTCTGAAAGAGAACTCAGAAATCTGTGTGCAACAGTATCACTCAATGACTCCTGACTTAATCATCCTGCATATATATACATAAATAGGTGCTTGTTTTTACCATGTGAAACTTTTGTCAGTTTGGGTTGGGAAAAGTCTATTGTTATGGAAGGGTATGTCCACTAGATGTCATTCATGTAATCTAGTTTTTTTTTTGCAGTAGTTATTTCTGAAGAGCCATGAAGGATGGTGGATACAAATTACCAGCATTATTGGCTGTTTTTGTATATGCAGGGCTTTTGACTTTATATATGTGTGGCATGTTACAAAATAATATTACAATTGTCTCTGTGATGAGTTTGACACACCATTTAGTTTAGAACTCCTGTCTTCACCTGTTTTTGCCTACAGTTGCATTCATTGTTGCATGAGTAGATTTGTTATATGAGAGCAGCCAGGTGAGCTGCCTGTAATTGGTAACTGTTCTGCAAGGAGAGACATGAGTATAGAGGTCAGGGCATTATGCACCAAAGGAAAACAAAAATATCATGTGATTAATATAATTCCACCCAAAATATGGTCTTTTCTAAGCTCTTTATAGCTCAAAGAACAGTTCTTTAGAAAAGTGCATATTTCATTAGGAAAGGGAACTTAAATTTCATAAACTTACACAAGTGGATTTGTATACTTACATATCTTTGCCAT
The DNA here is from genome assembly GCA_013398175.1 of Climacteris rufus. Taxonomy (NCBI): domain Eukaryota; kingdom Metazoa; phylum Chordata; class Aves; order Passeriformes; family Climacteridae; genus Climacteris; species Climacteris rufus. The sequence continues at coordinate 859,948 of VZRZ01007522.1, read as the reverse complement.
AAAACTGTGATAAAAGTACTTTACTAATATCTGAGGCATTTAAATTGGAATCACTTTATCTTAAATAAAATACCCTATATGTGGACAAGTCAGAAGTGCATATGACCATTCAGTCAGATAAACTGGTAGGATCTGTACTGACTTATATTAGTAAAGAGTTCTTTCACCCCTTGTCTCCCTCCACCCATATTTGTAGTATGACATGTGTTAGTAACTGCTAGACTTCTGGCTTCTGAGAAGCTATATCCATACTCTCATTGAAGAGCAACTGCTGCAACATTGGCCTGTGCTCTTTCCCAATTGCAGCTTGGAGCAGCTACAGTGAAATTGGAAGCTGGAGATCACAACTTCCTCTAACCTCTCTTTCCCATTCCATATGGAATAAAGAATTTCTCTGCCCTGTATAGTCAGCCAGAGGGCAGGATGGAGAAGTGATAATCCTCTTGGAATGAGCACTTGCATGAAAAATGATAAATGCTACATTGCATGGAGATTAACACTTGCTTATGAACTTGGTTTTAATGGAGTGATGCTTCTCTTTCAGCAGTGTGAAGGTTCACTGTACTTGTAGACCTGATTGAAAACCTTTACCACAGTTCAGCTAGAAGGGAACCATCTGCCACCAGAAACATAAAGCTGTTCAAAGCTGTTTCACTCTTTTGCATATTGTCTTCAAGAATGTAAACCACTTACTTTCACATAGTGCACAACCTGGTTGCTACTTTGCAGGATGTTCCCTTCTTTTCATAGTCAGCTGACATGTCATCAAATCTGGTCATTAAAATAATTTCCAAGCATTGATGTCTGCTAATAAATTTGGCATGGGCTATATTGTTTTCTCTAAAAATACTGCATTACTGCTACAATAAGGTAAGATTCACTGGAATCACAACTGTGATACTCCAGTACACCCTTGCTCCTGGGAAGGGTAGTGAGAGAGCTTTTATTCTATTTTCAGAAGTGACTTAGGAACTTAAGAAGTCTCAGTCCTGATGTCTTTCTAAAGTATTGACGTTTTAAATACTAAATCTACTTAAGAAAATAAGCTTTAACTATGCAGTGCTTTTAAATGTTGTTTCTCACACCATTTGCTACATCCAGATATAATGTTGTATGTTGGTAAAACAGGTATTTTTACTAATGCTCTCACTAAATGCTAATTTTTACTAATGCTCTCATTTATGCTAATAAAATCTGGTGGCAAAAAGACTTAAAATTGTAATCTAAGACTTTGTCTGTTACTAAACCCCCATTATTACCAAAACTGTTTTGATTTCTTTGTTTTTTAATAGGTAGGAATTCAGTTGTATTGAGAGGGGTAAGGGTGAAGGTGAGAGAAAAAATTCTTAAAAATAGTTCTCTGTTTTGACAAAATCATACTTGCTGACCATCACCTACAACACACAGTACTCACTGACTGGAATTTATACAAATTAAACTAAAGAAATTTATCTTACATCTGTATCCCCAAGGGAATCTCAACGAGTTTTATCCAGTCTACACCTTCACCTTTGTTCACTTATATCTATGATAGTTTTGACAGATTTTGTTTCCAATTTGTATTTACCAGAAGTTTTGCGATACTTGTTCCAGTCTTGTTTATGTAGTTTTCCATGCCCACTGAAAGGAGTAAAAGAAATAATTCAATTTTCGATAAGGAAGAAAGCACCTGGATTTAGGGATAGGGTTTTGGTTATATAATTAATGAGGCATTATGGCAGTTGGTTACCATATTATATCTAGCAAGTTTTTGCGTATGAAAAATATATGTATAGCTCATCTACAGTATTCTTATTCCTGGGTTGTGTGAAATCAGTTCATTCATGTTTCCCCCAACGTTATATTTTTTAAACCTCTTTCATCTTTTGTTTTTAATTTCTGATATGATTTCCACTTTGATCACATCTTCAAGTGGTGTGTCCAGATCTAACAAGTGTCTTAGGTGAATTCTTAATGTTTCTGAATAACATGAAGAGCTTTCACATGCATCTGAGAATAGCTTCCTTTAGTTTTTTTTAACAGCATCACATAGCTGTGTCTCCTTCTCAGGTGTTCGGTTGCCAGGGTAGGAGAACAGCATATATCCCTACGCCTAAACTTTGCTGATTACTTACCAGCTGCAGCTTCAGTTTGATTTACTGTTAAAAGGTTCTTGGGCTTCCTTTCTCTGTGTTCCATGATTTTTGTTTTGTTTCACTATGGATCACTTTGCACAAGAGTTGTTAATCATCAGTTACACTGATGACTCCAAATCCAGTGAAGCCTAGAGAAACAAGGTCACTCTGCTGGTCACTCTGAGTTTGAGATAGCGGAAGCCACAGCAATTGTCTGACTGTGATCTTGGATTATGTCAGCTGAAGCAAGTTTAGAGTACTCAAATTTTGAATGAGGATGTTCCTGTGTGGTTTGATGAACTTTTAAATTTTTGGCATGTTAGTTTTACATCATAAGTCATCTGTCTCTTCCTGGGTGCTTCTAGGTAGATGAAGCTTGAGATTTCAAAAACTTGTAAGAATATAGAAGACCCAACTTGTATTTCATATTTTGTATTTTATATTTTCTACATTTTGTTTTAAGAAGCTAGCAGGATAAAGAATAGAAGTTCAATTGTCTTAGTGGAAAGGCTATTCTTCTCCAGATAAAATAAAAGGCAGACACAAGGTTATTCCTTAATTGTCTGTAAGTTAATATTGATTGTGCTTCATGTGGAATGGCCATAATAATAAAAAAATAGGAAGTTGATGTGACTTCAAGTAGAGAAACATCAGCTGAATCTATGTAACAATTAAATCCTAACATAAAAACAAGGAATATAAAATACTACAAAAACCAATGTTATGGTATGATCATGTCTCTTGTAATCAGAGACAAGTTTTTGACCTTGTCAAATTTATCCTTGGCAGATATGGTAAGGGTAGTGTCTGGAGGGTTTTGACCATGAATAATACTTGTAACAATGCAACAAAGGCTTTTATAGTACACACAAGTTATTGACTTAGCTCATTGGGGCAGAGACTGCATTTTAATTTGTCTTGAAGCTTAGAACAATGGACCCCAAGTCTTATTTTAGTGATTCCACAAAACCAAGAATAATTTCTTCCTCTTTTGTGTACAGGCTTACAGTATTTTGTTTATTTGAGGATTGTAAATATAGGAGTGAATATTTTGAAGTAGTTCTATGATTTCACTATGATTTTCCTGATGTTGCCCATTTTTACGTACCCCGTTGACCATTCACCACTTTGTCAAAGTTGGTCGACAAATGGGAAGTGTAAATGACCATGACGTGACTTCTGGAATTAGGAGATAATCTGAGATTTGTTCAACACCTACAGTGTTTATGGATGTATTTAATCCATGAATGAGGAGGAAGGCCATGAGCAGGAATAGTATGTATATTTGTATTAAGAGTCTGATCAGGTAGCTCATTTAAGAGAATGTTATTAGTGATACCTCTTAGCACTCCTGCATAATTATGTATCTTTTCACTGTTACCTTTTCAAACTCCTCGGAGATTCTTAGGTAATTTATTTCCTGCCATTTCACAGTTTTGAATAATAATAATGATGAGAAAACAGTTAAATAGTTTCTTTTTTCAAGTACCAGGTGCTGAAAGCAACTGAGAATGTCAGTGGTTTTTATAGTGGTTTCCTGTGCATCTTGTGCAAGCTTCTTCAAACATTCCTCACATAAGCCTTTGTCAGATTAAAAAAAAAAAATTACTTGTAATCAAGAGACTGGACTGAAATGAAGAAATGTAGTCCTATGTTTGCTTGCAAAATAGCTGTGTTCTTCCTGGTTTGGGTGCTAGTTGCAACCTCATTTAGTGTGATGCTGATTTTTGGGTGAGTGCTCCCAGTTGATTTTTAATACAAGATAGAGCAGTTTCTTGAAATCACCAGTTCCAGGTTGCAGCAAGCAACAGAATGGTAGTTACTTTCAGAATTTCTGCTGCTGTGTTTTGTATCACATTTCTATCTATGTTTTGAGATTTGGCTGCTGTTGGTGTGATTGGAGTAGGTCGCTTTTGTGTGTTCCTCCTTCATCTGTTAAAGAGCTGACCTGTTCCTTCTACTTTGCTCCTGTTTGGTCTCTATTTAAGTAGTAAGCTGCTCAAAAGAGGTTATTCCTGTCTTACATAGTGTGACTGCACGACACTGAGCAGCTGCTGCAAGCAGGGAACAAGCATAGATAAGCAGTCCTGGATGGGGCTATCCCTTCTCTCTGTAAGACCATCTTTAACAGTATTGTGTTACGCAGATATTTGCCTGACTTGTTCTGGGACTCCACAACCCCTCAGGCAGTTCATTCTAGTGCTTCACTTATTCATTATCTTTGTGGCACCCAAGGCAATAGGCTAGGAGGATTCAGATCAGACATAAGAAAAGCTTTCTAATAGAGAAGACAGATTCCTTTCTCTTCATTAGTCTTTTATGATCTTATGGGATGGTATGTCTTGGGCTTCTCTAGCCTAAACATTCCCAGCTTGCTTAGTCTTTCCCCTGAGATGGCACTTTCTAGAACTTCATTGTTATTCTCTGTACTGTCCTTTCGGAGCACATCAGTTTTATGGCATCCAGAACCAAATACATTACATTGCTCCAGCTCCTGTTTTATCTTCTTTAAGTACAACAGAAAGAATATTTTGTGAATCTTGTGGGTTCTGCTGATGATGTAAAATGCCAGTTTAATATTACCTTGCTTTTGCAAAGAAGCCTTTGTTTAATTCATATTTAGTTTGTGAAACATATAGATTCTGGATCCTTTTCTCTTGCATGTGAGTTACTCATGCCCAATTGTAGAACCTCCCAGCTGATTTTCCTAGTTGAATTTTAACCCCTTCCTTTCAGATTTCATCTCGTAGTTAATTGCTAACATTTTCGGTTCTGTCTAGTCTGTCTGGTACTTGCAGTTCCTTCTTGTTTTGTGATATCTTCAAGTTTGATGTATGTCCTTTCCTCTCTCAGTATCTGGGATTTTAATGACAATATTGAAATGATCCATGAATCATTGATGGTATTTTTTCACATTAAAAAATGGTTCATAACCCCTTTGGGTGATATCCAACCAGCTGGTAATCTCTTTTCTCACATGGCCTTACTTGTACTGCCTTTCCCTGTAGCCTGGTGTGCAAAGACAGACACCTAAGTCAATGTCTTTGTACTTTGCAAGACAATATTGGCTTCTACCCTTCCTCTGGTTGTTTGGCAGGGCATGTATGTGTGTACTGGGAGGTAGGTGCTGACATATAATTTGCTTGATTTTATTATTTTTTTTAATTCAGTCACTGTGTTTGCACATTTCTAATCTCTAGTATGTAATTTCTGTCCCCAAGATGCTGGTGTGTGGCTTCCTCAGACTGTACTGCAAGGATTCTAGAAAAAAATCTTAGTGTATCATGACACTTGAAAACACTGTGTCTCTCAACACAGCATTTTCATAATCTAGGCCAAGTTTCATTGTCTGTTGCCATGTTGGTGCGCTACTGTACCTTTGCTAATGAATTCATTGAGTATATGTTTGTGTAATGCAGAATAGAGTCGGTAGTATTTTTAAAATGCAAATAAGAAGCAGCTAAAATAGTAACACATTGCGTGCTGTAAATAGTCGGCAGATGGATTGCTCTTGGAGATTGTCAATGTTCATAGGAATCAAAAGGGTCATGAGTTAGTTTCAGATGGCATTGATTACTGTGCTGAACATCTTTAGAAGAGTTAGTCACCCAAATCCATTTTAATCCTTTAAAAGTGCAAGTTTAGTATGACTTCAAGGACTTATTGATTTACTTCTGTGTTAGGGTTTATGAATTTCACCTGGAAACAGAAGTTAAAACAATATCCTCTTGAGGAATGTGCCAATTCCATATTTTATGTAAAATACTAATCCATAATGTGAGTAATTTATGCAAAGAAACACTGGCTAGAGAGCAAACTTATTATGAAATAAAACTTTGTGGAAATGAGGTTCTAATATTTAAATATTGACAGGTATATTGATTATCTCATTGTCTAGAATTAAATGAGTGTACCAGGACCTGAAAATTATGAGTAGCATAATAAGAATGACATTTGTAAATATATTATATTTTCTATGTTCATGTACACATCTTCTAATTGCACCCCTCCCCTTTTTTCCCCCCTATATTATGAGTTCCAAAAACTGCTTTGGGGGGAAAAATAAGGAAGACAGCTGACTCCTTCCCATAATTACCCAAGCTGACTTGGCAGCATTTTAGGCTTTGTCTGTCTTCCATTTTAATAAAAACTTACTCAGTTATTTGTTTTTTGCATCTTTGATTTCAGTTCCTTGAGGGAATCAAGACCATGTTCTTGATTTAGTGACACTTTACTGTGCAGATATAAATGGTATTTTCTTAGTAATGTATATCAAACTCAGCAGACTCCTCAGTAATGTATAAACTCATCAGGGCTTGAAAGGGAAGGCAGCTTCTCCCTGAAGCTCCAAAAATACTAAAAGAAAAGTGCTGATAGTTTTTGTTTTAGAGCATCTCATGGCTTCTAAGTCAGCTTTATGATTTTGAGAGATCTGAGTGATTTTGAGTATGTGGCTTGGCATAATGTAAAAATTCACTGTACCGTATGCTGTAATTCCATCAAGAGATGCTCCCCTTGACATCCCTACCCCAAAATAATTTCTGATAACATTGCTTCCAATCTCTGCACCCATGTCTTCTAGGGGATAAGCAGATTTTTAGTGTCTGAAAGGTTGCTAAGAGGCAAACCTTGTACCCGCTAAATTTAAAATGCTATTCAAATCCATTGTATTAGTTCTGATGTCACACTCTAAGAACATCTTGAAACGTATATGTAAAAGAATTGTAATGAGAACTGGAAATGCCGCAGACTGAATGTCTCCAGAACCATTATGAAAGTGGCTTCAGTGGAACTGGCAGCATTTGGTGATTGAATAAATGGTATGATGGCAGTTTCAGCTCAGGCAGGGAAGATGCTGTGTTTGCCACATGTGAATTAATATAGTGCTGCTTTTTACTGTTGAGAGATTAGCACAGTATTTTTTTGAAAGAATATTTGAAGTATAATAGAATAGAGAGCAGCTGAACCCATATTGCAGACAGCTGCTTTTTTGAGTGATGAGCTAATTATCTGCTATAGCTGGGGAGCATCGAATCAGAAATTAAAGAACTGCCAATGCATATGATAGAACTTTTAAAATACCGGGTAAGAGCTGTGCCCTTAAAACAAATAACCAGAAAAAGGATGAGACAAGAATATCTGCATGGCATTTGGGCTAGGCTTTCCTGCTTAACAGAAATTTGTATTGTAACAATTATTTTCAATGTATTTCTGGGTCCATAGTTTATGAATATCAGTTAGCAATAGAAAATAAAATTGGGAAAATGTGCTAGAGAAAGGGGGATGCTGGAAGTGATAATTTGGGTTCTAAAAGTTAAGAATTTATTTTTCCTCCTTCTAGTTCTCTGTTTCTTTCTAATATGTGTACTAAAAACTATGAATAAACTCAGACAAGCTAGACATTTTTTCTTTAATTTTGTAACATCTGTGAGGCCAGTATTTGATATTCACTTATGAATATATCTTGCTGCAAATGCAAGTTAAGCAATAAAAACTAGTGGAATCATTGTAAAAGCCTCTTCTCAGTATGTAGAAAATATATGTTATAAGAAATGGAATTCTTGGTCACTTTTCATGCAGCTATGTATAACTGGGATTTTATCAATTGTCATCATACTGCATTGAGCTGTAACACATTACATGACATGTAGGTAGTCAGGGGAACATTCTGCGGCCAATATTACCCTTTCAGATTAATCTGTCAATAAAATTAAGAATACCAAGTTCCTGAAATGATAAGGACTTTATAGACTGCAGCATCATGATGAGTTCTCTTGGAAATCGAGTGTGTGGAGAAGCAACCATAAAAATTTGCCAGGCTAGGTAGTAACTCAAGCACATTGAGGCTACAGTGATTAGAAAAGGAAATTGGAATGTTGTGTGGCTATGATCTATTGTTTGACATCCAGTGCCTGCTCCTGTGTAATTTACTTGCCTCTTTTGGTCAGCTGACTGAAGACCTTAAGTGGGCCACAGGGTAAGCCAGGAAATTCAGCTCTTGGCTTTCCAAGTCCACAGCTCAGTTGTTTCCCCTTTCCCCTTCCCCCCCACTCTTTCTTCACAGCTGGTCAGCACATGCACAGTAATTGCTTAGGCCAGGTAGGGCAGATATGGAGAGATACATATGGAGCACATGCAAATCTGCACTAAAGTTCTGGAATGCAGCAACAGGGTGAAGGTAATATAAAGCAAGATTTCTTTTACGTTTAAAGTTTCTAAAACTAATAAAAAAAGAGAGACAACAAATTCACTTTATAACCTTTCCTTTTCTCTACTACTACTACTAACTGAGAGGGTTTGGGATTTTGCCAAAATATTACACATTGCTCAAGAAGATTACAAAAAAATCCGAGACATGCACTGGAGAGCTATTAAATTTAACATTTCTAAAAGATATTTTCAACAGCTAAATACTTGTTAGAGCATTGTTTTCCTCAACTTTCAAAATTTGCCACAACTCAGTCACAGATAAGAACTTCCAGCTTTTTAATTGATATATAAATTGAGTTTAAAACCAAATCCACTACATTTCCTGTGGTAAAGGAAACACAGACTCTTCAGTTTGGTTTGTCCCTAATTTGAAAATCATGTTCTCAGGAAATCCTGCATAATTATTTCACGTAAACAGGAAAAGTATTTATTTGCTCAGGGCTCTGTTTGTGTGGACATAGGGGTGAGCAGAAATAGTGTAGATTCTGGAACTCACATGTTAATGAAAATATTTTAGAATACAGAAAAATGTGTTCCAAATAAGGTAATGTTCTGTCTGATCATAGATGGGCTAGTAGGAAGGGGTTTAAAAAGCTTTATTTTCTCTTTTACGTTTTCTTACTGTTTCTCTGACTTTCAGTAATGAGTGCAATTAAAAATGAGAAGATGGCAAGTTTGTAGTGAGGGTGTCTTTTTATTCCTCTTCAGGTGTTCTTGCCTGCAAAATTGTTTTTCATCATCTGGAAATGAATGACTTGTAAAAAGCAATTGTAAAATTGCTGCAGGATTTCAGCCCTCACATCCTTCTCTGCTCTCACTCTCTCAAGCCCCTAAATTTACTTTTGCCATTTGTAGCAGTTCAGTTGAGGGTTGAACTTCCCTTCCTGGTTCTTGTGAGCTTTCCTGATTTCACTTACTGTTTGAACAAGATATATTGGATTTTGTTTTCTCTAGAGTTAGTGTGGACTCTACACACAACTGATTTTGTTTTCAGCTGGAAAATGGTGTTACACATTTTGAGTATAAATTGTGCAGTAAGTAGGCTGGAGGTTTTTTTGTGTGGGTGGAAACAACCTGTAGAGTTATTGAGGGAACTGAACCCTGTTTTGTTATAAAACTTCTGAAAGAGAAAGTCAGAGATTTTTAAGGAACTATTTGTGGATTTTTTTTTTTTAAACAGGATGCGATTCAAGTTATTATCTAACAAGAGGACTCAACAACCTCATCAAATGCAGAGAAAAATTAAGTATTGGAGCAGGTGCATGCTTGCTTTATTTGGATTTGTTTGTGGCATTTTCTTAAAAGTTTAAAGTTCAGTATATCACTCTAACAAACTGTGGTCATGAACAGTCATAGCTTCAGGGGAAAATTGGAAGCAGTGATAGTCTTAGCAGAAATTTTAACACTCAAGTTGCTTAGAGAGCATAGTTTAAAGTGGAAAATCAGGTTAGTTTCCCCTTTTGTTTTCTCAAGGGTAAACTGTGAGTTAATGTAGTAGCAATGAATTGATAGGAATTTCTTTATAGGTTTTTTAGTCCAGTGGAACAAACAGGTTTTTTTCAGTAATCATTCTGAAAGGTATTTTAAGAATGTTAACCCAAAATGATAATTATTAAGTGACTGTATGTTACAGTGAGGAATACTTTGTGTCTTACGTAGCTGCACATAGCAGGACTTGCCATGGAAGGGTTTTCTCAAGAGTACTGAACACAGTCCACTTGGTGAAGAAGTCATACTTGTGTTACATTAATAACAAACATATTTACTTCTTCTAGGTAATCTTGGAGGGGAAAGCAGGTAAAGTAGTTTTCCACCACACTTTTTTGTTTTTCTCCTATTGTATTCATTTAATAAGTACATATGCCTGAAAACTTTGCATATTCCCATTTCTCCTGCGTGATCCAGGAACGGGGCCTGAATTCAGATTGTGAATTCTTGAGACACCAGTTTGAAGGAAGTAGTAGTCAGTCCTTTTCATATATATGGGCAGTGACAGGGTACCTTTTTTTCTCTTTCAAACAAATTTTTAAATGCTCCATAGTGTGATTTTTTTGTAGCTATTTTATAATTTTTAATATTTTATTTTTAATTATTATTTTTAAAATTTTTATTATTTTTTTATTATTTTTGAAGTTGATAGTTATTTTGGTGGATAATCTTGGAGGCATGGTTTATATGCAAATGTGAATTTTTTTTCAGAACCCTTGGATATAACTCCAAAAGTAGAACTAGTTACCTTCTGTGTATTTTACATGTTTTAGGCCTTGTGGGCAAATGTGGGCTGTACCCATGTTGTCATTATATAAGGAAATGTTAGGGCTTGCAGGGAGAAAAGCAAAAAGCATATGTCCAAATAATTTGTTTTGAAAAGCTGAAATGCCTTTACAATTCCTTTAGTCAAAAATATCAGATGAGGAAAGAAATTCATAGGCTACCACTGCCATGTATGTTTGTAGTTTACAGGTGTGAATCTAGTGTAGGTGTTATTTAAGGATGTTTTCCAGAAAATAAGGGATCAGAATCCCTCAAACTCTTCTCAGGTTAACCTTTTGTAATTATACTTTGTGGGCATTTTGTGCAGTTCTTTTTTATCAACAGTATTGCTCTGCCAGCAAAATCTGCTATTGGCAAATTTTTGAATACTGACTTTTTAGATGGGATGACAAGCTTCTCACCTTTTGAATACTGATAACTATATCTTGTGCAAATTAGTTAAGCTGTAGCCATAGAAAAGGTGTTTTCTGACTTAGCCTTAGCTCAGGCAGGAAGGCTGTGAATTGTGGTGTTATAAATTGTTTAGAGTTGCTGTGTTTTTAATAGTATGTTTATAAAGGTCTTAAAGGATGTAAAGAACATACTTTACAAGGATTACATACTGTTTATAAATAGACATATTTCTTTTTTTAATATTCCTTCCCCTTCCTTTTTATTTCTAATCCTGTCTTTTAGGAACTGTTAAAAAACAACACCTTTTAGCAGGTATTGCCAAGTATGTGGGGCTTTTTTTGAAACAAGGGGAAGATGATAATTTTTGAGAAGCAACAGTTTAATCCACATCTCAAAATTTGATGTAAATCTTCCCTTAGACTTCATGGGGTTCTGCTAAGACCAGAACCCTAATTCTTGTAACAACTGCCGGGCTTTCTGTCTTGGAAAACTTCTGAAGTGAAACTCCTGTTTGTATTCATTCCATTCACCATCATGCAGTTTCAGTTTATGATGCTGGCCAGTGAATTCAGTATCAACTACTTGAAATAGCAAGTTTCCTATATCTTTTCCAAGATTTATACTTCATACTTCAGCAGATTTTTTTCTATAAATTAATGGAAGAGAAATCAAACCCTTACATTTATTTTACACTTAATTTGTACTTTTCTTTGTTGTATCCACTTTGATGAACTCTTTACCTAGAACTATGGATGGAAAAACACACCTAAAAGAAAAAAATGTTAAATAAAACTAGTTTCTTCAGTGATAAAAGCATTATAGTATCACATTTTCATTGGCAAAACTCTGGGGTTTTATTTGCAGCAAAATTGGCAGAAACAACTGCAGGCAATTATGAGCTTTAATTCATCAAGGTACCTAAGCATATGTCTAACTTTAATTGAGTGAATAGTCATTTGACTTCAGGGGATTATTCATGTTCATAAAATTAGACATATGCTTAAGTAACTTGGTGAATCAAGGCAATAGTGACTTAATAGAATGGTGAAGACAGAACAAGCAACTGTGACCTGCACTGGAGATTTTCTTTGATTGCTCTGATTGTTCAATAATAGCTCCTAGTGGGTGTATTTTCTGTTCCATAATAAAATATCCAGGCTTGGTAACTGTACAGTTTTGTGTTCATCTTCTATGGACAGTACTTACTCTATAACCAAAGAGCAAATATCCCTTACAAAAAAGTGAATTGAACCTGTGGAGGTCTGTTATGACTGGTCTCATGTATATTAAATATATTTAATAAATCACTGTTTTATTTTACAGAACAGCAGCCCAGGGGCAGGAGTACTGTACATTTCCTGCCAACTGTTGTTTGTTAAATTTGCTAATTTGATTTACAGGCATGGTACATACTGTGACCAGTTGTAGCTGTGCTGCTGTGGACGCGCTCTGCCGAGGGCTGGGGACAGACCCGAGGGCGCACGGCGTCCTGCACTGGCTTTCCCTGGTGGTATGGGGGCTGGCTGTCAAGCTGCAGCGCTTCTCCCCCAAGCAGGGTTCCAACCATGCCTAGCTGGACAGTGCCGGCTCCTCTGTTGAGCAGGATTGCCCGGAGCCCGGTGGTCTTTGGCGGGTTGGTGAGAACAAAGACCAAAGGAGGGGCCTTTGTCCAGTATTTTCAGCTCTTTATTAGGCTAGGGCAGCAGGAGAGGGTCCAGGGAAGGGTCCGGGAGCAGGAGCAGGAATAGGAATGAGGGTCCAGGTGAGCTGAAGGGTCCGGAACAAAGAACCCAGCTCAGGACTTAAGTGGGGTTTATATAGGGAAAGGGAGAGGGAATACAGCTAAATAGGGGAACAGAAATTACAATACAACCAATGGGTAACCGAGGAGACAAGAACTTTCTGGAGCATAACCAAATACAGAACATTACATAACTGCGTAACTATCCAATGGAAAACGACGTGTGCAAACAGCAACCGAAAGGAATGATGGAATGGGTAACAGTGTCACCTAACCAGAGTAGCTGCCTCAGAGGGCAGTGTGCTGAGCTCCCTTCCACCACTGTTGAGGCTTACATGCTGTGGCTTTAGCCACGCACACTGCCACAACCAGTTTGCACCAAAAATCATACAAATTTTTCATCTGAGGAGTTTTCTTTGCTATGTATACTTGTAAGAGATTTTGTGTTTTAAAGATTAATTTCATGAGATAATTCAGCCTCAGACTCTCCTTCAAGTGTTTGATGAGAAAGCTTAACAGATTTGTTTTGGAGGGGCAATATGCTGATATTCTGAAGAGTAAGTGTTGATCAGAAGGAAACACAAGAAAATGTAGTGGAGAGCGACTAAGAATTGCCAATTCAGATTACTTGTGGTTTAAAAGAGGTGCATCAGTTTAGGGTTTGCAAGGGTTTGCAGTAGGGGCATTTGTGTAGCTTGAAAACCTAGGCTTTCATCTTGATGTGCAAGAAGGGTGTAGTTTTGCTCAGTCAGCTTTGTAGATATCAAATAAAAGAACTGATGAAGAAAAAACCTAAATTTAACTGCTGACATAATCATTGATGCTGCAGTGTTTAAGCAGAGGCACCTTTTGTCTTACAGTGAGAGCTATGTACTCCTGTGTGTAGTCAAAATAGAGGTGTTTTCATAGCTTTGATCAAATCAGTGCTTTTTGCATTCAAATTTCATTTATTCCCCTGTTTCTTTGTTCTGTACATTCTTACTTTTTCTTCACTAAAATTGCAATCAAGTGTCTGATATTACTGCAATATATCTGAAGTAATACTTATATTTATTTTGTTACTTAAGGAACTGAATTGCAGGCTAGTGCTAGGAAAATTATTCTTTATCATGGGATTCTAGCATGTGGACTTACAAGCTAGTTCCTTTTTCTCCTCTCTTCAGACTAAAATACCTTCTCAGGCATTTGACTAAATGTATGATTCCTTTTATCATTATGGATAAGTTTCAAAGTAGGAAATTGTATTGCTGTGATTTGCCAGGTTTCTATGGCATTCTGCAAAAATCTGCATATTTATAAAAACTAGGAAAAGATGGGAATTAATGCTTTTGAGAACTTGCAGTAGTATTAATTAAAGCTGCATAAAACAGGCTTATGAAACAATGAAGATTGGCTGTGTGAAAGGGTTTTTTGTGACTCTAAAATATGTAAGTAGAAAGCAAGAAATATCTGTAAGTGTAAGGAATTATATCCAGTTTGTCAGATGACCTTTGATGAGCTCATCACACTGAAGAATGTGGCACTTTCATTTCTGTTTATTGGATAATGGAAACATATAACTAGGATGATGAAGGTAATGTGATCCAGGTGTACAGGAAGGAGCAAATGAATAGAAAAGTGATGAAGTTTGCATATCTGATGTAGATAGAATATATATGATACCTCATTGCGTTGGTTCCTTTCACTTATCACAAATGGCAGTTATTCCAAAAAAACAACTGGACAGAGTGCTATGGAGGTGCATAATGGACATAGAAATAAGGAGCTGCATTTTTTGGTGAGAAATAAAATCAAACAAAAGGCATAAATTTATTGGTTACAGCAGGCTTAAAATATTTATACTCTTTTAGGTACTGCCAAAATATTTTCTCCAAAGTCTCTGCATAATTAGGAAAAAATTGAAGTGCTTGATTGGGAATTATTTTCTTATCCCATTAACATACCAGGATGTGAATAAGAAGTGGTTAATGAACATTTCATATGTAGCCTATTGGAATCTTGAAGCAGGTATGTGAATATAAGATATTTAAAACTGCTGCTTGCATGTATGGATGAGACTTTTAAAATTTCTTTCTCCCTTGCCCTACCTTATCTAATACCACGTTTCTTTTTAGATTAAGTGTTGCTATCTCTCTGCTTATGAAGTTCTTTCACTTTAGTGATGGTAATGTGTTATATCCTGTTACACTACTAATTTAAGATATTGAGGGATACACTGCAAGACCGACACTGCCTTGTTAAAGGCAAGAACTGGGAAATGAGGCTTGCAAGTTGCACTTTGAAGGATACTTGTAAAACCATATTGTTGACTGTTTATAGTCATGTATAAACCAGAATTCCATGTAGAGAAAAATTTGCTGGAAATTTCCTTTGTAGGCTCCTTGAGGAGCAATGCTGATTCAGGCTCATTTTTATTCAAGTAGTATATGTGAGAGTTGATGGAGATGGATTTCTTTCTCATATTCATAAATCTAAGCCTGAACTGAGGCAAGCCTAGTTGGAATGAAATACTGAAATAGAAGCAAAATTATAGAAAGTGTAAGTGATAAATCTTTCTTGCTGGAGGAAACCTTAAAGGCTGTTCTGGAAGACATGAGCAAATAAATAACTTTCTTTGGTTTTAAATGTATTTTATAACACAGTTATTTTTTGGACATACAGAGAATGAAGGAAAAAAAAACCTCCAGACAAAAAGAAAGAGAGAATAGGTAAATCTGAATTACAAGAGTACCATTTTTAATAGTATAATCAGAAAAGCAAACCCTCAGTACACAGAACAAGAATTCCTTCAATACATGAAGGGCCTCTTGAATCATTTATGGTTTTGCTGTGCCTTTCAGTATTGAACTTTCAATTGTTCTTGCAAATAGTAATTTAAATGGTTCTGAATTATAATGTATATCCCAGTGGGAAGAAATCTGAAATTCTTCTGGGACTATGAAAGTGCCACAAATACTCAAGCTTTTCTTTAAATGCTAGGAATCAAATACTAGTATATTAGATAGATCCCATTGGAAACAGGTGCTTCCTCAAGTTTTATTAACTATGTATGTAAAAGTAAAAAGAGCAGTTGAAGTTAAGCAGTACTGATAGATTCCCAGCCATGAGAGATTTCTGAAGGAAAAGATTGTTTCTGTGTGATATATAATACATACTGATTTTTTTAAGTGGCAGGAGAAGAAGGCTCGTTGGTTAATGCTTTAAAGCATAATAGCATCTGCCAACTGGAGCATTCCACACAGTAACCCTGGGGTGCTTAGTCAGAACTGTGTGTCAAGCACAGAATAATGACTTTTGTAACTTCAGGTATGATTCTTGTATTATATAAGAGTTGTAAGAAAGTTCTCTGTCTAGGTGGAATGGGACTGCGAGTTGTAAAGACTTAATTTGATCCCTTAATAAAAAGTAAGTCTTGTTTGGCTTTAATTTTTCTATGAAGGCTACAAGACTAATTTTTCATTATATTTCAGAATAACGTAATGGTTTCAGACACTATGAATTTCTCTGGTGGACTTGTTGATTGATCACATACAATATGGCCAAGGGATAAGTGGAAGTGATGTCAGGACAGAAACAACTATTGTCCATTCAAAGTGGAGTAGAAAATGGAGGAGACTGCTGAGGTGAAGACAAGAGAAGTACCTAGCTGGAGAAAATGAGAAATGTTGTTATAATAATGTATCTATATACATTGAACAAACTTGGACATCTTTATAGAAGAGTAGAATTTATATATTATAGATTTTCAACATTATTAGTTTCTTAATTGACAAATATGCATAGACTGAATTTGTCATTGACTTATATAGAATGGTTTCATTTCACTGAGAGAGCTTGGGGGGTAAATTAACCTAAAACATCACAGTAAATTTATTTCTATTTATTCACTTACAAGTCAAATAAACAGGGATATTCAAAGCTCTTTTTGAGAAACAAGGACATTTTTCTAAAAAGTAAAACCATAGGGCTTTTGTTTGTTAGTTTTTCAAATTGAAAATACTAATTTAAACCAAATTAAAGTGAAAAAAGGCTTGTGGACTAAAACTTCTGAAGGTGGGGTTTCAGCCTGGAGTGTATTTTTTCATGGATGAATTACAGACTTCAGAAAAATAATTTTTGAAGCAAGGTTATTGAAGACCTTCAAGACAGTGATAGTACAGTTTTTTTTATATGACATGGTATCTGTTTGTGTGTATAGCTAATAAAAAAATAAGTATTGTATGGAACTGGTATCTAGCAAAGTTAATTGAAAACCGTAAAATTCCTAGATTTTTGATTAATGATTTATATAGTTGTTTCCTTTTAAATCCATTTTCAAGTTTAATTACTTTGTCTAATAATGGTGCTAAACAAAAGTTATTTGGTGCTTGATTGTTTAGATACTTCTTGGTTCTTAAGTGAGACTGACTTTGAACAAAGTGGTGCAAACTTTGCTGGAAGTCCTTTTTCCATGTTCTGGATGTGTGGTTGATGTTGTCAGCCCTGGAGCGTGCATGCATCAGTTGTGGTAGTATTCATATTTTACAATTGTGGTGTATTGCCCTAATACCGGGAAGCTTTAACGTGTGGGTAAGATTATCTGTGGGTATGTTTGCTTGGTTTACTGAAAGTTGAGTGTAACACTGACAGAGATAGGCTCTTTCTTCCACTGAAGTTAGTTTGTGCACCTGTATGAGCACTTCTAAGAGTGCTACTCTTAGTGAGAGTACATTTTCAAAAACTACAGATTTTGGCCATGCGATCCTGAAAACAAATAACTGGAATAAATGGTTTAGTAAAGTTTGTGAACAGAAAAAAATTACTTCTGATCTCTTTTCCTAAGTCATTCAGCATGTTCAAGACATAAGGGCTGTATTTCCCTGCACTCAATGCATAGAGACATTACAAAAACTGGTGGGATAAAGATATGAAGGAAGATGTTCTTGCAATAAGTTGGTGGTTGAAAATGTACAATGAACAGTGATTTTAAAAAGCATTCTTATGCATCTGAACTTAAGGACATACTTAAATTGATTCACATAAATTCTTACTGAAGACAATGAGACTTAAGAGTATTTTCAGTTGGAAGAGACCTACCTTGGTTTAAGTATTGCACAGAACAGAAAGAGATCTAAGAATATATTTAAGTGCTTTTTAAACTATAGACGATGGAGTGGGATTCACACTTATCTTGTTAAGACACATAAAATGCATGACAATTCAGTAAAGATATAAAGAAGTGTTTTTTGAAGGGATTCTTAAAAGCGAAGCAGTCACAGTTTGTTCCAAACACAATGTGAATACTCAAAATATAAGCCAGTTAGATGATGTCCCACTAAGTTAATCACGTTTGCAAAGCTCTAGAAACTGTTTACACTGATTCATCTGAAGGTTTTCCAATATCAGACATGAAAGAAAAATCTTTACAAAGTTAAATAATACTTATCAATGAAGAAATAACCCTTGTTTCTAGGGCCAAAGACATTTTCCTTTCAGCCTGTAGGATCATGGTACTCATTATTTTTGTTTTTTAAGACAGGTTGCTCTAATTTTTGGTATTGCTTTATCACTAGGGAATGTTTCTGTAGTGGCAGCTAGACTACAGTCAGTGCTTGTGCTGAAAGCTAGCTCAAGGTCTCTGTATGTAATCTCCAGTTTGTTCTGTAGTTGCAGTATGTTTAATTTCTCCTGCTTATAGTTCTTTATTTACAGGAAAATAAATTTAGGTCTAAATTAGTGGACATTCACATTTTGGTGTGGTAACCATAATATCCCTGCTTGCTCCCAAGAAACACTTGTCACAAGCTGTTCTGATTTTGCTTCAGTATTGTTCTTCTTAGCTGATATATATTCATCTCTTGTAGAAAGTTAATCTGATCTTATAATACATTGTTGGGATTCTTATTTCAAATAGAACATAGTTTATGCTGGAGTTTTTGGAGTAGTTAGAATTACAAAGTGGCATTTGGAGAGTTCTCTGGGAGGATGACAGCTTCATTCACAACCTGGTCAACATCTCTTTCTTTCACTATGTCATTTGCTTAGGTATGTGAAAAATGTCTCATCTTATTTAGGCATGGTATCTGTGGTTTAACAGTTTGGCATAGACCCAAAATGGCCATTTGAGTAATGAGTGATAAAAGTTATTGTGAATTTTGCATAATTTTGGCATTTCCAAGCTTAAAAAAAAAGAGACTATTTTAGATTACACTTTCAATTTTTTTTTATACAGATGGGATTAATGGCTGAGCAATGTCTCTGAAGTGGAAAGCAAAAGTCTTTCTGTAGTTCATTCTGTGCTAGAGAGACATAAATAGTCATTAGTACCCTGTATTTATCTTTACTACCTAATACTTGATTGGAATCTGCTGTTGTACATCTCATTCTCAATCATGTCTGCATCTCACAAAACTGGTGCATAGGCAGCAGACTCTCAATAACCTGTGCATTTGAAAACTAGAAGAGACAAAGGTGTATTTGTCATACTGTAATACTTTGAGTACACTGGCAGGATAGTTCAGTCTACAGAGCTTCCTTTAAATCAACAACCTTAATTCATTTTTTTAGCCTCTTTTGGAAGCATCTGTGTTTGGAAACTGAAATCCTTCTTATGAAGTAGTTTTTGCAGCGTTCTCTGGAAGAGTGACTTGGCATCATTCACATCCTGGTCAGCATCTTTTTCCCTGCTATGACATTTGCCTGAGTGTGTGAAAAATATCCGATTTTACTTGGTTGCATAACGTGCGTCCTAATTTAGTGCTGACTTGAACTTTCTATGCATGCACCCTTTTGGGCTTGTTTTTCTTCCTGGAAAGCTAATGCCTGGGCCAGGTATACCAGTCTTACAGTCTTTTGCAACAGCTCTTTTTCATGATGATATGTCACTGCCAGTATAGTTAAGTGTGGGTCACTGTTCTCTAGGCAATGGAAGCATTTTCCTTTGACACATGTCACTTTCTCACTCTGCACCCTTAAAATGACCCACTGCCATACTGCCAGAAAAGACCTACCTGCTTTTAAAATCTCTCTGGCATTTCATTTCTTCCATTGAATGGTCTTATGATCCACAAAGGACACAATGAAGTGAGTTAAGTTCAAAGACAGTGTTCATGTATGTATATTTTTTTGTCTTGCTGTGGTTTTAAGGAATATCTCTCTACAAATGATGAGTAACCCAGAAAACCTTTCACATTATTTTTTTGACATGGAGTGCCAGTTTGGATGGAAGACTTTCAGAGGGAGTTAATGGATAACTAGAAATTAAGTGGGACTCTCAGTTTTGCTATTTTGCATAGCCCATGTTGAAAGTAAATGAAAAATTTGTTGGGACCACTGAACAGCCTACAAATGCTGTTCAATCTTACTCTCATGAAATAAGGTATATGCCTAGTATTGACCCAGCCAATGTATATGGGTGCATGTGAATTTGAGTAAGCCTTAGTTCTTTTGCTTATTTTGTCACATTAAGGAAGGGATTGTTTTAAGTTATCATTTTGACATGTGATTTGTATTCGTTATCCTTTAAAGACAAAGAATTTTCTCATTATGGTTTTTATTATTTGGAGTAAACAAATACAGTAAATTTGGCCTTGAAGTAGATATTGCATTCTTTTGATGCTAAGAGTCTTTGGCTGCTTTTACTATATAAGAGATCCAATTAAAATGTATTTCTACAGTTTTTAAATTTATGAGCTCTAAGGTCACTTGCAGGCAAATAAGAAAATTATTACAATGAGAAAATTCCATTCTTTTAATTTGTTTTGTAATCTCAGAAACACCCATAAGATGTATGAAAAGACATGATTTTTAATCCTTTTTAAAACTAGTGTTCAGTGTGGAAAAATTACAACTGTGAACTCCAGACAAATAGTGACACACAAAGAAAGTGCTGTAGGGTGATACTGAACGCAGATTCTGGTTCTTGTAAACCTCTTTTTTCATCTCCCCCCTCTATTTTCTTTCTCTCTTTTGTATAATCTGTCATCTTTATTTATACTAAGAAATGAGGGATATTTTTATCTCCCTAATACAAAGTGTGTTATTACTACATTGTTGAAATCAAATTCCTAGTGCACCAAGACAACATAAAGTGTGCGAGGGACACACTGCAAAGAATGTTCAGTTTTACAGTGTACACAGTGATGCTCTCAGTTGCTCGATTTTTTCGGGGCATAGTGTTGTAAATGTCAAGAGCCTTTGAAACATTTGAACCAGATGTTCTACTGCCAAACTGTAGCATTTGAACTAAAAATGAAACAGTTCCCTAAAACCTTGACATTAAATCTTAACAGTTTCACTTCCCAATTGGATGTGCAATGAAGAAGATAAATAATAGAACTGTAGAAGGATAAAATATTTATTCTCCCATGAGGCGGGGAAGAAAAACATGTTTAGCATTTGCTTTGCAATTTTATTTGTTCTGGCTCATTTCCCTCTTATACTCACATATATACATTTCCAGGCACATGTTAAAAGCAGTAACTAGGGCTTGGCTCAGGCCCGGTGTCCTTCCTTTCCCCTTCCCTTTCAGTCTGAGTTTCTCTCACAGCTTCCCTTAACTGCCTCTTTGTCCCCTTGTTCCTTTTGGGAAGCATTCATCAAAATGTTTTCACTTGTTCAAAATCTCATATGCTTAATCAAACAGATCAATTCATGTGGAAGGCAGTGTCAGCCTTTTCAAATAGGAGTGCCATATTTAAATATCCCAATAAAAAAAGCTTGAATTTCCAGTATCTCAGTACCTGCTGCTCCCACTGTCATTGGGAACAGTGTGGGTAAAAAGAAGACACTGCAATGAAAATACATTAATGAGGCGTCCACCTTCACTTTGGACTTGTCAGGCTCCATTTTTTATTTGTCTTGTGAACATATTCTCAAGATGAAAGTTTTTGTCTGGAATGTTAGTTATTCTACTGGCTTAATCCAGATATCTCCTCCTATATATGTTAATGTTCAATGCTTTGCTGCCTGACTGACAACATCATGTTATAAACACTCAGAAAGAAATAACAAACTTTTTAGGTCCTGTCACTCATCCTGCTATTATTAAACCTATGGCACTAGTTTTGTGCTCTTCTCCACAAACTGTACTCCTGCTGTATTCTGTGCTTTCTGATCAGAGAAGCTTTTCTCCCATGCCTCCCCCAAAGTGAGTCAATGCTGTCCACAGATCCTTTCTGCTTGAGCAACGGTGGAGGAAAATCTGGAATTGGGCTGCAATGCCTTTTCTCTAAGCTGACAGTAGTCCTCCCTTCTGTGGCCACTTCTCTTCTGTGAATCCATCCAATGGGGAAGCATATGGGCTTGCAGGAGTGGAAGAGAAATTTCATAGATAGTGTTTTTTTTGTTTTCTTTCAGTACTGAAATAAAGTGGCATGGACAATGGGGATATTATTATCCCTGTAGTGATGAAGAAATAACCTATAATAAAAACGTGGAATTTTGGTCAATAAGCACATTTTTACACACACACGTATATGTACTTTTAAATCTAAACTGATAGATAAATTTACAAATTATCTGTTCTTACTAAATTTTCCCTGTCATTCCAATTAGACAGCAGAAAATATTCCTTGACTCTCTTGAGGAAAAGTTATCAATTTAACTATCTAATTTAATGTGTAAAGTAGTGGTTAAAAGGGTGATCACTATATAAGCTTTGTACAGAAACATGTGCTTTAAAGTAATGTGTACTCTTCTAAAGAAAATTCAGTACGAACATCGTTAGGGTGGTACAGCATATCTCGTATTTGTTGATTATGGGTGCAATTTTTTTTTCTATAAGGTCTGTGTAAAAAATTGGCAAGAAATCTGTACCATGTACTTGAGTAGATCTTGGAGCCAGAATGTACAAGTGCACTTTCAGAGGTAACCTTATAAAGCAATGCTTTTAAGTAAGGAGCAGTACCTAACATGGCCTCTATTAACATCTTGTACTGTGAGTCTGTATCACTTGTTGAATTAGGCTTTCGTCTGTGCTATTCTGTCTTTTAATAATCTGTCTGATTCATTTGGGCTCCTACTGTAACTTTGTCTTAGGAAGCACATGTTTTCTGTAGAAGCTGCAAAGTAACAAACACTTTCTTCAGATTAGCCTCTGTTTAACTCCTTGTACAATAAAAACATTCCATAAGCTTTATCTGTTCACCCGTCTGAAGGTTTAGTTTGTCTGATATTTTTCAGTAGCTATCTAAGGAAGTCTTCCATGGTGTGAAGGTAAAAGATTGATCAACGTACACCATTATAGGGGTGGAGTCGTCCTGTGGAATTCTGATCAAACTGCTCAGTTTCTGTATTTTCAGTGGCCTTGGAAACAATAACAACAGTTGTAGTTTTTTTTTTCCTGTGAGCGTAGAATGTAAAGAAATTTGATTTGTCTTGTGGAAGGGCAACTGTTCCTAGGACCATCACAGTGTAAAGTTAAGTCAGGAGATGCCTGTGCACACACAAAGCAGAATAATTTTTAATGTAGTTTTTATATATATGTGTATGTAGTCATACATGTATACATATATATATGTATATAAACTTGTACTTTTGTGTAATTTAGATATTGCCTATCTGGATGAGGTTAATTCAGTTTCTGATAGGGATGATTATAGCTATGCTAGGAGCTGCATGTATATGTATATCTGTATGTATATAAGTATGTGTGTATATATATATATAAACATGCACACATATATATGTATATTTTGATATTTTGCTTCAACAATAATAATTACTTATATCAGTATTTTAACCATCATTATCAAAGCTACCTTTTTTCTATCACTTTCTATCTACATCACAAGGTTCTGCAGAGTAAGTAGATCTCATTATACTTACTATGTAAGTGAGGAAGTTGAGACAGAAATTAAGTAAGTTGTCCAAAGTCAGTCACCAGGTAGCAAAAGTCCTATTAGAAGCACCCAAAATATCACCAGTCTACTTTATGTTTTTCTCCATTAAGCAACACCACCTTTCATTTGGTAAGGTCAACTGCATGGTATTAAAAGAATAAGTTTATGTTCCTTATGCTTATTATGGGGATTGCTTGGCCTAAGGGCATGTTCCAGGAGGGGGATATTCAAATACAATGATATTTTCACCAAGAGGACAGTCAGTGAAACAAGTTGTCTGGAGATATGTTGCAGCCTCCATCCTCGAAGTCTTTCAAAAACTGATTCAATAAACTCCCAAGTAACCTGTTCTGGTCTCATAGGTGTCTCTGCAGGAGGATGGGCTGGAGACTTTCAGAAGATTCTTCTAACCTGACTTAGCCAATGATTCTATGGTCAGAGGTTCACATAAATAAAATGTTCTGCTCTCCTCAGTTCCATTGTTGGTTGGAGCAGTAGCAGAAGGGAAAATCACTGCAGAGCATCCCTGTCATTATTCTGGTCATTCCATTTCATAGGGAAGACAATGCCAGCAGCAGTGGCTGATTTATAGTAGTGTTTTATGAATTGGTGCTGAGTAGCATAGGCAGCAAAATTGTGTGCACCATCAAAGTAGTTGTTAGGAGTGAGGAGCTGGCAGGAATACTGGACAAATGGAGAAAAAGAAGCAGGAAGACCACAGTCTCTCAACCCTTGTGTAGTATAAAGAGGGTCACCATTCATGTTATTCTCTTGAAACCCTGACTTCTGCTATGCCTCTGCCTGGAAACATATAGCAGCTGTGGTCTGAGAAAAAGTTCCTAGAACTCTTCAAGATTATTTTTAAAATAAAATTTTAGCCTTTGCTGTTTCCATGACAATGCTTCAGTAATACATTTTTGAATGGAGAATTTATAGGGAGAAATGGGAAATAAGAGTGTAACTCCAGCCTTCTGGAAAAAAGGGACTATAAACATCAGGAGTTTCTTGAGGTGTGAGCCAGACCCCTGCACCAGCACAGTTGTGATTTAGTTGTGCATCTTGGCTCACTTTACAATGATGTGAAAGCCATTAGTGTAGAAGAGGTGAATGCTGCAGGCCTGCTGTGCCTCAGCTCTGCAGTGAGAAAAGCTTGCACCATGTAATGCTGCAGGTTGTATGGGACAGCGTTCTACAGCTTTAAACTGCAGGTAGGGGAGCATGATGGAGCAGAGAGGAGAGAACTGCAACCCTATTTTTGACAAGCTAAAACTTCTGAAATAAGATTCCTCTGTGATTCTACTTTTTCCGTTACATAGCATATTTTGCCTTATGAATAAAATTGAACTGGAAGTTTGTTTCAAAATTAAAACATTTAACTTTGAAAAAGGCAAAATCACAAATGTTTTAAATGGCTAAAACTTTTGCTTTCAGTTTTTGTCTAAAATGTATATTGTTCTTTGACATTATGTGTTATAGTGACTGTTGCCGTTGACAAATAAACATTTTCTCCCCTAAAAAAGATTCAGTCCTAGAAGTTCCTGATGCATCTTCATTTGAATATATGTATCTAATGGCAGCTGCTGTGCCCCTAAGCATGGGTGCAGAAATAGGGAGTAAAGTAGGATTAGCAGAAAAAAACCCTACCCAAGTTGATCAACATATCTCCAGATAATGATGTTAAAAAAAAAAAAACAAACATCAGCTGCTTTTCAGCCATTGAAGCATTTTTTTCTCAGCTTGATATATCATATGTTCAAATGTATTTTTTCTTTACAGTGTAATTGCTATTTTATAAGTGCAACTAGCTTATCTAGTATAGCTTACTGTATTTCAAACAGAAGAAGTATAGAACTGTGGTATTATAGATCCATTTTCTGAATGCTGATGGTAAATATTTGTGAAAGAGAAGGAAGGTAGTGTCTGAAAGCATAAGTCAAATTTTTTTTGTAACTGACAGTCTCTAGAAGTTGTCTAGAAGTTGTTGATTTCACTGGGGTTCAACAGGATGCACCTACACTGGGGTGAGAGGAAGTTCAGTTCCCAAACAGCTTAATTCCTACACTTCCCTGAGCAGGAATGCCCAATTTTCTTAACTGTATGTGTTTTTAATGTTGAGGAATACTGTCTTCTAGGGATTGAGGTGAGAACACCACAGGCTTTTCACTGGAGACATCAGATAGGACATCAACATTGCAATCAGTTGTGGGTGACTGTGTCAAGCTGCAACCTAAACAATTATTGTCCTCAAAACAGTTCTATTTTCTCTCTGTGTAGCTTGTTTGATTTTTTCCCAAAGTACTTTATTATTTCCAGTAGACTTCCTGTTCTTGTTTCTCATGGCCTGCCCCCTTTCTTACATGCATTTTCCCTTTTTTCGTTTTCCTGTTTGGACTCTATAATGTTTTAAAGTATGTTTAAAATGCATTTATTTTCTCTTTGCTGTTATTTTCCATAATTTTATGAGATTTTGTACAAAAGAGCAAGGCCTTCATCTGCTGACCTGATGGGAAATGCAAATATGTGGAAGATCCAAACATCATTAAAGTCCTTTTGGCTCAAATTAAAGAGTCCCATGCAAGTTTTGTACTCTCAAAAATTAAATAAAGACCTGTCAGTTTTAAGAAAAATGCATGTGGACTTCATCCAGACTGTGCAACCTAGTGCATTTTATTAATGATACTGTATTGCAAGATGAAATAAAATGTGAACCTGAACTTTGAATTAATCTGATACAGTTGTATGATCCAGGTATTTTAGTAAAAGCTAAATTTGTAAAGAGTCAAGCCAGCAATGATGTCTAGTGACATCTGTGTAGTTACAGCAGACAACAGAATGAATTTCAAAAGCATAGAAATGTTAGAAGCTTGGGTATGAAAATGTTAAATTTAAACCAGAATACTTATTGAAGAGTATAGAAACTATACTGTTTAAACAGGAAGGGAAGAGAGCCCAAGATAAACATTTATCAGGCTCTTCAGAGAATAATATTTTGTGGGAGAACATACTGTAAAATCCTAAGGACTGCTGAGGGGTTGTCCAGATCCTTGGAACTGGTTCCACAAAATACCATAACATAACTCTGTACACTAAGAATGCTGCTAAATCCTTTCTCTACAATGTCACTGGAAAAGAGTATAGCTCACAGTTTTGGTAGTGCATAGGAGTGACTACTGCACTGTATTTTTGATTGCTTTTATAAGGCAGTATGAAACACATCTCATTACATATTTGTGTTCTCAATATCCAGGCAAACCTCTAAATACAACTCAGAAACAAATAATTTAATCTGAAGTAGGAATGTCATTATCACAGTCCTGATTGAATTGATTTAGACAGGCAATCAAGTCTGACTTTGTAATTTCAGAGCCAGTTTTATGTTCTACCAGGAGAGAAGTATACAGTGGTGAAATTATTCATGATAACTCTTTTCAGCCTCGGAAGAGTAATGCGTATAGGTTTCCAGTCCATGCTGAAGTTACAGTCATAAATAGTGTTTTGTGATATGGAAGAGAGTTCAAAAAATGATGCAGATAATTTTGTGATTGATGAAATGTGTGTTTCAAGGCTAGTTCATTATTAAATGTGACAGGTAAACTTTTATTAAGGTGGCGAGTATACAAGAGTCATAATTTGATCCAGTGGTCTAATTATTTTTATAAAAGCATTCGAGTATTTCCAAAAGTTTTGACAGCTGTACAAAAATCAGTGCCATGGAAGTATTTATCATCATGATTTGATATTAATCTACAGATCTGAAGATAACTTAGGACATGAGATGTCTTGGGTTCTGTGGAGTTCCATGTCTTGCTTATGAGTTGTGTTATTTGCTGATTGTGTGAATTACTGGGCATCTGACCCATAGTGAATTAACTAACTTGTTTTTAAGAACAAATAATGAGAAAAGAATGTGTAAAGGGTGTTTCAATCTCCAATTTGTATGTCTAGCCTTTTATTGATTTAAGAACTGTAATATTTTAGTCTGACAGATTTCATTTGGTTCAATTTACTACTGGATTTTCTCCAGTGATACAAGAACTAGCCTAAAAGAAGGCCTGCCTTTCTCTTGAAATAGAGTCATGAGACTATTTTGTAACAGTGTTGCTGGGAACCATGGAAGCAGTATGTGTGTGAAGCCAATGGAATTATACAAAGGAAAGACCCATGCACACAAATTTTGCTACTCAATTTTCCTGGTCTATGACTTTCTGTATTCAGAATCACAGAATTAAGGAGGTTGGAAAAGACCTCTGAGATCATCAAGTCCAACCTATGACCGAACACCACCTTGTCAACAAAACCATGGCACTAGGTGCCACATCCAGTCCTTTCTTAAACACCTCCAGGAACAGTGACAACTCCCTGGGCAGCCCATTCCAATGCCCAATCACCTTTTCTGTGAAGAAATTCCTCCTCATGTCCAACCTGAATCTCCTCTGGCACAGTTTGAGACTATGTGCTCTTGTTCTGTTCTTTGCAGATTACAGCTGCATAGAACTGTTTTATTCTATGTCAAGCAGCTGACACTTCTTCCATATCCTCTGTATCTGACATATATCCTAGGAGAAAAAAACATTCAGAACGTTTTTCCATCAAGGTTGATACATGTGTAAAACAGTGGCCTCAAAGCTGGCTGGTGCTTCCTTCATGAATAAAGAGGATCAGAAAATTCAGCTCTGTGTCTCATCCCCTAGTTTTTTGGGTTTTTTTTGACTGTAGATCAAAATGATAAGCCTTTTGAATTCTGAATGGTAGTTATTATATGAGAACAAAGCGTAATAAATACAATTAAATGTAGCAGATTGAAGCTCTTAATTTACTAAGATTAAAACTGTCCCAAGATGAAACACACGTACACAAATATGTTGTAAATTCAGGATAATTTGAAGCATGAAATTAATCCAAGCCAGGAACAGTTGACTCAAATGTTTCTTGTAATTAATGCAAGCAAGACACTGGTAATTAAAAAAAAAAAAAAAGAAAAATACTCCCCACCCCCTAATCCTCCTTCATATGATGAAAATGCAGAAACATTTTCCTTCAACTATTGTTCTGTGTATCTTTTGTGGTGTTTTCTTCCAGTTGACAAACAGGGCATTTGGGTTGACAGATAATAACCTTTCCATCTCACACAAAATCATATCACATGGAGACCTGGAAAAAGATGATCTTTGCCATTGCTTCACACTAAGCTTGGCTATATTTTAAAGTGTTGTCGGCAGATTCCCACTGGCTAGATATGTGGGAAAATCACAATTCAACTGACACAGCCACATTGGCAGAAGCTGTGCTGGAAACAGTTGTGACTGGGGTCACTTTCCTGGCATATAGCTATCTCAGGAACTCAAATACACTATACCAGCAAAATAACTTTTCTGGCAGCACAGATTCTTCCTCCATCAGGAAAATTGCCTGCATAAGTCTACCATAGCTCCGCTGCCTGGAATGTCTTGGATTTGTTTCTTAAGGTGCTGATGGAACTGAAGTGTTAGGATATAGATAGCTTGGTTAGCTTCTGAGGAAAAAAAAGGAAAACAAAAGGCTGATCAGGTATATTTTCAGAGATATTTTTGGTTTATAGTTTGGCAGTGACAGAGGCTCCTTCTGTAGATGGATAACAATACCTACCCCAAAGGAAGAGAGATTCACAGTTTAAACAAGAACAAGATAATCTTTTCAAGAAAGAAACATTATGTCTAATGAGACATTTAATAATTCTAGGTATATGGATAATTCCTTTAAATAGTTTTAACTAAGATGCATATTCTTGTATAAAATCTAAAAGTATTAACAGAAACATATTATAAAAGAATTTTGAAGTGAGCTTTCGTCTAGATTTTTCTTGTCATATTGACCACCAAGTGTTTGTAGCCCCATTTATCTTAACAAAAGCAAATAATTCTGGATATTCCTGCCAATTTGGATTGCTACATAAACTGTTGGTTGTGCTTGTTTGGAAAAAAAGACTGTACTAAGTTTATCCTGAAGCAGATGAGAGAAGTTGTGTTAAATTAGAATTTTTTTGCTTTGCTGTTATCGGCCATTTGTTTAAACATCTTTTGTTTAACATAGCTTGAAAGGGTGATTAAAAAGTTTGGGATTTTTTTCCAGGAAGGTTCCTAAATAGTGAGATTACACAAATCTCTATGACTACTAATATCCTCCACCCAGGAAATATAGTATCTCCAGAACTGAGTTGACTGTACCAAGTCTGTGGAGAGGGCCTCGTCTTTCTGAAGGCTTTTCTTTACATTTCTGTGAAGAGAAAGCACACTTTAATTTTAATTCTAGATTTAGCTTCCTACATAAATAGGAAAAAAAATTACTTAAAAAATTAGAAAGCTTGCGTTTCACATTGCAAAATAATATTATCATCTATTAAGAAAAGTAAGTCTGTATTACTGTGTTTTGTGTATTGAAAAGCAAGGTGCAGAGGCAAATGAATCAGTCTGTTTTTCTGTGAAGACTGCAAATACAGTAGAACTTGCTTATTTTATACCTTAGCCTATTCCTCCAGGATTATTAATTGACAGCACTTATATATTTAAAGTCAGTATATATGATCTGTGCAGCAATGATCTATTCTTTCTTTACTCTTTCCTCTATAGGATGTTTAGCCTTTTATTGGAAACATTTATGATCAAGAGTAATATATTCAGAGCAATAAATAAAAATGAGTGAAAGGTGGAAAAAAATCTAAAAAGTAAAAAATCTTCCAGGTCTTAATGCTCTTTCTATTATTTAAATTTAGACATTTCCTTTTGCTATTTTAAAAAATGTTTTTAAAAACTTTATGTTTGATTGTTCCAATAGTAGGATTATGCAAGACTATGGCATCTGGATTCTACAAATGATCAGACAACATTAATGGAATCCAGCAAAAGCCAAGCATGGCAAAAACAAGACAGACGGTAGTCCTCTACAGTGACAATGAATTTGATTTTGAGAGTAGCACTGAAAATGAAACCTGGATTTATGGATTGTGTCTGATCTGAATGCCAATCCTGTCTGAAGTATGCAGACCACAGTGGAGCCTTCTCCTCCTGAAAGGGGAGAGCATAAAACACACACTGCATCTCACCCCCTTTTTGTGAATACTAACACTATGGGCACCTCTAGCATATGACAGGTTTTGTATTCCTTGGGTAACAATACTGTTGTATTTCTCTGTGCATGCCACAGAAACAGGTTTAAGAATGGGCACCTCTGTCTTCTGTTTAAAAAAGTTTGTAGGAGTGGAAACAACACAGTCTAGAGATTTACCTGTCCACAAAACAAATGAATGACAATCTAAGCAAAGAGTCTGGTTGTGCTATTCTTAGTTATATTATTGAATGTATAGCCTTAAATGAAATTTTGAAGGTTAAGGTGCTGCTCTGTTTATGCTGTGGTTTCAGAACTGATTGAAAGCTATTTCAACTTGAGTTTCTGCAATGGGTGCTTTTTTAGCTGTTAGTAAAGTTTTAGCTGAAAAATAATGTAGAGGGAGCATGCTTTGAACAGCACCAGCATCATCGTTTTGAATCCATAAAATGGAGTGGCATTGTTAAAATTGAGGAAACTTAAATCCCTATATAATGTACTTATATTTAGTGTAGAATGAGGATCAGACACAATATATCTCATCGGAAGGTGAAAGATCAGGTAAATATTTATAATTCTAAACAGTATAATTTTGAGCAGTATAATTTTGAACATTATAATGTAATGTTCTGTTTTTAGAAGCTTGTTCCTTTGTCTGAAATGAAAGGAGGTATGCTTTAAGAAGGGAATAGTGTTGTTTGTCCTGCCCAATCAACAAGAGAAGTTCCCCTTTTATGTTGCTTATTAAAAGCCAACAGTTTTGTTCAAGTTCCTCTGGAAAATGTGAAGTTCTAAACCACTTTTTTATTGTAGACTCTCTCACTACTAACTGATGTGTTTAACTTTCTTAATGATCTTCATAATTTTTTCTTAATACATCTACATTTTGCAAGGCCAGTGTTCTAATAAAGAAGAAAGTATTGGATTAAGGAGACAATTAGCTTATGGAAATTGGTTTTATTTAGTGAAATGGTATCTTGTTATTGTTTGTTGACTGTAGTAAAGTCAAACCAGTTTGCAAAGACTGAACAGAATCTGGTGCAGAATTCCAATCATGTAGCCTTTATAAGAAGAATAAGGGACTTGGTAATGCTGCTGAAGGTTCTTTGCAGTTATCTTTTTCTTTTTCCATTTGAAAATAATTTAGAACAAGTTTGGTGAATATTACAACCTTTAATCATAAGCATGCTATCTGATACAGACATGGGTGAATGACAATAAAAAAATAAATCACTTTGCATGAATCCATTATCATTCCGTGGGAGAAAAAAAATTGCTTCACTCAGCCTTGAATGATATCATAGCATCTGTGGTAAACGGCTAGATTTGGATGATGTGTTACTTTGTGGCATCACTCAGGGCTGTATCATTGTATGTAAACACTTGAAAGAAAAGACCACGAAAATTACAAAAGGCAAGATTAAAACACAGCTATTGTTTTCTGGCTTAAGATCATAAAAAGAAGGAAATTCATAGTTAAGGATCCAAACCTCAAGTATCTGGGCACAAGGCACTGCCAGCCTTAATTTTACATAACTGTACCCTTTTATGAGTAGACACTGGTGGTTTGATCCTGAATGATGAGTTATATTGCTCTTAGCAGCTGAAACCAGAACAATAATTTTATTTTAATGCTTGGCTTTGTTTGGTGAATAAACTTTTTGTATCAGCTGTAATTGTTTTCTTTGAGTTTTCTTGCCAATTGAAATAAAACAAATCCTAATAAATAGTTGGTTTTTTTTTTTCAAAATGTTATCCTTAAAACTCTGCTACATAACATTTTGCTAAAATAGAAATGGGAAATTGTGAAGAAAAGCCAGTGTCACGCTTGGATTTCAGGAATGTTAAAACTGTTGTGGTAAGTTATAATGTCTGTAATCCTGCAGAAGCTTGATTAAAAAGAAAAATCCACAAACACCTGACTGATGAAGGAAGTAGTTAATAGTACTGTTAGCACAGAATAATGAAAGTAGTACAGAGTTTTAAAGTATCTGCAACTAATTGAACTTCTGTCCTACTTTTCTTAAAAAGTTCTACTCCCCCCTTGTTCTTGGAAATTTTAATGAGGGTAGCAGTAACTACTTTAAAGGATGTCAGACTGTGGATGCAAAATGGAGAGGAAAACAGGCAATAACACAAAATCTGATCTTGACATTTTAGCCTAAGGATATTGCTTCAAGGATTCCAAAGCAGAAAATCAGCAATTCCTTGTCAATCTCCAGTCAAGACAGGGAAAGGCCTTTAGGACTTTAAAAGCCAGAAGTGCCCTGCCAAACAGGTAATGAATAAAAACTAGTATCTGACAAGGTGAGGCTGACTTGAGAGAGGAATGGTTCTAGTTTTCTCAGAGTAATTTTGGTTTTGTCACTGTAGAATGAAACCTCAGCAGTGTTTGACTTGCACCCTTTCTGACTCTGAGATTTGGAGGGATTCAGCAGAGAAGAGCTGGGAGTTGTAGAGGCAAAAGCCTAAAATACTATAGCTTTCTTGAAACAGATGGAGGTCTAGTCAGTTTTGAATGGTAGTTTGCATTTTCTCTTGAGCAGGAATTATTAAAGGTATGGGAAATTCACTTTGCAGATAAACTAGTCTCTTGGGTGTTGCAGTGAAATGCGACGGGCCCTGACCCACAGTCTGAAAAATTACAACCCATGAGACAAGAGAGCATTATAAATCTTTTGCTCATCACTATAACTGTGCATATCACTAACATAGATTTACACATGAAAAAGAAAAGTATGGAGACAGAGGGAGAAAGAAGACTGCTTTGTGAATATGAATGATAGTGCTACACTGAACAGCATGGTTAATAGCTATGTAGAATGATAGTACCATGGTAGACCCACAGTAGAGTTCAACCATCAAAATGTGGCCTCAGAGCATTGCTGAATGTTGGAATTCCATGTCTGGGGTTTAGCAGTCCCTTCTCTCTTCTAGATCTGTAATCTCTTTAATGATGCATTGACTGGGGTTGTCTCTTACTGAAGGGAAACTACCCCGTTTTTCATGTCAATGCTCATCCTTGGGTTCTTTGAATATTCTCTGATATATATATATATATGTGATCTTTTGATTTCCTGCTCTATCTATGAGAGCATCTCTGAGTTCCAGGACTGAGGATTTCTCTCTGATTTTGTGATTCGATCTCTCATTCATAATATTCTTTTTTTCTGTTGTTGTGACAGACCTGCTTATCATGGTGTCTCTCAGCTGCTCTATGTGTTTTTGGTTGGGTTATTTTGGGAGGGGAGTGGTGGCGGTGGTGGTTAATTTTGTATTATTTCGGCATAATTGCTGTAAAATGCTTTTACCATGGAGCATCTGCTTGTAAATACACGTGCATGTCAGACCAGAGCCCTGTGTCTACACTGGCACTGGGCTAAGCAAATAAAGCTCTACAGGTGTTGCCTTTTAACCCTTATATTTTCTTGAATTCTGTATTGCCTAAATGTGTAACTCTGAAATGCTTCATAGCCTGTTAGCTGCTGTTCTCTCATGTTAAGATAGACATAACAGTGTCTCTCTGGGCTTGCTCTTCAAGGACACTTAGACTGCCCAGGCCCAAGCTTCTAAAGTGGGGGTGGGAGTGAGCTAGGGGAGCTAGGGGGAAATTGTAAAGTTTTAATTGGTGAATTTATGCTGATATGCAAATGGACCAAACCTATAAAGGTGTGTAGAACTTGTGACTCGTCATCCATTTTGGGTGATGCCCCAAGGAGGGGGTCTTTGCCCTAAATGTACCTTTGAAGGCCTTTTGAATAAATACCCACCTTTTATTCCCTTACTTCTAACTAGTCTCAGCTTTTGGGCTAGACTTTTCAGGCAGCACAGGTACTTCACTATGATACAGGATGGTATGAATTTTTCTGCAGTGTTTTGTAGGAAATCTTTTTATCCACAGGCCACTATACAAAAATGTTTTTAACTTAACTAATTAAACCACTTCCATGCATTTTGTAAAAGCCAGTAGCAAGGCATGGATCTAACTCTAGGTGATGATGTTTTTCATCTGTTAGCACAAGTGCAACTCTTATTTTAGGACGAACAGATAATTCAGGGCACTGGAAAAGCATTTCAAGAGTAGCTTGTTGCCCTTAGAAGTCAGCAGCACTTTTTACTGGGTCTCTTGTGTAGATATAGAGACAGTTGATACAGGCTGAGTAACTGCAGAATCCTCATGCATCATCTTGCAGATCTGGCATGGTTTCTCTCCAGCATGGAGGACACGCTCTTAGACCTTTGTAAAAAACTTGCTGTAGCTGTGCATAACTAAGACATACAGATGAGGGGGGAACTCAGCAATATCTAAGCTTGCTGTGATGCTTTACTGCTGCTTTACTGTGATTTGGTTTTTGGCCAATCCTTTACTGATGCCGACAGTATGTAATTACCCATTTCAGTGATTTGTTCAAAGCTAGAGGGTTGAGAAATGTTGATTTCTCTGATATAACAATTGATTCTTTAAGAGAAAGTGTGAGAGTTCTGTTGAAGCCACAATTTTGCCCAGCCTTCAACCAGAAAGGATAATATTTACCTGTTAGGCAAGTTGAGGTTATCCAGAAAAAAGGCCCCTGAATGGGAGTATGGAGGAAGCATATGTGACATGGAGTTCATCTGGAGATTCCGTATTTTAAAATTCTTTTAAAATTTGCTAGCAGTTTATTTTATTTTTGCTTCACATGTGGAGTTACTAAGTCCATAGTTGTTTAATGGATCAGCAATTCTCAGCTGCCCTGCCTCAAAAAGAAGCAAAATGTGAGAACACCTGGCAGCAGAAAAATTCTTTCTGTTTTTAGCAGTGTATTATTACATGCTGTTGGTATGACTTTGCCAACTGAGACAAAATGGCATGGCCAACAAAGTTTCTTGACAATAAAGTCCCTATGTGTCTGCTCACTTGCTAACTTCACTAACATGCTAACTTTGTGACGTATCTGGGGCGAGGGAGGGCAGGGATGGATTTCATTAGGAGTAGTTTGGTGCCTGTAATCTGGCTCCAAGCTGTTTATGACTCTGTCCATACCAAAAAGAGTGTTAGAGCTTATATTTTATTTCCATCTAAATGCCAGCTGGGCCAAGAAAACAAACTGGCCTCCTGACCATTGTCATAGCTTTTGATCCAAGTTTCCATTTAGAGCCACATTTATCTCTAAAATGATGATACTTTTCCTCTGCTCCTGTTTGGTTCTTGCCAGCCTTGTGCTGCTCTAGATAACAAAGTCATTTGCAATCAAATTCTCCCCTATCAGCTTTGGAATAAATACACCATTTTCGAATCAGAGATTTTCTTATTTCTGTGTATCTAATGAGGCTCCGGAACTCGTGTCTGTCATTATTCAAGTTGATGCTGCTCTGTATCCACAAAATACTTCCCTGCCAAACCGCCATCTTGAACATATGACTCTGGGCACTTGTGTGGAAAGCACGGTCTGTGGAGCAGTTAGCAGAATGACTGACAGCTTGTTAGAATTTGCAGAATTCCCATCCCAGAATCCTCATGTTCTTCCTCCCCTTTCTTATGTGAAGAGATATTTGGGGTATGAAGGTTCTCTAGAAAAGTGTTTCAGCCCTCTCACTTTTACTATCCATGACTTCTGCTGTTTTCTGGATGGGAGGAAAGATGATCTCAAGAACATGAAAATAATTATTTTTCTTTCCTTTCTCCTCACATGCCTGTGCCTTCTACCACCTCATATGTGACCCTTGTTTTAACACACATTTGTGACATATCTTCTTTGTGATCTCTTTCTTACATTCTGCTAATTGACGTGAGAAGAGAAAGGGAACTCTGCCCCCCGAAGCTATCTGTCTTTCTGCAAACCTTTTCTTGTAGGTGGCATTTTAGCAGTGTAAATGTAATAATGATCAATGGAAATCTTCATTCCCTTCTCACTGCTGTCTTAAGTTCATGATTCCTGATGTCAACAGCAGACTAGCAGCAGGAGAAACATCCAAGTAGGAGATGAGTAATGCTATTCAAAAGGATGTGTACTCCTGTCCAATGTATTAATAATGGAACCCAGTCTGGGTACTATAAGCAGTGTATTTATTCTGGGTTGCTTTTTACAAGTACTTGTAGAAGCTCAGGAAGATTCTCAGAGGCTTTATTCACATCCTGCAATCTGGTGAAAACCAGGACAAATGTGAATTCCGTTATCATAGAATCATAGAATTGCTTGTGTTGGAAGAGACCTTAAAGATATCTAAATTCCAACCCCCTTGCCATGGGCAGAGATACCTTTTACTAGAAGTGGAAGTTATCCTTATTTAGAATGGTACTTGGTACTTTTGAAGAGTCTTTTATAGAGGAACAGAATTTGTCTAGTCTAAGCCTTGAAATGCCAAAACTCTCAGGGTAGGCAGTCATATGCCACTATGAACTTCCTGTTATTTGTTCTGTTTCAGCAGGTTTTAAGTCCAAAAAGACTTTGAGTGGGTTTTAAAATTCTATGGGGGTAGGCTACCCTCCAGTTTTATACATTGAAAACCAACGTTTTCTTTCTATGTGAAAAGAATACAGATCTTATTCTATAGGATCTTCAATTTTATCTGGAAGCTGAAGTCCAGTGCACAACCATATGTCCCACTCATTTAATTTGATTTTGAATTGTTTATGGTAGTTTAAGTTTGTTTTGTTTGCTTACTTGGTGTAATTTGTTTTAACTTGTGCAGATTTTGAAATGAAAAAGATCAAGTAGTTGGAGACATACATTCTTTGTCTACAAAATCTTATGCTTCAGTACATAACTTGATGTGAAAATTGGTATGCCTTCCTGCATAATTTACTCTAGCAGCCATCCTTCCCACTTATAAGCACAGATTTGTCAATGTCTAATAAAATGCCCAGGCTTTGTAACTGTGAAAGGAAATGTATATTGGAAGGAAATTAAATGTACTGGTATCTCACTGTTACTGAAAGCTGTCTCTATACTAATTAATAAACCATTTAAATGCATGTTGCTACTCTTCTCTATGGATTATAAAGGAAGCTGTAAAACATCCCAATGCTTTCTTCAGCACCCTGAGGGAAGGAAAAGTGCCCTTACAAATCCGTGCACCTCTTCTCCTTATGTGCTCCTTCTTCCCACTCCCCAAGTAAGGCAATCAGATATCAGCTTCATATAATCGAGGGACAAGAACCTTTTTTCTGTGAAAGGTCATTTCTTAGCCAACTCCAGGGAACAGTGGGCAGGCAGCACTTCAGGCTGTCATCAGGGGTGCAAGAACAGGCCACATTATTGCCAGCAGCCCATTTTAGTCCTTCCCAGCACAATGGCAGGTCTGTGTGCCAGGCTTGCTGTTTCCCATTTGATGCCAACCCCAGTGTCACTGAAAGGCCATCTGGATCATTAGGAGACCAGCCCTTTGACTTCGACGATACAACAAAGAGGGAGGCAGGAGCATGATGAAGGTCAGGTGCCAGACTGCTCCTCCAGACTTGCTGGCACCATCCCTTCACCATAGCTGGACTGGGGCCCTCGGAAGCTGGGATCATTTCTGTGGCAAGACTCATTTGCTCTTTATGAGATGTTCTGTCTTACGGGAGATCCATGCTGTTTGCATGTAGACTCTAACGTGACTGTGCTATTGTTCATGGATTGCAGAAGCTGGATAGCGTTAAACTTATTTGACTACACATGACTAATTAATTAAGCTGATTTTACACACTGCTATGTATATTTGCTTTGGGTTAGTTTCTCCAAGTTATTTATTGTGAAAATATGTAAAACAACTGTATTTTTTGCTAAAGAGCAGAAGCAGTGTATGTTCATGCTCGCTTGTCTGTTGATTGAGGCTCAGTGATGCTG
The DNA here is from genome assembly GCA_013398175.1 of Climacteris rufus. NCBI lineage: Eukaryota > Metazoa > Chordata > Aves > Passeriformes > Climacteridae > Climacteris > Climacteris rufus. The sequence goes on along the minus strand of VZRZ01007522.1, from coordinate 821,508 downwards.
TTACAGTGTTCAGTCCTGCTATAAAGAAGGCTCTTCAAAAAACTGAGTGGAATAATTTATGAGTTTCTTGACAGCCAGTCAACAGAGAAGAGCAAGGAATCAAATTAACACTGATGCTGATGAAAATCAACAGAAACATCAATGAGGACATAACAATTAACAAGGGGGCAAAACGAGCTGTATTGAATTTAACACTTTCATAACTTAAAATAAACAGCTTATGGCAATTATCTGTAGCAAAAAAGAAACACAGTAATTTTGCACTTTTCCCTGATATCACAGTGTTTGCAGAGGTACATATAATCATAGTCCTTAACCTTTTAATTAGCCACTTTGGTTTACAATTGGGCTTTTCTTTAAGAAAGTGAAAAGTAAGGGTTTAGATTGACAGTGAAAGTAAATTTGTTGGTCATGCCAAGAAATTGAAACTGTGGTACTAGGTGGTCTTCAGAGTCAGAATCCTACCCTAAACAAGCTCAGACTCCTATAAATCTCCCATGGTTAAATCAGAATTTTCCTTTGGGTGTTCATACTGTCTTGTATGAGAAACAGGCTGCCCCTCAGCCATCCAGAGCAAAAGAAAATATTATGGCAGCATAAGGCAAGATGAAACTTCAAAATAAACCTGACAATTAATAAGAATCAAACATTTGTTAAAGAATAGCATCATGTTCCTGTGAGTGAAACGTTAAAGGTTTTTTTCTTTCAAATTTGAAGGGGAAAAATGTGGGATCATTTTTGATAACTGGAATTTTCTGCTTCTCATCCTCTTGTCTCCTGCTATTACCTTTTCCAGTAGTTTTACTGGCATGCCTACGTTTTGGGGCTGGAAGAGGTTCAAGGACATGATTTTGTACAAAGATGGATGTAGTTTTTAGGGTGTGATAATAGAAGCAGTCTTATATTGTGTTGATTCTCCAGAACATGTTCTTTTGTAAAGGTTAGTTATGTTTGTTGTGCAAAAGTCTTCTACAAGCCATAGACATAAAGATCTGTGATAAAAAACAAAATAGTAGCTACCAGTGTGCAGATTTCATCAGCTCTTCCTCAGTAGGTAATTTGACAAATCAGATAATAAAATGAAAAGTTGGTTAAATATTGGCCAGCAAGATGTTAAGTTGACAAAAAGCACAATATTTTAATGTCTAGTTGTAGTGATTTTCAGACTTTAACAATTGAAATATTGCTAAATTTCAGGAAGATAAAATTGTAATTGCAGCAATGTGTTATTAAATTTCAGTATTCTTCAGACTAAAGGTGAATGATAAAAAAAGAATATTAGAGAAAAACAGAAGTCTGAATTTTATAGTTTTAAGGAAACCTAATAGAACTTTACAGGAAAATTAAGAAGAAAGGAGAGGAAAGGGAGTTCTGACCTTTTCTAGACATAATTAACCATTCCACTCATCAAGCATTATTTTTTTTTTTTTAAATAGGTCTCAGCAGCATTATTCTTATGGCCTGGCAATGAATTTTTGGCATACATTCAGGACTTTAAATAATGTGCATCCTAGATGTCTGGCCAGTTCAATTTTTTAATCCTTGATTAGACATTAATTAGTGTTTTAAACTAAAACGGACTACATGTAATAAACCTTAATGTGTCTGACCTGAAATCACAAATCAAGGATACTGAAGAGTCAAGGTTGAAATATTTGAAATCCATCCTTAGTTCACTGTACTGTGTTTACTGAGTAGTAGATAGGATCACATAATGTTTGAGAGATATATTAATTGAAAAAAAAAGCCTAAAATAGGATGAAAGTACATTAGCAGAATGGAGTGGAATTTTGCTTTGTGCAGCTAAATGGCAGTTTTCAAACATGACTGCTGTTCATTTTAAGTTATGGAAGTGCCACATTTTGAAACACAGCCAATTTTGCACCCTTGTAATTGTTACGTCACCATTGGTGATTTTTTCTGATTTTCATCAGCATCATTGCTAATTTAATTCCTTTCTCTTCCCTGTTGTCTGATTGTTGAGAAATTCACAAATTATTCTGTTAAGTGTTTTTAGGAGTCTTCTTTATAGCAGGACACTAAGTTATTGAGACCTTTAAGTTCATAGCACTGCCTGCCCATTCTGAGTTCTGGTTTACTTGCACTGGGTCATCTGTCTACAGCTTGAAATCCCAGACTGAGTGGCTCAGTATGAGTTACCAAAAAGGTAGTCAGTATTACCGAACACACCTTTGGAAATCGTACCACTATACTACATCATTTAATGTCAGAGTAGAGAGGAAAAAAGGACAGAAATAATGACACACATCCTGCTCTGATGATTTCTATTAAAAGCAGAAATAGGACCTCATTTAGAATTAAATTCTAAATAGCACTCTTAAAACCTCATATTTGATTACTCAGATTTTCCAGACATCTATATCTTATGATTTTTCGAAGGCGTTAGAAATATTTGTCATTTCTGCATCAGTAATGCCTGGAGGCCTTACTGTATTAGGATCAAACTGTGGTCATGTGTGTTGTTTTTCAAAAGAAATGTTGCATTCTTTTACTTTAAAAGTGAAACCAAAATACAATGCTTACAATACCAAAATTGGAAGAAATTGTGTGAACTGTTGTGTGAGAAGGAAAAGGAATAAAGAAACATAGCTTGGATTCAGGCTTTTGAGACATTATTATAAATGTTGAGAAAAATATTGTTTAAAAAATGGCTCTGCAGTGCCCTTTAAAAGCATCTGTTTTAATTCCCATATAAGTAGTAACTGGCTGCTGTCTGTGTATATACTTAAATGTTGCTTGCTGTATAAGACCTTGTTTGCTTAATTTCAACCTAACTGAATTTTTATGGCTGTGCTATAAACCTCTCGAAAATAGTGGCTTAAATGGAAATGCTGACACAACATTTATTACACTGGCTCCAGTGTGATACCGTGGTTTACGTTTATTTATTTTGTGTGTGTGTCTGTGTGTGTGTAATTTGATTGTTGAAAAACTAATGGAAAACTAATGTGGCAATGGAGAATGTGATTCTGTGCCTGATATTTTTCAAAAGCAAGAAACAGTTTAAATGCCAGTTTACAATACCAGATAATTTATTTTTAATTGAGATATAGTTTAGGTACTTAAAATTTTAGAAATCTGGGAAAGTGACAAGTTTCCCACTTTAAAGCTGTTCACTGTTCTTCCAGAAGTTCTTAAATGTCTTTTTTGATGGTGAGGCTAAATGTATATTGCATTAGAAAATGAAGAAAAGTATTTAATTTCCTTGTAGCATATGTTCTTTGAGACATTCTGGAGAAAAGTCTCATCTTAAAGTAGAAGGGTATGCAGTCCAAAGTTAACATTCATTACACTATTGAATATGAAGTAACAACTGTAAAAGTCTCTTTGGTAAATAGTTTCCCAATTGATACTTTTAGATTACAGATCTACATGTTGTATCTAGTCAATTGGGAAATGAAGAGTGCAAATATTGTATGGCCAGATGAAGAGTAAGTGAGAAAGGGACACTGTCTCCAACCTATTTCTTAGGACAGTGAGCTGGTGGTATTGGAGAAGCCTTGGATTCAGTCTGTTTCCAGGAGTTTATAATTCTCACATTAGGCAAGAACTGGATTAAAACATGACATGGTCTGGAGAGCAGATCTAAGCTCTAAAAGAGTGTTGAGAGTAATACACTATAATGCCAAATATAGATATCCCTGTTTGATGCTGTGATTTTGTGTAAACTTTGCTGCCCCTTTCAGGAAGGTGCATTCAGAGCACTTTTAATGGTTCATCAGCTTTGCTCCTGGATCAGTTAGACAGCATCACTTTTTTCTGGATTCGTGCATATAAGGAACTCAAAGGTTGATCAGAAAAATTATCTAATATGTTGTGGGTTCTGTAGAAGTGAATCATCTCCTTGGTTGGTGGCCTGTGGTGTGCTTTCCTTGACATCAGTGCTGGTGTTCTGCCTCATCTCAAAGACCAAAGTAATCATTCCCACTCTTACCATTAACACTTTTCCTAGAAGCTCATGGCATCCAGTCAAGCTTTTTTTTTTTTTTTTTTTTTTTTTGGCAAGAGAAGTATTCAGATATTCTTAATGCTAATGTGTCTGGTACACTGTGATAGCTGTGAAGTTGCAGGGTAGCATGTCCTGCAACATGGCAGGAAAGTGAGAGACAAATAGTGTAGGTTGAAAAGATCAGAGAAGAGAAGTGAGATCTTTGTGAGGAATGCTCTTCTTCAATTTGCTCAGTGAGAACATTCAGCATTCATTAATCCAGTCTATGAAATTTACATTTTTTTTATTTTTACTGTTTGCTTTTACTGGAAAAGAGTGCAAAGTAGGCAAATAGTTTCAAAGTGTGTGGTCTTTATGGTTTATATGTATTGCTCAGAACTACCACTGACCAAACTTCTTGGTCTTGTTCCCATTTGTTACAGTAATTAAATATTAAGTTGTTATGAAAGGATTGTGCCGTTCCCTTGAAAGAAAAAAGAATATGACTACTCCATAGTTCTGTGGCACAGCTGATGTTTTATTAAAAGCAATGTGTAAAGGTAGAGAAATTATGTGCGAAGTTTATCCCGTCTGGAGGGAATGTACTGATTCTGGATCTGAAGCAAAACTGAGGATCTCCTACACTGTAATTCATTAGGGAACCAGAGGTTGATAAGTTTGAAGAGAGAAAAATCAACATATACTGTGGATACATTTGGTTGGCAGGAGAAGGGAGTCTACGCAGGTCAGTCAAATCCTGAATACATCACCTTCTTAGTTGTAGCCTTTAATCTGCATTAACACTCGACAATGCTTGTCCTTGAATGACCTTTGCATTGAATTGGATATTGCACTGGAAACTTCAAAGTCTAATTGAAGACCAATTGTGCAATAAAATTCTGTGGTTCCAAGCCTGCAAGAGACCAGCTCTTCTCTTTGACCACACCCATTAATACCAGGGGAGTACTTCGATCTCGTAAACAAAGACCTATGAACGGTCACATAGCGTTTCACTGATTCTGTAAATGAGAAGATGGAGGGGAGAGGAAGGAGTAGCACATGAAAAGCAATCCCTTAAAAAATTGTTGGTGATATGTTTCAAAGCTTTGTTTGAAAATACTGGTTTGCCTTTCTCTGGTGTTATGTTTACAGACTTCTCAAGAAGGTATCTTTGTTCTGCACTGACTCCATCTGGTCCCAAAGTTTCATTCAGCCTCCACATGAAGCTTCCTGCTCCTTGCTTCTTGCCTTGGGAGGGAGCTCAGAGGAGTGTTTTGCCATAATGCCATCTGAGAGAGCTCCCTGTTGTGCTGACAAGCACATAGCTTACAGAAATACTGTATCTAGCCTTTATAGGATAGCATCTTTTCAAAATCTTAAGCAAACTGCTTCAGATGCCAGTCGAAGCAATCAGCTTGTTGCTCTGTAAGACCAAGTGCAGTTAGAAGGCATGCAAAAATGACTACCCTGTAAGTCCTGCTCCAGAAGTCACCAATGCATACTATCCTAAAACTTCAACTGCTCCCTTCATGATTCATTGTTGGATGCTTTTAGGGATGCTCCTATTCAACTTTATGAATCAAAAGCCAGTGCTGTCTTGCAAGATACTTCAAATCAGATATTCCCAATGAAAAGGGATTTTGAGTATCTCTATAGATCCTAACTGTTATTCACACGTGAACATGAGAGATGAGAAAACTTATAAAGATGAGTAATGTATCCCTTTTACCATATCTGATGTAGAACAAATCTTTCTCCAAGGGGGGGGTCCAGAAACTTTCAAATGTTTCAACCATTATCAGTAAACAGGCCAATATGGTAACTGGTAATGAAAATAATTAGTAGCTTGTTAAGATAATTAAAGCTTTTAGCCTCTCCTAAATATGTAATAATTTTCCAATTTAAAAAACCCAGTGCTTTGTTCTGTTGGTCTCTCCGAGTATTGTTTGGCCTCCAAAATCTTTGGAATGTGCAAAATTGAGAAGAGTTGTTGATACACCAATCACCAAGATACACACCACCAAGAGGGTGGTTGTGCTGACATTCAGAGGAACCGTGACAGGCTGGAGAGTTGGGCCATTAGGAACCGAAAAGATTTCAACAAAGGGAAACATGAAGTCCTGCATGTGGTAGGAAATAACCCCATGCATCGGTACAGACCGAAGCTGACCTGCTGGAAAGCAGCTTTGCAGAAAAAGACCTGGAGTCTTGGTGAACAAAACATGGAACATGAGGCAGCAATGTGTCCCTGTGACAAAGGGATCATTCTGGTCTGTATTAGGAGGAAGATTGCCAACAGGGCAAAAGAGGTTATCCTTCCCCTCTGCTCAGCACCACTGAAGATGAATAACCTCTAGATTCAGTTATGGGTCCACAACTGGGTCTACTTCTGGGGTTTCTAGGGCAAGGACATGCTCATACTGAATCAGGTTCAGCGAAGGGCCAAGAAAATAATTAAGGGCTTGGAGCATCTCTCATATGAGGAAAGACTGAGAGAACTGGGACTGTTTATCCTGGAGGGGTAGAGAGAAGGCTCAAGAACATCTTATGAATGTGTGTAAATACCCAGTGGAGGGGAGTAGAACATTACCATATACAACTGCAGATGTTCTGATTGTTTTGATTTCTGTGTTTGGGACTCAAATACTGAAAACTTATCTGGACTTCTGATCATTTTATTGGAATTGCTATATCCTTTGACTAGTTCCTTATATTTCAAAGTTTTTGTTTGTGGAATCAACATGCAAATTGAAACATATGCAAAGATATTTATGTATGATTGATGATTTCTATAGCACATATAGACTTAAAATTCATAAGGCAGGCAACAAATACAAAGATTAATGGTCTTTCATTAACACCTTCAAAGCTGTCAAATTCTGAAAGGCTATTGACTTAGAGCAGTGGAAAAAAAGGTTGTTTTGACCTCATTATTTCATCATATCTTTGCTTGCTCTGATAACAAGTTTGGCCTGCATCTTTATTGTATAGTCTATATAGCATATTTGGAGAATACTTGTAAACCACATAGAACTTTCCTGAAGGTGGATAGTTTTTATATGCCATGTGTTTAGGGAGATTAACGTATTTCAGTATGTTCATAAGGTATACACAGTGTTCTAGGATCAAATTTGGAAAAGTGCTGAATCCTAATGAGGTCCTGTAATATCCATCAGACAGTGTGAGGTGGTGATGCATGCACACTGGACCTTGAGATCTGCCTTTGAACATGTGTGTGTTGATGTCATGTACCAGATATCATTCAATGTGAATTTACAGATTAGTTTCTTAGAAACCCTCAAGTTTTTGCAGCATGCTGAGAAGCCACACCTTTGGATGCTCATAATCTGCCTTTTCCATGAATAAGATGTGTAACTTTTTTTTTTTGCTTGGTATTTATTTCTTGTCTTCACGAAATGATGTGCTATTGCTCAGGATACTGCATGGGAGTAGCAGGTTAGCTTGTGCTTGTGCTTTCAAGAATCTTATCGGAAGGCTTAATTCTTCAGACAAGAAGGGAAGGGAAAAAGGACTTTTGCCTTGTGTGTGTAGTGCTTTTTATTGCACTAATGTGAAATGATTCGATGTGATGGACAACATTTTATCAAAACAAAATCTCATTAAAATCTGTCTGCACTTTGCTCTTACTCTCCTTTGTATAATAAGATTGTGAAGTTTTCGGTGACCAGATGGTAACCTGTGGTAACTTGTAATGTGTGTACATTTGTGGGTGATGAATAAAACCATTGTCACCCTTAAATATTGGCATCAATATTGTGCTAGTAACATTTGGAAGCTTCTGCTTTATTAGCAGCAATGACTGGCAAATAATCAGCTGTTTTGTAATGGGAAGCTTAAAATAGCAGCTGAAGACATTTAAGTTAACTTCATGGGAAAAGAGACTGCTGCAATTTTATGATACCATTTTTGTTGTGTAAGGATGACATGATTGTTATTTTGGCTTTTTAGACATACAGTGCAATTAAGAATAATCAGTTTTCCCACACATTCCACAAAGCAACTGAAGCACACTTGCTAATAACCAGGCCCTTAAATTTAGAGTGACTTCCGCTGCTGCATGGGCAGCCAGTGGGTACAGATGCATGTTTCACAGTGGTATGCAGCTATTGTGTGATTTCAGCCTTCTTGCAGAGATGTGAGTCTCAAAAGAAGTTGATAAATAATAAACTGTTTAAGATTTGCCCATACTACCAATATAAATACATTTTGGAGTGCTGAGGAAGGAGATGTGTATGTATGACATATACTGTAGCCTTTGTTATCTGTAACAGTCATCCAGACTAGAAGTTTATTAGAACTTACGTAAGAATTCTAATTTGTGTTTACTGGAAGTAGGCTGTGGTGGCACCAATAACAACTATACTGTGTTAGTTATGCATACTGATACATGCAGTGTTTAGCCCATAATTTGTGTCATGTCATGTGCATGAAGCTGGTTTTAGAACTCAGAACATCAGCAAAGGCAAATCAGGATTTGGGCAGGGTGTTGGGAAAACAGATTTTGCCTGTAACTAGAGGTAATAAGTTTATAATAACTGTTTTAATTCATATCTATTCCCAAAAATAGCCATTTATTTGGGGGGAGTATCTTACATATTCTTAGACCAGGCTCTACTATTACTGTTTTAGACAAGGTATTTATGAACAGATTTTTCTAAGAAATGTTTATGCACTCCTATAAAAATCTTTTTGTTTTTATTCTTTTCCCCACTTTTTTTTCTGTGCTTACCACTCTTCTCTGCGTGAGTATGCAGTACCTTTATATTATGTATGTTACTAAAATTTTACTGTATTGGGGCCAAGTCAGTGGTACTTTTTTGCATACTAAATGTTTGCTGACTTTCATCTTTGCATGCTAAGGATCTTAGACTGAAGTACTTAATTAAATGTGTGAAAAATAAATTGCTAAACTTTATAACTGACATACTATTTGCCATGAAATGAAACATAAAAAGAGGAAACGAGTGATATTCTATGATGTACAGTTACTTGCATTTCAGTGGACTTGATTGTTCACATACAATTTTAAAACTTTGACTATACCAGATGGTGAAAGAGTCTTAGTAAATATATTTGTATTGTATGAAAGATTGCAGGTTGAAATAGAATATTGCTCTCTGTGAAGAATAAACCACAGTAGCATGAGAAGACTTTTAAAGTGTTTCCATGCCAGAACTTATATTTGTGTGTTATTTTACCAAAATTTATTGTAAGAATCCACACCTTTAGATGAGGACATGATAGGTCATTAAAAAAAAAAAAAGTGTTTCTAGGAATGGAAGATGAGCTTTGCTCTCTGCAAGAAACTATTGCAAGGCCTCATCACCATTAGTGCACCAGCCTATGCTGGCCTCCTCCACTGAAGTCAAATTAATAGTGAAAAAAATTTTCCCAAATATTTGCAAAAATTGTGCTAGTAACATGTATCACTGAAACCGCAGTTACACACCTTTGTATAAGGAAGAGCTGTAGAGAAAAGAGGAATCTGTTGTCATTATCCAGTTTTAGAAGATGCCCTAACACAATGGTAAAAACTGAGGATGTTGCCAATGACAGATTTCTTTTTCCCAGTGAAAATCCAAGTGAGAAGGTTTAGACTGATGTGTAAGCCATTGTGTCCTACCCAGTTCAATATTCTGATCACAGTGAAATGTCCCAGTAAGGCCACTGCAATGAAGTCAGAAGTAAAAAGTAAATCTTTAAAGTGGGAAAAGAAGTCCCATTTCCTCCAGGAGTTCTGTCTTGAGACCACTGATCAAGGAGATAGCTTAATCTCCAGCTGAAGTGCTGGAAAGATGAAGTTTATCCCTTTCATTCCCATGGGAGTTCCTAATTTGTTGTTGCTATTTGGGAGTTATTTTTTTGGTGTATTTGGTCAGGGTCTGTGACACTTCAGTGCAGCTGTCTGCTCTGAGTCAGGCTAAGAGTGAAGCTGAATAAATACCTCCTAGCAAGTAAACATTATTATGGTAATCCTTCTCAGTCCTGTGAGTGTGGGACACATTAAGTTTCAGGGTGCCTCATGACACATTTTCAACAAATAATCTATTAACCAGGATAACTTCTCTACTCTAGAAAAAAAATCTGAAGGGCTGCATCCACCTTTGTGGATGGATGACTTTGAGCCACTTTTATAGAACTAGAGATTGTGTCTGAGTGGAAATGTTTAAGGAAGTAATTTGAACATTATTTACAAAGTTTATCTTCAAAGATTTTACTTTAGTTACAACTTATCACCTGTCTTTGTTCTTCCAGGCTTTTAAGACCAAGGATGGCTACATTGTGGTGGGAGCTGGAAATGATCGTCAGTTTGTCACTGTGTGCAAGGTGTGTTAGCTAGCATACAGAAATATGTAATAGTTTCCATTCTCACTAGGAAAATTAAGATGAGGATTGCTTCTTTATACTCCCTTTTTTTTTTTCTTTTTTTTTTTTCTTTTTTTTNTTTTTTTTTTTTTTTTTTTTTTGTGGAAACGAGTGGTGAGTATAAATCTAGAGGACTGATATGGGTTCTGTGTTTTGGCCCTGAATTCAGAAGACACCAGTTCCCAGACTGGAAGGCTGTGCACATCTGATTAGCTAAAAAAAAATGAACAACCCAAAAACCTTCTAATTTTGGACTGGTGAATATCATGGAAGTCACACTGGTGCCTTTTTCAGGATGAAATGTGGCAGTGTTTCTCCATAAAAGACATGGTAAGCACAGGTGTTAACAAAGCAAAGCTAGGGCTTGGGTTGTTCTTGTGTTACTTTAATCAGTACCTGAGTGCTTAGGCCTTTTGAGCACTACCATGAGTCTATGCTCACAGAAAAACTTGTAGACTTCTTAGAAAAGAAATGTTACAGGACTGTGGGCTGATTTTGAAGTTGTGCAGAAATATGATGTTGAAGAATAATCTTCAAATTAAAAAAACGGTTCTAAATTAAATGTATCAACATTCCAAACAAAAGACCACAGTAACACATAAGCTGGAACAAGAGAAGTTTTGCATAAAGCCTTAGACAACATTTTAAAAATTACAGTTCTACCTTTTTTGGCCATTGTGCTTTTTATCTAGGAACTTGGATATTTGACATAAACTAAGGACAGTCAGGAAATTGAGCATTATTTTCCTCCATTTGTTCATGTCAGACATTCCACATTTCCATGGATGTTCACCACTAGTAACTGGAATGTATAGTAAGAAGACAGTCTGTTTTGATTTTGTTTTAGTACAGTTTGGGCTACATAGCCCCACCTCACGATCTGGAGGGGTCTGGTTTAACTTACTTGATTTGGCTTTTAACCTACTCAGTTTGTTCAGTGGATTTTCTTCATACAAGTGTCTGACCACTACAGTGGTCATTATCTTAACATGAATGAAGACTAATAGCTGAATAAGTGTCTTTCCTGCCACAACTCAATTTTATCAAAGACTCATTGTCTCATAAAGGAAATCTTTCCAGAGTGTCCCAGGACATAGGTGTGAATGTCTTCTTGGTGCTTTATGATCTGAAGTGATGAATTATGTAGCAAATGCTGGACATACTGCTATCCTTGTGTAAGATAGAGCTGAAGATCTATCTCAGTAGGTTCTGACATCTTGATATGAGTTAGCAGGCACTAAAACTTTCGAGCATGCATTCACCTCACTTTAGGGTGCAGCTGAGAGAATTACAGTGTGACTTGTCACTTCATATTCCCTCTGGAATCATTAAGGAGTGAATGGAACCACAGAAGATGAGGCAACATTTTTAAGATTTGTGTTGCTTCAGAATGTATAGGACTAAAATTAACTGAGGCAAATATTGGCCCTGGTCTGCAGCTGATGTTTTTTTGTTTTATCCTTATACATGTGTTCTGGTGTTTCTCGAATTGAAAGTAAGAGGCACAGAACATGGAAAAATGATGGTTGCTTACATTTCAAAGGGATTAAAAAAGCAGAAAAAATAGTTCAAGTTTTGAGTAATTGTTAGATTTTTCTATACACCTGTTATCATATTTGTTTTGAAAAAGAATGCTTTTACCCTTATCAAGATATTGTGGGTATGGATTTGGGTTGTTACATTGTCCAGAAACTAAACTGTGTGGAAGTCAGTGGAATGCTGGAATGAATTAGAGGTATGCTCTGTGCTAAGTTGAAGGTGATTTGGAACTTAAAACTGTGAAGAGGGAAATCCTATAAAGAAAAACAGCTTTATTACAGGACCACTAATTGAAACATTGGAATTGCTGTTAGAGAACCTTTCTGAGCTGAGTTGGTTCTGAATATAGAGGCTGTATGGAAGCTGTTGCCCTGAAGACATACTCTAGAGATATAACAGCTGGCTCAAGCTGTAAACAATTGCAAACATTCTGCTTCAACTGCATCTTTTCAGGCAAGCAGAAAGAAAAATCTGGAATAATTCACTGTTATTTTCAGAATCAATGACAACTAACTGTAGCTTGTTTGAGGACTTGGATAATTGCAGAAAAACTTTGTAACACTGCTGGCTGAAGTGCATTTCATTCTAGTCAAGTGTTACAACAGCCTATCCTGACCTGTGGCTGATTCAGTCTGAGTAGGAATATTGAGTGAGAGTCTTCAGAAGACAGCAAAGGAGAGTACAAACAGGTTCTTTAGTGTTTCAGGACAAAACACAGAGAGGATGAGCTCTGAATGTGCATTTTGAAGCTTGAACATGACCTCAAACAGAGAACACCATTTCATTCCAAATGTTCACAGTGAAATAAAGAAAATAAAATTGGCAACATGATGCAGAAAGATGAATGGTACATTAATGAATAACTTCTCAAGTGTGCATTTGTTAGTCAAAAAAAAAAAAAAAGAGAAGAACATATATAGACATGCAGCTTTACAACAGATGGACATTAAGTTAAAATTGAAGTCAGTAACATTAATTAAAACAGTAGAGTGAGCATCTCCATATGATCATTTTTCATATAACTCATCAAATGGAACCATAGTTTTCTGATTAATTTCTTGGGTTTTTAAGCTCACATAAGTATTCACTATCATTTACTTTGAACAACCTTTCAAGATTTCTTTTTCCAAAGCAGTGATTTGTAACTCCAAAATAACAGTATTAAAAAAAGAAAAGAATTTTAAGGGATATCAATAGTATTGATAAACATCCAGACAGGAAAATGTAGCTATTTTATGATGTGTTGTGATTTTCACAAACTAGATTGTATAAATGCAGAAGGAAAAGAAAATATTCTGTGAATTAAGTATTGATGGAAGGTACTAGATTGAAGTTTTATGTTCCCTTGCAGATAAAAATCTGCAGAAAACTTACATAACATCATCATTGTTCTAGCATAACTTGCAGGTACCTTGGTTTCTGTGCTTAGTTTTGCCTGTCTAGGTGACAGTTATGTCAAAAGTGACTATCTGTTTTGAATATCTCTAAATATATTGAAAGAATACCTGTTTTGCTAGTGGGTTTATGTCATCAACAGATATTCACTTGTAAAGGAAGCTGTACCCTTATTCATTCCAGCAAAGCAGAAGTCATTAAATCATAGTGGCCTTGGTCTAAACCGCTGTCAGAGGAAATAGTAGAATGTTACGTTTGAAGCAAATATCAAAGTGATTGACACCAACTTATGTATCACTTACATGTTGTAGTACATAGGCATGTGGATTCTTGGAGTGACTGAACTTGTTAATAAAACACAAATCCATTGATGATTGCTAATTATATAGAAAACAGCTCCCACTCAGACATCTTCTAATCTAAAGAGGACTGGAGTTCGGAGGAAGATTATGGAAGAGTTGTATGTACTGGCCCAGTTCTTAAACTCTTCCTAGGCATCAACACTCACAAAACAGGCAGAGATAGAATGGTGGACTATAGGAACTTCATGTTTGAGACACTCTATTTTTTTTGTAAGCCATCTTAGAAATGGCCATATAAAAATTTTTGGCATGTTTAGAATGATTACAAGACTCATCATGTGTAAAACTGATCTTTAGTGTGTGTTAGTGACTAAAAATACATGAAGAATATGTGACAGTCTCTTTATAAGATTCTATGCTGCCTTTCTCTGTAGCTGCTGTTATTGGGATATTTTTTATTACTTTTAGAAATCACATTTAATTATGTTTATTTATGTTTGATAAAAAATAATTGGGGAAAAAATAGGTAAATTATATTGATTTTCCACACATCTGCTTTTTCTAATGAACACCTCTACAAAATTCTAATATGCACTCATTCTGCATATTTAATTCCCTTTATAGTATAAGACACATTGCATGTTGTTTAAATTTCTAATATGGCAGGTGGGAGTTACATGTCAAAGATATATTTCGCCTTTCTTAGAGGTTATACCACCACTTTTCTTTATTAATTCTTTTGGAAAAAAAAATTGAAAAAGAAAACCAATGATGTTCCAAGAGAAAAAGACACTTTCTTCCTTTCTTTTTCTTTTTCTTTTTCTTTTTCTTTTTCTTTTTCTTTTTCTTTTTCTTTTTCTTTTTCTTTTTCTTTTTCTTTTTCTTTTTCTTTTTCTTTTTCTTTTTCTTTTTCTTTTTCTTTTTCTTTTTCTTTTTCTTTTTCTTTTTCTTTTTCTTTTTCTTTTTCTTTTTCTTTTTCTTTTTCTTTTTCTTTTTCTTTTTCTTTTTCTTTTTCTTTTTCTTTTTCTTTTTCTTTTTCTTTTTCTTTTTCTTTTTCTTTTTCTTTTTCTTTTTCTTTTTCTTTTTCTTTTTCTTTTTCTTTTTCTTTTTCTTTTTCTTTTTCTTTTTCTTTTTCTTTTTCTTTTTCTTTTTCTTTTTCTTTTTCTTTTTCTTTTTCTTTTTCTTTTTCTTTTTCTTTTTCTTTTTCTTTTTCTTTTTCTTTTTCTTTTTCTTTTTCTTTTTCTTTTTCTTTTTCTTTTTCTTTTTCTTTTTCTTTTTCTTTTTCTTTTTCTTTTTCTTTTTCTTTTTCTTTTNTCTTTCTTTCTTTCTTTCTTTCTTTCTTTCTTTCTTTCTTTCTTTCTCTCTGTCTTTCTCTCTGTCTTTCTCTCTGTCTTTCTGTCTTTCTGTCTTTTTTTCTTATTTTTCTTCTTTTTTTTTCTTTTTGACAGAGATTACTGAACTGGAAGGAAATACCTTTAGACATAGCTTTTCTCAGTCTAGCATATGAAGTACAGATATACTTCTTACTCTATGACATATAACTTAGTGCAGGATAATCCCACAGATCTATCCAGTTCATGGTAATAACTTACATTTTTAGTGTTCTACAGTAAGAATTTCTTCTAATCCTGAAAGCTGTCAGCTAAGATTTGGATCTTCAGTTTGATTTCTG
Source organism: Climacteris rufus (assembly GCA_013398175.1). Lineage (NCBI taxonomy): Eukaryota > Metazoa > Chordata > Aves > Passeriformes > Climacteridae > Climacteris > Climacteris rufus. Next base: position 806,264 of record VZRZ01007522.1, on the reverse strand, counting down.
TCTTTTTCCCTTTATTTGTTATGTAACATTAACCAGGAGGCTTAAAAAAAAAAATCTTTATCTATATTAAAAGATTGATGATAAATAGTGATTATTGGATAATTTTGTTAGCTATATAAATATCTCCTATCAAGCACATTTCTTACTTATCTTCATTTTTACTTAGATACTGAATTTGCCTGAAGTTAGTAAAGATACCAGATACAAAACTAATACACTCAGAGTCCAGAACAGAAAAGAACTTATTGACATATTGTCAACCCGGTAAGTTAATTAAAGGGGAAGAATCTACATTTAATCTGTTAATGCAAATAGTAATGTATAACAAGCTCTCATCATGTGAAAATTTTATTTTACTGTTTTGAGATACTCTGGTTTTTAAAATAAGTATTGAGAAAGCTTGCTCATGTTAAATATACTGCCTTTTGCACACAAACTATAGTGTGGACTAAAGAAATCAGACCACAGATTTAAGTTTTCAGAAACCATTTTAACTTCTTTTTAACATTAACTTGAATTTCAGTGACACAAACAGTGTTTTCTTCATTTCTGGATGAATGTAGCTCATGGAAAAATTGCTTGAAGCACCATTTGCTTTTGCTGTGATTGGGATTTGAAAGTTTTCACTGAGCGCTTCTGTATCCAAGGATTCTGCTTGCTACTGGTTCTGTATTGTGGTACTCTATGCTCCAGACTCTCCCTGGGTCATTCCTTTTGAAATCAAAAGGATATATGTTTAGTTTTCTATTTTGGAATCATCCTACTAAATACTTAATAAAAACTTTTTTACGAGGAAGCTTAAAAACCCTTTATTTGAGAGATTAAAATAGCGTAGTTATCTTCCTCATTCTGTTTGAGGACTGTGGAGTGCTCTTCTTTTTAATGGTGAGCATGATAATTTTATGTAATGGAAGAAAAAACTAATCAGTGTAAACCTTCCCAAAGGCAGCTTCTGTAGCACTTCATACTTTTGGGAATGAGCAGAAGAGGTGGTATATCTACTGTTGTCAATGATTCAAGAAAAGTCCTACTATAATTTTGACACTTGGCCTTGTCAACAAATCCGTAACAGTTATAATTGAGGCAATTTTATTGGAGGGCTTAAGGACCATTCAGTTAGATGTCTCCCCTTTTCATTCCATCTCAGAAAAAGAATTTCAGTAGCACATCTATACGCCCCACTCCCAACCCCACACATTTTTTGGATATTGAGAACCAGAATCATGAGTCATTAAAGAGCGTAGAGAAAGTAATTTTGCCCCTCACGGCTGCACTTGTACTTTTGTCTTTGTCTTACTTGTCCATTTTCAGAAGTCCTGCTGCTGGTGAAAAACTGAAGTACCAGGTGGCTTTGCATTTTCAAATAATTATGGTACAACTGTTCTTGATTAACTTTTGGAACTCTTCTTTTACATTTTTTCTTATAACAAGTAGATTGTGATAGCACAGATGAAGCCACTCTTGCTATAAGTTTTGAACCCCTGAAAGGCCATAGTTTATCTTTTGAGCTCTTACATTCTTGATGCATAATCTTAGTTTTGAAGTTGGTTCATGTTGACTTATTACTTAGAGTTCCCTTAATATGGTATTTATCTGGTGTACTCTGGTACCTTGTGAGAATGCTGTTTTGCCATCCCTAAATCAGTTACTTAAAAGCTTGTTACTTCTGGTTAATTTTGGATGTAGTACTTTTTTTTTCCTATGGGCAAAGTCTGAATAAGAAGATAAAGTTTAAGGGACATATGTTCTTTGGATAGCCAGAATTCCACTTTGTTTTTATATCTGTAGCTGTTAGTTAATCAGATTTCATTCTTGCTCTTCCAATTACTGCTTTATTTCTTTTTTTTGGTCAGAGTTTGTTTTCTGTTTTATTATCATTTAGGCTGAATTTCTGCATATTATAAGTATGTAAATGTATGCACACTTTTGGAGTAGACATTTCTAAAGTATTCTGTCATATTATTGTGCATTCTTCTGGCATTCAGTTATAAAACACCAATATAACAAACACCTTTGTTATTCTAATGGAATTTGAATATGTTTCTACACACATTCCACAATAACTGTGCTTTTATTCACTAATGCACAATGTTTTGTAAAATTATATGTGGTTTATTTTTGAAGTTACTTAGAGAATTAAATGAATAGTTTCTCAGTGCTGAAAAATGTCAACCCTTGAGAAATGAAGGGAAATGACAAAACAGTAATGACAGAATTTCACTGAAAAATACCTTAATTTAATCACTGGTTGCTTGATAGTATTACAGCTTCCAGCACATGGAAAATATAAATCTAAGGTGCATTACTTGGAAAGAAACACCTGCAGACCTTCCCATTCACTCACTCACTATATGTACACTGCTGTTCACCTCAAAATGAATTTGTGGAGATATGAGCTGGAGCAGCTTATAAGAAATATTCTTGATCACAGCTTTTCTCAGTCTAGCATAGGAACTACAGTTATGGTTTTATTACAGTTGAGTTCTACTACAGTCACTTTTGTTGAGATGAGCCACTCCTTTTGTCCCCAAACTCTCCTGCTGCCATTTTCAGTTTATACAGCATTCCTGTTCCACTAAGTCATTGGTATTTTAGGCACCTTGTCTGGCAGATTCTTGGTACTCTGCGGTTGCTTGCATCTACAACTGCTGTTGCACAGTAGATATATGCATATATTTTTTTTTCAAGCCATTGATGCTGTTATAATCTTAGTAAACTGATGTGCCACAAGAGCCTAGAGCAGGTTTCCATTGACCTATCTAGCCTGTCCCCTTCCTCTTACCGCTTTTGAACTATTTCTGAAGCTATGTTTTACCTTTTTCCATTTTTCATAATTTTCAAAACAAACTACCTGCAATTCATTTCTAGCTTCTGAGCATTTAGTGAGTACAGAAATAAGGATTCTTAACCTCCTCCTCTTAAGAGAAAGGATTTCCCAGGCTTCGTACAGGAATAAAAGGAGGTGTTCAGACCTACTCAAAGGGTCAGTAACTCCTAGAAGTCTTGAGAATTTAATTAATTGCATATGTGGAGCTGAATTTTTCTAAAGCATCTGAACTCTGAATACCAAGGAGACAGCTGATGGCTTTCATTTACTAGAGTAAAAATTGAGCAACTGAGACTCTTTGGTCACAGTTTTATTCCAGATGTGGGCACAGAGGAAACAGAGGAACAATTGGTCAATGTTAAGGAATGCTGGTTTTTTTTTAAGAAAAAGACTGTATCTTGGGAATTTCTGACTCAAGTGACATCTAATTTAGATCAATTGAACTACTCACCACCTGTAGTAACCATGCCAGATTTTAATGCAGGTAGGTAACAATGGGGATTATACAGCACTTAGAAGAAACTGAACCTAAACAGCAGGCTTTCCAGAAAGGTGTGAAATGATGTATTCATCACAGTCAGATGTCCTGAACTGACAATACAAGGTGGAAATGAATTTGGCTTAAGACATACATGTAACTTGAAACAACAGCTCTGGGAGGTGTGAATTGCTCCATTCATTTCAGGAAGAATTTTCTCATCCTCTTTCTTCCCTGACAGAAATGAAGAGTGACGCACACGTGTCCTTACCTCTTCAATCCAGCTTGCTCTCTGTACATCTGCCCGCCCTCAGTAGGGTACACGCCCTCAGTAGGGTAGAGAGGGAGAGTGGATAAGGAAGGATAAATTTATATATCTGTAGTGAATGTCGGATCTCAGTAAAAGGAAGATAAACCACTGTGGAGTGGTATGCTGCTTCCAAGAGAGCCAGTTCTCACATAGGAGCAAGAGGAGGGAATTGCAGAAACCAGTCCCAGACATCTTGACACATGGAGTGTTTTTTAGTTCCATATTCTATGGGGAAATGAGTAAAATGCTGCTAGGATCACTGGGTCATAGGATATACACAGGGAAGAAGTATGTTTTGCTACTGGTGGTGTTGTCCATTTCCTAGCTCTGGTCCTCTTCCTTCTATGCTGTTTTTTCCTGTCACCATCATATTCCTCCACTTCCTACAGGCCCCAATCCCCCCCGCCCCTATTTTATTTCCTCTTTTTGCTCTCACTGTTGACATTTGCACATCTACTCTTTGCGTAAAGAAAAATAAAACCATTCAGTGCCTTCTGTATCTTCCTCTCTATTTAGGTTACATGTTCCCCAAGTGACATGAAAGCAGAACTCTGACAAAAGAAAATTACCTCTGCCTTCCTTTCTTGTGTATGTGCCAAGAGTCAATTTAAAATGACCCTACCTGGGTGGAGTTCAGGTTCAATGGCTACCACTGAGGCCCCTGAGACTCACAGCTCATGTGAGAACTGACAGACTACAGAGCACTCTGTTTTTTGAGTTTCCAGTGGAAACCTCTGGTCTGTGAGTTAGATGTACATCTATCCAAGAGAACCAAGTTTTAATTGTTGCTCTGTTCCCGCTCCATCTCCTTTCCACTTTTACCTTTGCTTCCATTAGAATAGAATAGTGCCAGGCACAATGCAGATAATTTTGTAGGTGTGTGTATATGCATTTATATGTGTATGTGTGTATGCATATATCAAGCCATACATATATAATGTGCACATGAAAATTGAGATGCATCTGTGCAGAAGCTAGTATAATAACAGTTTTAAAAGAAGCTGCTTTGAGAAAGGGGGCTTAATCTGTTGACCTTGCTCTTTAGATTACTCCAGCATTTGAACATTAATCCTGCCCTGCACCTCAGTAATGTAGACATATTTTAAGACAGGACAGCTAAATGTGTACTCCAAGATACTTTGGGAAATTAACCTGTAAATAAAACAGAGTGTGTGGGGTTGTATGAGTGTAGAGGGAAGGTGAATAGCAGACATGCTCTCAGCCTTTAAAGTGAAACAGTTCACATAAAGAAGAACACATACATTCAGCATGATTAGTTCTCCTGCAGCTCTGGCTAGGAGCTAGACGTGTTAGGGCTGGAAGTGATTCAGAGTGAAACTGCTATTCCTAGCATTCATATTTTAGACGCCTTATTCTCGACTGTGCACTACAGCTGCACATTGTGTATAAAAGTGTGAGGGGAAAAGGAATGAGCAGGAAGGAAACACAGAGGAACCTGACCCTCAGTTAATAAGGTCGTTACTAAATTTTTTCCCCCTAGTAACAGAAGAGGAGGGCACCTAAAGGGGAAAGAGTATTGTAAGATGTTTAACTTGTTTGATGAGAGGCATTGTTAAATTCACCCTTGTTGAGACACGCCCAGTCTCTGTAAATCTCCTTCCCTATCTCCACCATTTCCTTTTCTCAACCAAGAGCCTTGCTGACTGAAGCCACTGTTGATAACATTACAGGAATAAGCGTCTGCTTGTTTACAGCTTCAGCAAGACAGGTGTCTGAAGTTGGAAAGACAATTCACTTCAGTGTGGCACAGCTGGTAAGGTTTACCTTCCCCAGTCATCTGCCTCACCATCAGTAAATAGGTGGTTGAACTGTGTGGGCATCAGCTACCAAATTGTCACAGTTTGCTTTACAATGCTTTGTTTTAAATCATTTTTAGTTTTATGGTGACTTCTATGTATACAACTGAGAGAGATCCAAAATGTCTTAAGCATCTGATGTTTGGACTGGGTAAGCTAACATGTATTTTCTGTGTTCTTTTCTCACTGTTTAATGAACTTCTAAGCATTTTCATACATGTGTGAAGTACAAGATCCTTTTGAAAAGAAACTTGCTATATTTTTTCTGATGTCATACATTACTAGTTATGAGGCTGCTGAAATCAAGGCAGGTCTTTTTATTGATTTTTAATGAACTTTTTGACCTGACCCTTGTTAGCTCTTTAATCCCCTTGAAGAGTTAAAAGAAAAACAGCAACTAAATCAGTACATCATTTCATTATTCTCATTGTGCTTTTACTGATGTGTGTTTACCTAGCTGATTTTTAGTTAATTTGCACTTTTTTTTGTCATAACGGTAGAAGTTACAGTCCTCTTTTGTACCTGAGTAAAACAGAAGAAGGTTGGGGAAAAACAGAATATTTATAATGTGTATAGCTTAATATTACCTGAATACAAAAAGAACTAGTTCTGCAAGATGGTGGATCAACTACTCAGTAGCCACAAGAAATATGTTTTACAAGATAGATATGTTTCCCTCTGTCTGATATGCCATGCTTTAAAAATAATTTATGGTTTTAAAGTGGCATGCAAATCTTGATAGGGGAACAAGAAAGTCCATTCATGTCTAGAACAAATTTTGTGCGTAAAGGTGAAGGTGTATTAATAGTCCTATTAAACTGGTAACAGTATTTCTAGTATGCAGAAATGTAAAAAGTTTCAGGGTGGATTTGTGGTACCTGCAAATCTCTGGACAATATTCTATGTGGCTACCACTTATAATCTCCTATATGTGACATCTTTTAAAGTAGTTGAAATATTAATCTGCAAAACATGTCAGTACTATCATGTTGATCCCAAATATTTTAATATTTTGTCTTTTGTGGTTTGCCCAGTGATTCATCAGTAAGAGCAGACTAGACACTAACAGAGATATTTCCATACTGTTGAGTAAATATTATAGTATTCATCTTGAAAATATTAATTCTATATTCATTGTACATGAAGGGATAATGATCAGTTCTTTGAATTTTCCAAGCAATTATTTTGTATGACTTTTATTGTGTATGGTGTCTTCCATAGGTGCTATTGTAAGAAACTGTATAAACTCTCCTACTCAGTTAACTACCCTTAAAGAGATGTTTAGTAGTGAAGAGAGAAAATATTGTAGATATTTGGAAGTAAAGAGACTGTTGATAGAACAATATGAAGCAAAAACCATAATGCAGGCTTGGATTGTGCTAGAAAACACAGGAATGCTATTGTGGACTGCTCTGTTCTTTCTGAAGCTGTTTGTGACTGACCACATGTAAAAAGCTCTTGCAGATAGAAGAGCAACATCTAGGATTAGTATCTAGTAGCTGTCCAAATTACTTCTCCAAATTAATTGCCATAAGTTTCCTATAGAAAAGAGCAGTATTTTGCTTAAAAGTTCTTCTAAAGTTACGATGTCTAGAATTGGATGGTTTTATCCATTAGAGAAATATGGTTGCCCTTCCGTGGGTGTAGCAAGGATTGAAGGTTTCCTAGGAAACATGGAAAATGGAATACACAAGGCAAGGAATGCAGACAAAGTGGATTCACTCATGCTTTGGAAGTATGTGTTTCATTGAAAGACTGAATATTGCTAAGAAAAAGAAAAAATTCACATTAATAATTATCCGGATGAGAAACAGTACATTTTAATGGCACTTGGGTGTGTTTCTCACTCATTAAAGGCATTTAATTCAACTTGCAGAAGTCACGCAGACATTCTTTTTATGTTTTGCATGTAATGATACATTTTTTCCTTTTTTTTAATTACAATTTGTTAGAAAGCAAAAGGGAATGTAGATCCTGCTTTTTAAGAAGCAAAACTACCCTTGTGGTTTGTGTGAAAACACAAGGTGTAAACATTTTTTTTTTATTTTATATTTAATTTTTTGCCTTTTGGAGGATTTTTATTATGTTGTGCTGTAATGATTTTTGATAAATTTGCTGAGTGTATAGTTTAAATTTAGATGTTTTCATCTAATGATGCCTGCTAGATTTACTAATTGAAAAAAAATATATTTAGTTGGATTTCTTCCAGTTTCAATTAGTTCAGCTTATGCTACATTTTCTATTCTTAAAATATTTTAAAGCATGAAATCTATTTAGTGTTAAATGCTTCAGAATCTGATGCCTTCTTTCAATACTGCAACTTTAGTGTCTTCATGAGTGCTGTGTAATTGAGTGCAGAGGAGGCTTAGAATATATCAGAAGCTGTAGTGTGAATTGCAGGGTTGAGCTCTCCTGCAGTCACTGAGTATCGAGGTAAAGATTCTTTTGCAAGTGTCATGTTTCAGAGTTCAGATGCTCTACAGTCTTGCTTTTTTTTTTTTCTGCTAGCTCAGGTTTGGAAGATGGACAACTGTTTAGTTTTGTATGTGTTTCCATCAGTGATTTTATTTATGTATGTATATATATAAAGAAGCTGTGTAATTTATTTTTCTTAACTGAAAAACCTGAAAAATATGTTTTTTTTAATAAATATCGATGTCAAAGCATAGAAATCCATTTAAAAATAAGTATTAAGAGAAAAGAATTGGACATCTAAATTAGACTTTCTAAATTCCTGCTGATACATCTTTCATTTTCAGGAGAGAATGTTAGATTTTTACTTCTCTTGGAAGTTTTGTTGAAGGTGTTCTCTTTATATTTTGGAGTGCCCAGCATGTTATTATTTGATACATAGTAAACTAACCATCAGCCCTTCACTGTAAGCAAAGCTTACTGTATTTATTTGTGCAAGTATTATAAAAAGTGATGTTTTTTATCCATGCCTTATCATTTATCAGATTTTGAAACAGTACTTCTCCCTTAATGATGTACAGCAGGTGTTTCAATATATAAAACATTGCTGAATGAGCAAAATAGTTGCATGCTGTTGCTCTGAAAATCTGAATAGTGGACCTTTATTGGTAGTGATGATGTTCTGTTTTGGTTTTGAACAGTTTGTGTAACAATATGCTCTCAATAGCCATTCTTTAACACAAATAAACAAAGCTGTTCTCCATCAGAGTTAGATCAGGAGTTTCAACTTCAAGAGGAAATGCTGTGTGTTCTCCTTGAGGATAATAGAATGTGGAATTTTTCCTCTTGGAGTTAAAAGCTTTTAAGAATTATCTCCAGCCATCAATAAATAAACTAATGAGTAAAACTAAGACAAATGTTAGACCCATTCAAAAGAGGTACTTTTAAATAGAGACAATCTCTTGTTTGCTACAAAATTATGGGGGGTTTTTGTCTGTTACATAGGAAGGGAAAATCTAAGCACAAGCTAAAATTGTAAAAATTCATATAGAATAATAGAAATTTTGCTCTAACATATACATATACAACTCCACTGTATATGGAGTCATTCACAATGATGTTACTGAAGAAGAATGTGTATCTTGAAAATTACTCAGATTTATCACAACATCAAGAAGTAGCATACTGATTATACAGATGTAGATTATAGACACTCCCGTGTAAAAGACTTCATTTTCAGGCTATCCTTTAAATGCAAAAGTTTTGCTTTTTTAGACTCAGGAAGACATTTATAAACTCTTCCTTAAAAAGAAGTGCAAGGACATAATGTAAGAGGACTTATTCATTACTAACAGATCAAGTGAATGCTGATACATATGTTAAGAATTACGATAATATCGTAGTGGTGTTCTTCAGCACCATGGTTGTGAAGTTGAGTCCAAGATTGTTCTTGTAGCTGTCCTGTCTTGATAAAAATGAGATAGTGGAATTTGAGTTGTCAAAAAGTAGTAGATGAAAAGCTTTCCCTTTATACCAAGGGAGTTAATGGGCCATAAATTATGAAGCATCTCGGTTGCTAGCAGGGAACAGCATAGTTTTGTATAAACAGCATCAGTACCTGATGGGAAACAGTTTTTGACTACATCTTTACCATGAAATCACTTTAATATTCAATGAAGTACATTACATATAATTAAACTGTGCAGTAATCTTATATCTGTTTTCTTTAGAAGTGATGCTGCATGATGCTTCATTTCTTCATGAGTGATGCTTCATTCTATAATACATTTTGCACTTTTAAGACTTTTTATTTTGGTTTTTTTTTTTTTTAGTGCTCCTTCAGTTTCTACTAGTATTATTTGTTAACTTCAGAAGCAAAGCTTTTAGTTAGGAGAAAGGGCCACCCATAGCTTGTGCTAGAAGTAAAGCTGAATGTTACTGATATTGTTCCTGTTGTTACACTTAAGGAATGCCAAACTAGTGAGCTATAGAATACCAGTAACTGAGTGTCCCTTTTAAAGGTTTTTATTCATTTAATTTCCATCAGTTCTTTAAAGCACATCTAATTTCTTTTCATTGTTGGGTGTATCATGGAGTAGATCTTTGCTTTCTAGTAAGCTGGTAGACCTCTGTGTTATTTATCATAATTAAATTAAAATACTATTTCCAAGTAAGTTCACCTTTGATTTGAGATCCCAGATGACTGCAGAAAATACCATCTCTCACTGACTGGTATTGTTTCAAGAGTGTGTTTTCTTCATGTATGTAACTCCACTGGGTGGATGAGGAAAGAAAAAGCATCTAGCAAAACAGGGGAAGTAGAGTGGTGATACTAGTTATGAAACTGCATGCTTATAAAGAAATAAGCTGAGCTTTTTGTATGTGATACAAAGACTTGGAGTGATGTGTTCACCAGCATATAGGCACATTTGCTGAACTGAACATCCTTAGGATAGGTTATACAACCATACAACAAATACATATGTAATCAGTGTTGTTATCTGACCAAAAAAACATGGCTGTTAATACTGATTTATGTTTTTGATGGTGCTTTAAATCAGCTTTTAATGAGCAGTATTGTATGTTACTTGTACTCGCACTATATGTGCATAATGGAAAACAAATGTGAAGCACATTAGAGTAATTAAGGACTGGAGGAAATCCATTGATCCTTATTTGAAACTGCTGATAAGTTTAGCTTCACATCATTCCTGGATTGCTTCAGATGATGAGATAGAAATAGAAGTCAGTTCAGAGATGTTCTTTCCCCTACATCTTTGGGCTTTGTATTTCTGGAGAACATACGTAGTACATTTTTGTTATGTTATTCGCTGACTGGGAAGAAATCAGTGGAGAGGAGTCTGAATAGAGTGAGAGAGGGAGGAGACATGCTATCCATTTTTTAGAATCTGAAGGCACAACATTGAAACCACATTCTTCTTATTTGCTGTTAGGTTCTCAGAAAAAGCGACAGTTGAATGGCTGCAGCTCTTTGAAGGTAGCGGAGTTCCATATGGCCCAATCAACAATATGCAGCAGGTGTTCTCGGATCCTCAGGTTGGTCCTCACCAAGTCTTTTCTATGCATTATTACACGTGTTTTATGAATGCAGGGTAATGATCACTTTTCCTGCCACTCAGACCCGATTTTGGCTACTCTAAGATCAGATTTGAGAGTTTTATGGTGGATTGAGTTTAAGACAATAGCATGGCATATTAAGAAGTAAATATAGATCCTTAAATTAATTATGTTCTTGAGAACACAAATTTTGTTGCAATGAATTACACCACAGGTATTCCATGTCTGATGTAAAGTCTATATTTCAAAACTGACTGGTGAAACTGAGAGAGAAACCATAATATAGTATGTAGTTGCATTTCATCACATAAATATGCCTTTTATGTTGCCCCAAAATAACTAATTTTCTGTATAAGATATGGATAACCAGAATCAATATTGTTTGAAAAAAATGGGCAACATTTTGTCAGGAAACAGAAAAATGAAGCACAAAATTCCTATGAAGAAAGAATCTTAACCTTTTCTTGGCCTGGTGGTTTCAGTAGCTGAAAACATTTCATCTTTGTATCTATTTTAAATATTTATATATTTAAAACTGAATGACATATCTGCTTAATTGTAAAAAATATTTTTATGTTTTAGTATCTGTAGACTCATATTATCTGCATATTCCCTGGTCCTTCCCCTTCTTTTTACCCTCTGGCTTAGAATGGGTTTAAGAGACCAATATAAACTGAATTATACTGTCTTTAGTAGTGTAACTGAGTATTTTATGGCTATTCCAGTGTGTGATGAATCTCCTCTAAATCGATTTTTACTAATGTGAATCACAAGAAAAAGTGATTGATCATTGACTGTTTTGTTTTTTTCTTTCAATTTTGTGCATGTCCGTGTCTGCTGTCAGAAGTGTTTGTCAAGACTGTGATTGTTCTGTGTGGAAAATAAGAACAGGCAAAGCAATCCCTATCATAAAAGAATATGCTTATAATAAATGTTTGTTATAAATATTATTATTATATTTTAGAGGCATAAAATATATGCGAGAAGACTGGAGGGAAAGAATCTCTTTTATTAAATAAATATGCTGCTTCTCCTTAAAATGATGTAGTATCATGCTGTAAAGTATTCATGGGCCAAATTTTTCACTTCATAACTTTCACAGGGATTAAGGTTGGGCTTTGAAGAGCATACAACAAGAGTATTTTACTCAGACTTGGCTGTAGTTGGGGCAACATTGGAAAAATATTCAGTGCTTTTTTTTGATGCTGTGAATTTTAAGAAGTTGAGTCCACTCTGAAAGAGACTGCTTTTTAAAACATTAGATGCCATGGGCTATTACCTCCTTAATGGAAAGGAGGTTAGCTTGGCTACCTTGCTCTTAGAATTTGCCTAAATAATATTTTCACATATATGTTATTATAATTATATATATATATAATTTATATATGTGTCAGGTTATTACTTGATATAGTTAGCCTATCTATAAAAGGTATCACAGTGCTTTGCAGTTAGATATCACCATATGGTGTGTTTTTTGAAATATTATCCTGTAAAGGGGCATGCTAATCTCTTCCTCATGAAACTGCTTGAAAAGCTTTATCTCTTCTACACCGTTCTCTGAAATACATGGCACTTGGACATTGGATTCTTATTGCTATTGGAAATTAAATGTCAATATTTGTGCAATGCTGCATGTTATACATTTTTTAAATTTTAGAATGAAGCATTTTATCTCAGTTATTTTCAGTTCAAACAAAGCAGGGAAAGAAAAAAGCCTGAGACTGTCTGACTGGGAAAGAAGTTTATCACCTGAGAGTCTGTAATCTAGGTATCCTCTGCACTATAAAATCCCAGTTATAATAGGGAAAAACCAGCATCCACCAACAAGAACATACTGAAATCACAGCAATATTTTTCATAGAATCATAGAATATTTTGAGTTGGAAAGGACCTTTCCAAGGTCATCTAGTCCAACCACCCTGCAATCAGCAGGGGTATCTTCAACAATATCAGGTTGCTTAGAAACCAAATCCAGCCTGATCTTGAATATTCTCAGGGATGGGGCATCTACCACCTCTCTGGGCAACTTGTTCCAATGTTTTCCCACCCTCCCTGTAAAAAACTTTCCTATAGTTGATCTAAATTGACTCTTCTTCAATTTAAAATCATTAACCCTTGTCCTATCACAACAGGCCCCACTAAATATCCTTATAGTCCCTTTTCAAGTATTGAAAGGCCACAACAGGGCCTTCTCTTCTCCAGGCTGAACATTCCTAATTCTCCTTGCCTTTCTTCGTTGGAGACCTGCTCCATCCAGCCCTCTGATCGTCTTCACAGCACTCCTCTGGCATCGCTCCAACAGATCAATGTCCTTTCTATACTGAGGACCCCAGAGCTGGACACAATACTCCAGGTGGGGTCTTATGAGAGCAGAGCAGAAGGGGAGACTCTCTCTTGACCTGCTGTCCACACTCTATTGATACAGCCCAGGACATGTTTGGCTCTGTGGGCTGCAAGCACAAATTGCTGGATCATGTCCAGCCTCTCATCCACCAGCACCCCCAGGTCCTTCTGGACAGGGCTGCTCTCCATCTGTTCATCCCCCAGCCCATACTGATCCTGAGGGTTGCCTCGACCCAGGTGTAGGACTTTGGACTTAGCTTTGTTGAATCACATGATGTTCTCATGGGCCAACTTCTTGAGCTTGACCGAGTCTTTCTGAATGGCATCCCATCCTTCAGGTGTGTCAACTGCACCACTCAGCTCGGTGGTGCAAGTCTTGCTGAGGGGATACTCAATCCATTTGTCTATCATTGATGAAGACATTAAATAGCACTGGTCCCAGTTAGCACCCCTGAGGAACATTACTTGTCACCGATATCACATCCCACTGCCATTGACCCATATCCTGTGGATGTGACTATCCAACCAGTTCTTCGTCCACCCATTTTCTTATGTGTAAACCTGAACCCAGTCATCAAGTATGAAAACTTTGTAATAGTTCTTCCCAGTGCTGCCATTATAATATGGTGGTTTTTTCAGTCTCAGTTTAGATCAGAATATACAATTCTGATGTCACTGAAAGATGTCACTCAACTTGCATTTAATATCCATGCATACTAGTACTGTATAACAACATGTACAAACAATGTTATGTAAAATTAGAGAGTTTATCATAATATAGTAATCTGCTTTTCACCACTATTTGCTTTCAACCATTGCAAAGACTCCAGAAAAACATCAGTGATACTTCAATATAGGCAAAGTCTCAGCTATTTCTAATAGATAGTGTAAAAGCTTTGCTAACCTCTTCCATTTTGTGTGTTACCAGCAGGATTGGATCTAAACGTTTTATTTACTTCATTTACTGTCACCATCTTCCTCTCTGATTTTTGGATTTGAATATCCATAATGCAAACACCATTCATTTTAAGTGCAGTCTTGCACCATTAGTGACCAAGATGCACTGCATGGATGTCAGCTCAGCTGTTAGTAATGCTGTAAAGGGTGCTGTAGGCTGGCACCAGACAAAGACAGAAATCCTGGGAGGGGACTGGAATAATGTGGGGGATGACTAGAAGCAAGTATGAGGAAACAGAAGGAAAGACGGTTAAAGGAGATGACTGAAATGGTGTAATGGAACTCAGGTGGGTTGTGTTTTCAAATTTTATTTTAACTAAAAGGACCTCAGAATTCTGAAGGCTGAGAGTGGTTTATATAACTTCTTCTATAAACTGAGATAAAACAACACTTTTTTGATCCCAGGACATTTTGTTAATATCATTAACAGCTTCAATCATACTCCAAGTGAGCTGCCAAAAACCAGGAAATTTTTTACTAAGTTGGAGTGCCAGGTGATACTGTTTTTCCATGGATGGAGTGTAACGTCCACTTTTCCCACTGATTATAATCTTTTGTTCGTTTGTGAAGTTAAAATGAATACGACAGGCATTTGTACTGCTAAGTCAATCAGTCCGTGGATAGACGTATGCGTGTACTTGTGCATATATGGATAAAAGCCTGAGAGAAAGAGGAGATTGACTAAAGGAACAAATTTCTTAAAAATATGAGGGAGAAAGGAATGTTTGTGGAAGTTGTTAAGAACTCTTGGTAGTACAGTATAGATGATTTTAATGAAAATTTATATAGTGAAACTTTTAAAAACTATTTTTAAAAAACATGCCCTGTTTAACCAGGCCAAGATAGTAAAAACATTAAAAGAATTCTTAAAACATTTAAAAATCTTACGAGTGACCTCAGTATGGTCCTATTTGACATACCCTGGGGAATATGTGTATGAAATACAATGTGGTTTGAGATTTTCCAAACAAAACAAACTTAAAAGAGAATATGATTTTTAATAGAAACTGTTCAAATTCTCCCAAAAGATAAAACAAAACAAAAACAGGTACACACTGTACTGCAGCTAAGTATGCAAGAATAAAGATCTTTGCTGGTTAAGTGAGGAGAATGATGGGGGTTTTTTTAATTTAAAACATTGCTCTCACCTTTTTTGCAATGTAATTTCTTTCAACATTCTTATACAGTGTTCTTAATCAAAGGGCTGGCCTTTATAAGAAGCAACAAAACAACCCAGAAAAACTGGCAATTTAATAAGTTGTAATCTGGTGTTTTACCAGATTAAATCCATTCATGTTGATGAATTTTACTATATGAATTTTGTAAACTGAAAATAAAATGAAAACCATGCAGTGGCACTTCCCCCATTCCCCCTTCAACAGTTACAGTCATACCACACAAGTTGAATACATCAGGTGTAAGACATCCTGATGCATCACTTCTGAGAAATATGGGGAGGGAAATATCGGAGCTGAAATATCACAGCTGGCCCTGATTTCAGCTCCTGCCAAACACCTGCAGACTCTAAAAGGATACCATAACAAAACTCCACCCTGTGGCAAGAGGCCATCCCTTAGCAACCCTTCCCCGACTTTGCATCACTATAAAAATTAATTTAACATTTTTTACAGAAACCTTAGTCTTCTGTCCCAGAAGACCGTTACAGTTCCTTTAGCCATTTTTCTGAATATGCCTCAGAAAAAAAAGTCACAGTAAATTGAGTATTGAAATATCTGATAGCTGGAAATTATTTGATGTTTTAAGTTTGTTTTTTGTGGAAACTTATGAAGGTGGTAGTTTTTTTTGGGTTTTTTTTTGGTTTTTTTTTTTTTATTAATCTCCAGATTGTCTCTTATTTTGGAAGTCATTTCATATGAACACATCCTGGCAAAAATTTTCTAGCATCTGGTAAAAGCTTCTATGTTCATGTGTTATGGACATATAAAACAGCAAAAGTTCTAAAATGTGTAGGGTGTTTTTGTTTTGTTTTGTTTTCCTGCTGTGTTTCTTTGTTGTGTGGTTTTTTGCTGGTTTGGGTTTGATTTTGGTTGGGGTCTTTTTGTTGTGGTTTTTTTTTTTTTTTTAATATGGTCATATTTTAATTGTTATTCTTTATTGAAATAGACTTTTGTGGCCTATTGAGGGCTGTCCCAAGACAAATGAAATTATATGCATCTCCATAATGCTACAGGGAGGTTTTTAACATGTAGAGGTTTCTGCAATTGAAAAGCAGCTGATTGAAGGCCTGAGGTAATACCATGTGTCTGGAAGCAATTCCTAACAGACAAGGGAGAGGAATTAAATTTTGCATGTGTCTATTAAATAAATAGTAAAACTGGTTGGAAATCTCACAATGGAATGTTTTTACATTTAAAAATGCCAATTCATTGAAAGTGAAATATCTGGATGAAGTTGTCTAAAATTAAATTGTACTTTGAATCAGAAATTCAGCTCTATTCCTGACTCTCTTGCTAAGCTGAAAATGTGCACTGCCTGGCATTGGTATTTGAAGCCAAATTTTTACTTCAATTTGTAAATTATATGCAATGAAAAGGCTCCATGCCACCGGCCATACCCAACCCTTTAATATTGTTAAGAATAGCTCTTTTATACTAAATTACAAATGTTTTCAAGATTTTGGTCTGTGGGAATTTTATAAAAGTAAATTCTGTTCTAAAGGGGAAAGGATTAAGAAATGTAACAGTTTGAAGAAGTAAAATGGAAAATCCAATTCCAATACTGTTTGTAGTATCTGATTTTCACATATACACAATTATGTAGGCTTTATATCTAGTATAAGCGTTCTATATCCACATGTTATAGGAAGGGCTCAAAATGAGACATCACTTGTATTTTAGTATGAGGAATATTGTAATAGGAAGTGTGTTTTAAATTTTGGCTGTAGTGAAGTCTGATCCGCGACTGTGCCATGTTTGTGCATGACCTGCCTCTGTTGAGGCAATGACTAGTAGAGAGCTTATAGTGGAGAAGTCTCGAAATATGACTGAGTTCTAAATAAAATTGTATGTTTATGTTAATGACAGGAATTTGTCTGTACACACGTTTAATATACAGCTCTTGTATATACAAGAAAAATAATAAAGGGGGTAGATCAGCGATGTCTGTTATGAGGTTTTGTTTTCACTTACCTTTAGTTTACAGAATTTGATCCGAAATTTCCAGTGCTGGTTGTCTGCTTAAATCTCCAGTACATTGGAAACATTTCTGGCAAAATGACCCACTCATGTGGGATAACAAGTTCCCAGAAATATGTTTTTTTACCATATCGGCATATTGCAGCTGTTTTTTGCCTGGATGTTCTACTGCTCCATTTTAGAGAATTAGTTCTTTTTCCAAGATACTTGAGCAGAAAGTTGATGGCAGTGTCATAGATGTGCTCTTTTCTGTCCCATGTTTTTAAGGTTAACAGAAAGAAGCTATGAGTAAAGAGTACTGGAGTCCCACACAGTGCATGCTTTCACCTGCTGCCACATGTTCCATGTGTCTTTTATGTGTTTGGTGAGCCCAAAGGTGTCAGCTTTTCTCAAGAGCTAGATTAGAAATTGTCTAACTACACTAGATCAAATGTTTAGGCTTTTTCAATGCCTGAATTTTGATTTCTAAAAATACTACAATAAATAAGAACAACAGCAACGTGAGAACTCACCACTGACTTTACTGTAAAATCTCTAATTCATACACATTGTGATATTTTTAAAATGTCTTTCTGCTGTACTCTGCTGTACCCTCCTCCTGAAGCATGCAGGATAGACTTGACTGATCAGTAGGAGGGCATTAAGTCTGCCTTGTGAACCACATTGTTGTCCATCAAATTCTCAATTCATTTGATCCAGAGTATGAAAAGTAGTGGAAGAGGTAAGAAGTTGCAGAAATACAGCTTCCTTTTTATAGAAGTTGAGTGCTAGACAGGAATCTCTTCCTGGATCTGCCACATGGTTCTCACATGGTTTTTAGTAAGTCACTTCAATCAAATTATTGAAAGGTGGTTTCATGTGTGTGCCTCATGTTTTGAGTACCTGCCTTGTTATGCACTATGCAAAATACAGAGCAGTGCTGTGTTCTCATGGATGTAACTGAAACTGTTTGAACTATTACTCGAGGACTTAAAGAATGTGATATTGTTAAAATAGCTGAAAAACCTAACATAATGATTTTATCCTTAATTTTCTCTACTTTGGTTTCTTAGCCATGAAATTGTAACTCTGAAAAGCAGTGTTGTAAAGATACAGTAGTTATACTTCTGGAAAGTATAACCTCTCATGTGAGAGCACCAGAGAAGTTGGGAAATTAAATTTTTTATCATGTGATTTTAAATGATATATATTAAAATAAGACCTGGAGCAGCACCTTATGAGAAATAAAACCACTTTTGAACATCTCTACTGAATGGCAGAGGAGCCTGAGAGGAAACAAATTGAGCATGTACTGCATTGCATTGCATTTCCTTTGTGCAAGCAAGTGATGCTTAGTAGCAGCATTTTTATGGTTCTCTTTTAAATGTGTATATATATATATGAATGGTATGTCTTTAGCTAATACTATTTGCTTGAGAAAAGCATGATCAAAGTAGTTGTTGGTAATGGAGAATATTAAGTTCTCAAAAAAGAAATCCATTCTCATAAAACTGTTCTGTTTAAAAATTATGTTGCAGTCATGGCCATTCAAAGACATGAAGAATCACCCAGCCTTTCTGGGCATTTTCTTCCAGAGGGACACATGTCATAAAGCCATACTTGGGCATGAAGCAAAGAGTGTATTTCTGAAACCTCACAGTCTTTTTTAGGCCTCAGTGTTAGGAGTATAACACTGTGCCTTAAATTCCTGGGTTAGTTTCTGTACTTGAAGGAGTTACACGCTGGTTCCCTAACCTTGCATTTTATCAAAGTGCCATCGGTTGGTTTCAAAGAATTTGTGTTTGGTGTCTCACGCTACCAGAGTATGCTCAGGATAAGGCCATCAGACTCTGATATACTGAGCTAGATAATGTGTAAGTTCTGAGAAATCCCCTACAGAATGTGAACCCAGCTCTGATTTCTGTTTGTATGAATTGTGTAACAGTGGGGTCAAAAGAGTTTTTAATTAACCCCATTGTTGCATTTATCTAATGGTTGATGAGTGTTAAGTCTGTTACTTGTATGGGAAAGAAGGAAATACAAGTACATGTCTATCTCATCAAGTCTCTCAGCCTGAAGAGAGTTTATATAATGAAGTAATTGATTCTTTAGGAGTTAGTTTTAGTTTTTTTTTTAATTCACTGAATCATCATCAGCAAGTAATGGTGGGTTTAGATAGGTGTTCTTTTCGTTCCCCACGGTATGTCGATTGTGAGACTGTCTATGGCTGTTAGTTGCCTGACTCAAGTCAAACAAGTGTATGATATCAAGTAAGAAAATACCATTGTTTGTTTTAAAATATTTTTCTTAAGTAGATGTGACTTAATTTTCTAAGCAAGTCTATAGTAGAATCAATAATAACACTGGGATTTCAGACTAAATTTTAGACATGCTTCAGTATATAGCTTCCTTGAACAAAAGGTTTATTTTAACCTTTTTTACTGTATGTTTATGTTACCAAAATCAATTACCACCTAGTTTTTTCGGACTTCTTGTGAACATAGCCTGGGTATTTATAAGGACTCTGGTGAAGCTTTGTAGTGTGAGTTAAGTTTAGTAGGCATGAAAATACTAATGATATTCTGGAGAATATGTATTTGATGTATTGCACTTTGGAGTCTCTCAAATGGTAGTATCTACAGATGATGGAATACATGTATTCCAGGAAGGAAGAAAATAAAATGGAAAATCCAATTACAACAAAAACTATGCTGAAACTGCAGAAATTGTGCAAATCAGGCTTTACTTACCAATTGATCTTCAGGTGCTTACCTAAGTGTTCGACTTGATTTAAAAATGTTAGCTCAAGCTATGACCCTAGCCTGTCATCCTGAAATTACAAAATTTCCTTCACTCTTTAGCTTAAGTTCATCTTGGAGTCCTACTCACTGCTGAAAAAAAAAAAAAAAGGGGGGGGGTTTTCAGATGAGATGCTGACATGTTTACTTTACATTGTAGTTATGCAATACATTTGAAAAAATGTACTGTTTTAGTTTTATGCTCCTTACTAACAAGGAGGATTATTTGAGCCATGAACAGACAAGTATGTAGGCTGAGTAGGAGTGGGTATTTGAAGATACAGATTTCCCACCACCATAAAAAGGCATTAATTAGTCAGGTAAGCTTTCTCTGTCATTGCCATTTTCTCTCTCATCTCTGAGTGGTATCATGTAGGTGTCTAGTATGATTCAAATAGACAGTTTGTGAAGAAGAAGGAAGTGTTTCCTCTTCACTTTTTCCTATCTTCACTGTGCATGGCCAGTGAAGCCAGAAACATAACCATTGTTTTAAAAAACTCATCCTAAATTTAAAACTGCCTATAGTATTCAGATGTCAACACTCTGAGCAGCTAGCCATATGTTAAAATTTCCTTCACATAATTTGGATTGGCTAGTTAGCAGCCATAGCATTTAATTATAACAATTTAAGTAAAAAAATGATGTAATTTAGTAGTATATGTTTTAAGGGTAAAACTTCTGTTGAATTACATATAAATCTTGATTAATGTTGTTGTTGATCTGACATGTTCTTCAAAACTTTTTTGAAGTACTGAAAAATGATCTAGGTTTATTGTTAATAAAAAACCCCAAACAACAAAAAGCCAGATTTTGATAAGATTTCCAGACAGAACTTTGGGATGACCCAGCTGAATTTTAATTGCTTAGAATGACACCTTAAACTCTTCATAGTGCACAGGAAAAGAGAATTAAAATGAAATGAAAGGTCACCTCAGTGTGAAGGTACTGTATTAAAGGTGCTTAATGGTAGTATTAAACATGAGATCCTGACTTGCATGTGAGAGAAGACAAAGAGAACTTAGGAATTTAAAGTCAAGTTTACAAATGGTGAGAGAAAGACAAAATGATAAACTGAGATGCCAAGCAGATGGTATTTACACTGTGGATCCAAATTTAATTTCAAAGAGAAAGACAATAATCTAGGAAAAGACTTAATTAAAACCAAAAAACTTCTAGCAGTTCCTCCCTCCTGTTTTGCTAACAATGTTATAAACATTGTATTCATCTGTGATGAACTGTATGGATTGGTGATCTGAGAGTTTCAAAGGTCAGGTTAACAGCCTGCAAGGGCCATTTTGAGGGGTTGCTATGAGTTTTCATGAGTTGGGTTTTTGAGAGAGGCTTCTGCTAAGTGTAGTCTGATGCTGTCTTGACATGGAACAAGAAACTGTAATGCATTTTCCTGCAGTCCTCAAGTTGTGCCCAAAGGAGACATGGGCAGAAACACCATTTTGTATCTGTACATCTTATTCTTCCAGATACTGTATTTGCATAGTGAGAAAGAGAAATTAGGATTTCTCTACACCTTTCTGTGATGCTCAAGACTACCTGTTTCTCTAAAACAGTGAGTCTCTGTGCCAATCATCAAGATACAGGCTTTTTAGATCAGTTATGCAATAACAGATTTTGTAAAAATCTTCCTATTCCTCCTGATATCCCTGAAAAACTTTAAAGTCAGAAGAGAAGATTGAGTGTGCAAACACCACCTCCCTCTTTCCCCAGCCCCAATTCCTTTGTTGTGATGGTCCCTTAGATTTAAAACACTTGGAAGCCCCTTTCTTTCCATGACTTTTCTTAACTGGTTTTGGATATGTGATGTTTAGCATGTTGCAAACTGCAACAGCAAATTGTACTGCCTGTTTTTTCTTCTGTATACCTTGATACCAAAACCTGTTGACAATGTGCAGATGCTGTATTCCCACTACTTTCATGGCATTGCTTTTCATCTTTAGGTACTTTACTATTGACTCTGTTTTAAAAATTTCCTTTGTGAATTTAATATTAAATCTGAAAATTGTGTTTAGCTGTCTGTATAATGAGTATTTTCTTGATGTAGCATTTATACATAACTTCTCCTATTGCATAGTATATTCTAGTGGGAACTTAAATTCTATTGATACAGTATTCTGTATTGCTTACTCTCCACCCTAAATTGTTATATTTGAAAAGAGTGATAGTTTGCATGGTGAGTCTTTTTGATTGTAAGAACTGGTTGGATTTTTCAGTATTATACATTCTTATGGTGTAAGAATATGCATTTAATAGGAGTGCATACTTGAGGATTTCTAAGTCATGTGTTTTGTAGCACAATATATGTCCTTGATGTAGACTGATTTTTCTTTAATTGCCTTTTTTTTTGTCTTAAGGCCTAACTTCAGTAAACACACTGCTAAAACTAGTGTCAGTTATAAATATGTTATTAAAGGAAGATGACATTTAGTGTCTCCACAGTGAAATTTCAAAATATTTGGAAATTTCAGTAACATGCTTTCATGTCTTTATCCTCTGAATATGCCCTTTCAGAATCTAAAAAAATGAAAATGATTCTCAGCCAAACAGCTATTGTAATTGAAACTAAAGGCACAGCAAGACTAGGGCAATTGCTAATCAAGTAGATGTCTAACTCTATCTTTTGTTAGAAGCAGGTTTATAAAAGTAAAAGCAAATTATGGGTTCTTGTGACATGTTTGCTCTTGTACAAAATTTTTCAATCCATGCGTATTTCCTATTTTAGAGCAAAATGCAATTGCATTCACTCTCACTGTAGATGTTTTTACTTCACTTTTTAGATGAGTGATGGAAAAATAAACATGAAATGAAAGCATGTGGAAATAGTTTACATCTTCACAAGTCATCTAGGAGAGGGTGTAGAAAGAATTGTTACTGTCATTTCACAATAAAAAGCACTTTTTTCAAACTTCTTGGCTGTTTTAAGTGAATTTTTGTTTTGAACACACCAAAGTCTGTGGTTATTAGCCTTCAGTTGCTTCAAAAGGAAAGACTGATGCACTCATCACACTGTGGTTGTATTCTCTTTGAGATTATGGCCTTTGCATCAGTTTGAACTTTGATCAGCAAATGAAAGGAGCAAAGACCAGTGCAGTGATCTTAACTAATGTAGCTGTCTAACCAACCATCTAAATAACCCCAGAAGTCAGTAGGGTGATGGGTGAAACTGAAATGAAGTATTTACTTAGGTATGAATATACTTTGTATTTGGCTATGCCCTTAATTAAAAATTAATATGCAAGCCATGTGGATTTTAAAAAGGCAACAAAGTAAATTGGGTAGCCAGTGAGTTTGGTTTGTTAATTCACTGTTTCTTTTATTTCTGGTGAAACTGCCAGTAGGTAGGCCAGCCTTTGGGTGGGTGGAAAGAAACCTCAGCATGAGAATTTAACGTTAGATCACAAATTCATTTTTAGAAGCTACTATTTTTCTAGAGGAGGTGTGGAGAATTTAGTGCTAATTACTCAGTCTTGACTTCTCAACAGGTCACAACAGAAGTAAAAGAAATCTAGAACAGATTTTAGTTTTTTTTAAATAAAGGTATTTTTTTCTAGATTTATGTCAATTTTTATTTTACTGCTTTTTGTATGTATTTTCCAATTAAAGGGGAAGAAATAGATGTTATACCAAAGTATAAAATCTATACATCACAATTAAAGGCTTGAAATTTATATGTATATAGTGTCATTAGGAATTATTTCACCAGTTATAGAATAAGAGAACATAGAGTCTTGCCTGCTGCTCTGCGGTTACTTAGTAAAACATCACATTTGTGTGAAGTTCTGAGTCAAAAGTTGCATGTAAAATACATTGCAGCTTGATTTAACTGGGTTAGAAATTATGAAAGAGGATAAAGATAATGTGAAATTTGTTCTAAAAAACCTCCATCTTCTTATTTATATTTATGAAGTAAGTTATGATCTCCTCAAAGATATTAAGCCCCAAATTCCTGTTTCATATTTAATTTTAGGATTTGCTCAAAGCCTCCAGAAAGGTTACAGAAAGTAATAAAAGTACACATAGGGAGATTGCAGTAGCTGATAATATCCATCATGTTTTCTCTGTTTAGTGCCTGAGTGCTTTAGTTGGTTCAGTTCAATGGTGAAGTTCTCCCTTCTCAGTCCCCTGTATTGGAGTTATCGCAGCAGTTCTCAGGAGAGTAAAAGACTAAGCATATTTGCTGACCTAACAAGATTTTCTGTTACCAAAGCAAAGGATTTTTGCAAATGTGTGTAGCCTCATGCTTTTCCTAGCAGAGAAGTATTTGACAGATAAACATTTCTTCGTTGGTTTCTTGAAAATCTGATATATTGGCCTGACTCTTGCTCCTGTTAGAAAAACAGCTTAAAAGCAGGTTTGTTTCTTCTTTTGTTTTTTATTTTTTTTCTCCCTTTTGTAGTCTCTGTAGGCTTTTGCTTCTTCAGACAACAGTTACGTTAAATAGAATGGGAGTAACTTTTTTAGTGAATCAATCACTAGAAGTGCGGTTCTGGAAGAGACAAAATTATTTTCAATTTGTATCAAATTAATTAACTAGTTTTAAATATTGTCAAAAGTTTCAATGTGAATAAATTATTAAGGAAATAATGAAGATTTTTAAAAAAATATACTGTATCCTGGATCAAAAGTGAGATCTGAAGAAATATTTTCCTTCACTCAGAAGGATGCTCACTAGCAGAAATGTTATGATACTCTATTAGGATTGTGATACTATTAAGATGGGATTCTTTTTTTCCTTTAAAGAGGAATGATGTCAGTACTGAGGTTAAATAAATCTATTTTTCTGATCCAGTGAGCTGCCTACCAAAGAGCTAGAAACTGCAAGATTCCCACCATCTATTTTGGACAAGTGTAGCAGGAAGAGGGTCTGTCAAAGGAGTCTGGAAGTGCATCACAGCAGAGATATATAAATGGTTGTCTTTAGTTCAATTAGAACATCTTGTGCAGTACAAAGCAGACCCTTTTTTCTTTATACTGGGAATATTTGAGATCGGTTAGCAATTATTCTTGCAGCTCTGGTATTTAGAAACTTTAAAAATAACTTCATGCCAAACTAAAAGTTCATCTTTTTAATAAAATCTTGCTTACTTTTTGCCCCAAATACATTCATAAGCATTCTGACTTTCCATATTATTTGGAAGGTTTATGCTAAATTCTAGATTTTTGATAAAACATTACTTTTAAAACATAATTTTTAAAGGAAAATTTGACTTTCAGCTGGAAAACCTGACTTCATAATTCCTTTTTTGTATTGTGGAAGTAAAACATACTTTTGAAAGAGTTTAATTTTTTTTTTTTAAGTTGACTTAAACTCATTTAAATGTGTTACATGTTTGAAGACACTTCTCTTTTTTTGTTTTTAAATTGGTGCTGTTTTATGCTGCCATAAATCAAGATAAGCCTAATGATGAGTAACAGCAGAAGGCAGAATAGGAAAACTATTATTTTACTTATATTCATTTTTAGGCAGAAGGTTCTTAATAGATTGGGTGAATTTGGTTGTCTCAAGTAAGTCAATGATTTAGGGCTTCAGCAGGGTGGCTAACTTCACAGCTTTGCATACAGTGACAGTAGTTGACTGTTGATTTGTGCATTTTCTTGCTTTTAAACACCTGAGAATCAGATATTTCTACAAGGAGTGTTTTATGAGCAGTTTAGCATGGCAACACTTTGGAATATATTTTCTTGTTTCTTAGTAGATAAATACCAAGAAAGAGATAGCTACAGGAGAAACAATTTATATATGCTTTTTTCAGGACAAGATGGAATCTTCACCTGCTTGCACTTAGTTTGGCCTTCTCCTAAACTCATATGGTTGCAGGGAGTTGAATCTGAAAAGTGCTGAGCATTTCTGACCTCAATCCATCAACCAGCAAGCTTCTTATGCAATATTGCATTCACAGCAGTGTGATTATTCATGGTTTTTTTTTTACTTTTTACTGGTCTACACTTTGATATTTAATAGCTTCCATTTCATTATTGAATTTCAAGTACTCTTACCTCATAAAAGGTTTTTTTTAAATACTTTTGTTTCTGTTGTAACTGCCTGCCTCAAATGGTTTGCCTATGTTCTGCATGGATGAAAAGCTAGGTGGTTTGCCTTTTTTTAAGAATTGTTTGCTGTGATGTTCATCCATATATGCCTAGTCTCTCTCCCCTTGCTAGAAACATTGTGTGTTCCCACTGCTGCTATTTACAATGCAAATTCATTGGGTCTTTTTATATGTGTGTGTGTATATTTATATTACAGATTTTTCACAGAAAATTGCAATTTTATTAGCTAGATGCACTCATTCAATTCTCTGATGTGATGGCTGATAAACTGTCTTTTTGTTTTGTGTATTTTATTGAGATTTTTAAAAAATTCTTTGGGTCAAGGAGTGTGTTTCTACCATTCATTTACGTGCCACATTTCTCTGTAGCACTGAATACCTAGGAACAATACCAGCAATGTTAATTAAAGGATATGCATCAATGCAAAAATGCGTAGATGCCATTATAATATAGAGAAAATTCTAGCTGTTGTACTATGCTGACTACCACAAAATTATTTGTCCAATGTAGTGAATTTACATATTTTTATTAATTGGAAACTTCTTTTATTTCATGCAGTGTTGCATGGAACATACAATGTAGTTTGTGAGTTCAGCCTTTGTATACCCAATGGTATGTAAAATACTGTCTGTTTCCCTGGGGTCTGTACTGGGGCCAATATTGTTTAAACTCCTCATTAATTACTTGGATGGGGGTCTAAGTGAACCTCGGCATGTTTGCGAGTGACACCAAACTGGGGAGAGAAGTTGATATGCTGGAGTGTAACTGCTGTTCAGAGAGACTTTCACAGGCTGGACAAGTGGTCTAGCAGGAACTTCATG
Organism: Climacteris rufus; assembly: GCA_013398175.1. NCBI lineage: Eukaryota > Metazoa > Chordata > Aves > Passeriformes > Climacteridae > Climacteris > Climacteris rufus. The sequence continues at coordinate 779,226 of VZRZ01007522.1, read as the reverse complement.
ACGTCCAAGAAAAGCAAAAAATGGGATCCTGCACCGTAGACAGAAGAGCCTGAGGGAGCACTACAGCTTAGGGTTTGACTGGATAGAATGTAGCTTTATACAGAAAGACCCAAAGATCTTCATGGACAGCAAGTTGAACAAGAGTCATCAGTGTGCCCTTGTGAGAAATACAAATTCCATGTTGCACTAAGTTAGTAAATCATACCACCAGAAGTGCATGTTGACACAATAACGGGCAATGGCCATAAGTTGCAGTGAAGAAAATTCTTATTAGATATAAGGAAGAAAAATTTTGCAGTGGTTTTAGTTAGGTTTTAGATCAGACATGCTGTGAAATCCCCATCCTTAGAGACAGTCAATATGTGACTGGACAAGACCCTGAACAGCCTCTGCTTTACAGGGAATTTGGACCAGAAGACTACCAGCGGTCTGTAATGATCTGCTAATGATGTATTTAAAGTATGATTGCATTCATTTCTTCAAAGACACAAGTGGTGGCATCTGAGTAGGCATGACAGCCAAATTGTGTGACTGTGCAAGCATTTCTTAATAGAGGTTTGTCAGAATGCAAGCAACAGCTGAAATGGAGAAGACTGAGGACTCTCAGTAGTTCACTGTTTAGAGACGTGTTCAAGCAAATTTCAGCAGGTCTGCTTTTATTTTTTTTTTTTTTTACTGGTATCACTCCTGCCTGTTTCTACAGTGGATGAATTTTTTGCACTAAGAAATTGGACCAGTTTGCCAGCACCTGCAGAATAAGGAGAGATTTCCTTGCCCTAGAGATATATTTCTGAATAACTCTTTTTTTTTTTTTTTTAAATCTGAAGAAAAGAAAAAGAAAAGATAGGAGGGAGGAAGTGATTTTTAGGGTGCACTGTATTAGGAAAAAAAAGTTAAAGGAAAAAGAAAGGTGCATAAAACAGACAGTTTTATTTAAAGCATCCAGGGCTGATAAGGCAAAAAAAATGGAGATACAACACACATGCTGCAAATGCAGTTCTCATGATGTAAATCTGGAAGGCTGTACAGTACATCTGTTTAACATCTTACAGTTTCAAGAACTGTGCCTTGAAAACCTTCTGTCACAGTGACACATGAAATAAAAGGTTATGTTATGACTTTCAGATGCAAACCTGTAAAAGCTTTATCTAATAGCACAACATCTTTTATTAACCTATTGCCTCTGCTCACCCATAATTCTCTTTTGCCAGTGATTTTTGTGAGATTCTATTGTATAATAAATGTCAACTCTGACTGCAACAATAATTTTGTAATTGCATTAAATTACTTATTTTACTGCATGTAAATGAAAAATTTACATCTCTGTGTACCTCCTCATCTGTTTTCTCTATTGCTCTTATTATTCAGCTATATAATTTTTTTGATTAAAGAAATGGAACAGATTATTCTGTTTCTGTCATAACCTTTTAGAACAATTAGAGTGGCTCAGAATAATTTAAACAGTTTCAAGATTTGTGATACCATAAAGGATAAAATACTAGAATGACTTACAGATAGTATTCTTTATTCAGAACTCTGATTTTAAGACCACAAAGTTAAGATAAATAAGGTATTATGGTTGCCTGCTCATTAATTTTTGCTACTTCTGCATCTCAGAATTTGAAAAAAATTATCAAACTTTGCTCACAAGAAAAAGGTAGTGCATAAAAATGGTGTTGTCAAAATCTCCTTGACAGAGCTGTGCTAGGATGTGTTTATCAGGCTATGATGAAGTTTGCTTTCCTGTAGAAAGTGTGATTAGCATGAGAAGGGCTCTTCAGTGTTCCACCCAGCAATTACCCAGGAGCTGAAGGGTTGTTATGATACATTTACTGGATTTTTTTTTTAACCTCTTAATATGGAATCTGGAGAAAATTGCTCTGGCTTGCCCACTCCTGGCATATTAGTACCAATACTGCACATTGAGTCAAAGATAAATGGGGGTCTCTGTCCCCCAAAGATGCCTCATATCTTACCAGATCAGATCATACAAACTTCCATCTAAACATAATGATCGAAGTCTGGTTGTGCCAAAAGTCGAGTGTGGAGGTTGATCATAATGCTTGTCAGTTCCATGTTTTTTCAGAGTGACTTGGTTAAGTTATTCAGCTAGGTAGTGCTGTGTTTTCCATACTTACAAAATATGGAGAGTAATATCTACCTTGCTGAAACATGCTTTATTCATTGTTTGCCAAGCACTTTAGAGATCTTTGGCTGAAATCTCAATGAGTGCTGCTATTTAATACATTGAAGTGTGATTTGTTGGTTTTCTTTACAAGGAACAGATGGTCTCCAAGAAACAATGGTAATTTCTTTACCTCAAGGAGCTGATGCCACGCATACAGCAGAAACATCACAACAGTGAGCTCTGCTGTATGACCTACAATGAGTGGGTGTGTGAAAGAGAGAGAGATAGCATTTCCTTCATAGACATACACACCCTCCGACCCAGACTAGAGAAGAATCTGCTTTGCAGAAGGTTTGCTTCAAGGGATTTTCCACATGTATTTTATTATGTTAAAACTGATAGTGGTGACAAGTTGCACATTAAGTAACTGTTTCTTCAAAAATGTCCTGTTTATATTCTCTTTAGGAAAAGTGATGTAATACTGAGTTTCTCAGATAAACAAAATGATTCGGTTATAGAATATGTTACTATTGCATATGAACCTTGCTCTCATCTGCCCCATACCTATTCATTTTAGGCCTCTGGCTTTACATGATGATTACTTGCATGTTTAGGGACAACTGTATTCATATTCTACTAAGTTAGTAGCCAGTGGTTTTCACCAGGGAAATAAGTTTAGTATGCTGTTAGGAATTTGGTTTCAAAAATACCAGCAAGGGCTTCAACATAAGAGTCAGTGAAACATGTGGTCCTAATCATTCCCTTAAGGAGGAGACATGGTCTTTTTTCCATTAGCAATGGTGCTTACAGCAAATGAGTAAATATAGAATGAAATTTACATGTGTATTATAACTTTTGTGTGTGTGTATACATTCAAACATGCATGTACATGTGTATGCTTAGGCATACTCCCAGGGAGTGTAAAAGGATGACTGCTGTAAAAAAGCCAGGCTTGAAGAACAAGTTGATTGGTAGATGAATTGGAAAATGCAGCTGTTTACAAATTAAATTTTTTCCCCCTTTCCCAGGCAGCAAAGTTCAAAATGTACATTTGCATTATGTAACCGGCATGGAAGAGCTACAGTAAAATTTCTTGTAGACATATTGGTCTTTTAATGTAGCCCTTACTCAGAGTTCATCATGGAACAATTTCAGCCCACACCCCTTGCAACGTCCTGCTCCAGTATCCAGAATCAGAGACCAGCCTTAGCTGGACTGGTCATGTAAGTATGGCATTGGGGAAAGCCATAGAGAGAACTGCCATACTTGATAGGAGCTATTTTATCCCACTGAATCGTGAGAGCACCAAGAATATTTGTGTTGATGCTTTACCCACTTCCCTCTTAGAAGGTTTGCCATGAGAGGGTATATTGACTGGTAGAAATTAAGACCCATTTCTCCTTTGCCTTCTGGCAACATTTCCACTCCTGTGCCTGGAGCCTTACAATGGCAGAGCAGCAAAGCAGAGCCCTATTCTGCATTCCTTATTGTTAGGTTCCTGTGGGACTTTGGAGCTGGAGCCTGGGTATTATTTCCACTTTCTCTGGTTTTAGCTAACTTTGTCATACTTGACAGGCTATCACACATGTTCTGCCTTGAGCATATTTTGAGTAGACCAGGTATGGACCGCAATGTAAACTACAGCTTTTCTAGTGAACCATTCAACTTTTTCCCCTGAATTTGCTTCTGAGGTAGCCTGTGCAATGCTGACTGTTTGAAAATATTCCTGGTCTTCTGAGTATCTAACCTACAGCTCTGCATATAGATTGGGATGAAAAAATGCCTATGAAAGGACACAGGGCTCCATAATTTTCTTCTTGGCTTAGTAGTAATCTCTGTGTTATTACATCACTCTTGGTCGTTTCTTTGTTTTAAAATTTGTATAGATCACTACATATGATCTTGCTAATTGCTAACTGGGAATCTTATGTTAGTAGAGTATTTCAAAGATAAGAATTCACACTGATGAATGCTAAAATTTCATTCACAGAATGGTGCAAGTTGTTGAATAAAGGAAGTTTCCTTTCTTTCACAAGCACTGAAGTTGCTTCTCTTTGACTAAAAGTAAATCCATGAGCTGGATTTACTTACAGTTTAATTTATTATTCTCATACACTGTTTTTGTTTTGTTCTGACTTTTTTCTGTGGTTGGAATAAAGAGACAGGGAACAACCCTATGCTTTTCATTTATTTATTTATTTGTTTATTTTTCTATTAGAAATGCATGCTGACTAAAATTAAATTTTAGTTTTCAAGAAGAGGTCAAATTTTCAGGTACCAGTGTGAATTTTTGTCGTTTTCTCCTCTCTTGTGAGCTTTCTATTGGAGATTTAGTGGCATGCTGAATCTGGCATCTTTAGAATGGGCAGGTCCAAGGCTGCAATATTAAAAAAATTTAGGGTCCACTGTTGTGATTCCCCATCTCAAAGAGTGTTTTGTGGCACAGATTCCGAGTCGCATAATGGGCCTTGTTTTGCTGAGGCCTTTTCCTTTCCCTCACAAGTACTACATTTCTCCTGAAGGGTAACTCAAGCATTTTTTTCAAGTTTAGCTTGTTACTTGTGAATCTTCATTGCTGCAGTGTACTGCAATTTAGATGTGCTTTGATGATAGATCCTTACATGGTGACATATCTGATATAGTCCCACGTCTGGTGGCTCAGTGTTTACCCACTCCTTAATGCTTGTGTTTCAGCTTGAGACAGCAATTTTAATGTACATCGGTTCCTATCTTTAATCAAATAAATTGTAGAACCACTATTACCGCGATGCCCCGTTATTACGGCTTATCCCGGTAATCAGTCGAGACGCAGAAATAATGAGAGCTGGAGTCCGAAAGGTCTTGTTCAGAGCAAGGGCGGAAAGGGGGGAAACCCCTTTCGTTTTATTCTTATATACACTTTTAGAAATCACAGATCATTGGAGAAAGTTAACACTTCCGTCTCTAACTATATTGGTTAAAAGAAGTGTCCGTCAAAGGGATCTGTGTCCATGGGAAAGGAATGTAAAAAGATAATTTTTACAACAACATAGCTATGTTTACAGAAATCGTCCTTGAGACTGTCTAACAGAGAAAACTAGCTATTTTACAGTGAAAAATGGGCAACAAACCACCATACACCCTGGTCAGGTACTCTTGTTGCCTGAACTAGTTTAAAGATGATATATTTAGCTGCACTGCAAGCTTCACTACGGACATGCATTCCCTGTGTCATATTTTTGAGGCTGAAGTCATTGGTGCCTTAACATTCTCTAATTTCTATTGCATTTATGTGAAGTCCTGCATCTGTCACTTATGGCACTGATTAGAGTTGTGCAGGTTTTCCTACAAATTATCAAGATACATCTCGCCTTTTTCCTCTGATGCTTGCTGTATTGTCATCACTGATCCCCAGTCTTGTGTGTTATTCATGTTCTTGTTTTCAGATGAGGGAGGACATTAATTCACAGAAATAAATGTGTTCATATAAGCTTCACTCAAGTCAGCCTATTCCATTTAAGAAAACTGTTAGGACAAGTCCATAACTTCAACAGGACTTTCAGCATATACTTAAAATACTTAAATGTTTATCTGGAGAGAGATGGACAAAGTCTTTCCTGAATCAGAGCCATAATTTCTGAAGTGTCAGTTACTCAACCTATTGCAGAATATTCTTTTACAGATGGATCTAGGTAATGGGAAAGCCATAGAAAGGCATCTTTATGGGGAAGTTGTAATTTTTTCTTATGTTTCATTGCTTTTTCCTCTGTGTTCATCCTGGAAATAGCAATTACCACTGCTTACTTTTAATATATATAATGTGAATATATGTGTGTGTGTATATATATGTAAAGTTTGTGTATATATAGCTGTACATCTGTATATATATGTAAATAAAGGTAGATTTCTCTATTTGCCATTTGTTATTAGGACTTTATAGGTGCTATAATAGAATTGTTTTCCCTTTGCTGTTTAGTATAAGAACATTCAATATGCTAATGAATCAATAATAATATTTTTTAAAAAGAAATTGCTATTGCCTCATCTTTCCAGAAAGAGTAAGCCTTGATGTGGAAGCCTTACATGTTCTCCTACATAGCTGCACATTCCTGTTAGTGTCTTATTTGAGAGTATCTGTCCTAGGTTACGCTGTTTCTCTCTAGACAAACTGGAGAAAGGGATCAATTAGAAGTTAAGTTATACAGAAGGAATCGTGTTATCAGTCCTAGGTGCTTGGTAGAAATATCTCTTCATATAGATTTGTCCCAGAAGTTTAGAAGATTCAGGTGGTAGGCAGTCTGTGAAAGAGCAAAAAGTTTTGCAGACTTCATCTAAATATCCACTAAGGTAAGGTAGTTCAAAGGCATCTGAAAGAGGCTGAGCACTTTACTTTCAGAGATGAGATTTTTAGGGAAAGGTGATGGTTTTATTAGATGAACTAATAAAATTAGTTTGAGGAGAATGCATCAACAGTCCTTGCTAAAGTCAGTAGAAGTTGACAACATTCTGTTTCTCAAAATTAGATCACAGTACTGCAGATTAAAAGAGAGACACCTTCAGAGAAAAGATGCTTTGGGGATAATGCTTCTGCGTGTAAGGGCTGTGGGCAATGCATTGCCCTTAAGATCCTTGCTATTGGTAAGAAAAAATATAAAAAGAGTAAAGGATATATAGTAAAGGATATTACTCTTGTAATAGGACGTTTTTATCCACAGTTCCAAAAAAAATTGCTGTTCCCTCCACCATTTTTCTGCTTTTCACATGCAGTCAATAAGCAATATTTCAATTTACTGTTAGTTGATATTCAGATTACAGTTCTTAAAGAACATCAAAATACAAGAGAATTTCTGGTGTTGATCAGTGCCATTGGATAACACCACATAGGAAGTGCAGCTGTCCCAGCTGGTGGTGAGAGCAGAATGGGTGATTGTATTCAGCACCTTACTTTCTCCTCTAAGGAGTTTGACACAGATTGTTTTCTGTTCAACCTTGGGACACGTGCCCATGATTTATTTTGAGTAAGTGAAAAAGGTGAGGTAACATACCTTATTGACACAAAAGTTGTTTGCATCACATTAATTGTAGCCAAGAGCATGTAAGGAGATTAATTGAAGAGCATCTGATGTACAATAACTCATCATCACCTGAAAAGCTTTCAGTATGTTAGTGTGCAGTCCTACATTTTTTTCCCAGAAATACTGTCTATGAAATTTTTATAGACTCCCAATGCAGAGAATGTAGGAAAGTTATCATTTCTCAAAGAGCAGTCATGAGATCTATCTGTGACTGTATCTAGAACGGTATGTACAAAAGTCATAAAAAGAAGGAAAAATTATTTTGTGCTGTAATTGTATCAATCTTAAATTTAAGAGCACCTTTTTCTTGGTCACAGTTGTGAGCTCAAAAAAGAAATTTTTAAAGCTTCCAAGATGAATACATATGTAGAAGCCATACAGTATTGCTAAGTAACCAAAAATATGGGCAGTTAGTGTAGAAAATTTCAAAGATGAGGTTGAAAGTATGTAGTGCACTAATTTTCCTCATTAATGAAATGTTTGTTCACAATTTCCCTCTTGACTGTTTTGACACCTATATTTGATGTAAGTATATACTTTAAAATTAAATAACCAAGTCTATAATTTATCCATTCCCTAGCACTTATTATATTTGCATCTCAAAGCTCTTTGCTTAAGAGATAAGTAAGTGTCAGTATCCTTATGTAACAGGAAATGGAAGCACTGGGACACTGAACTGGCTTTACGTCAGTGGTATCATGGTCAGAATAAGAAATGATATCTCGTGTTATAGCAAAATATTGCTTAATTTTTTTCTGTAATTTAAAGGTGCTGGGGAGATAGAGGATATATCAAAATTTTCTTTGCTGGTGGGTTTCTTTTTTTTTTTTTTTGTTTTGTTTTGGTTGTGGTTTGTGGTGGTTTTTTTGTGGTCTGCAATCTGACCAGTATTTAAACAAGTAATGTCAAAATGCTGTGAGCTAGAATTGTGACAAGTATCACTGATTGATTGTAAATGTATTAAAACATGGTGGTTTCAAATTGGGATTTACCATGTATTTTCAAGTTTTCTTGCCTCTGAAGCTTGAAGCAAAACAAGAGAGTATGAAAAAAATGGCAGAAAAAGTGATTGGGGAATAAAAATACCCAAGCCTCACTCAACTTTGTAGTATACCTGTCTGTTGGATAAAGAAAATGCAAGCAGTATGCAAGTGAATCAAAACTATTCAGCACAGAATTGTGTTCTTGGTTCATGTCATTAAGGAAATGAAGAGAGAGAGTGTGTAGTGACAACTCCGTCAAGCAGTGATTGATTTTTAACTGATTTTTTACATTTTCTTCTATTCTTTTACTCTGTTTGAATTGAAACTTTCAAATCTGCTTTTCTATGAAAACCACTTTCTGAAAGAGTAGAGTTGACTGTCTAACTCTAAGGACTGAAATGAGAAACCACTGCTTGGCTTTTTGCTAATACATCACACAGTGCAGAGATGACGCTCCTGTCCAGCTGGAAGTATTCAGTTCATTGTTCATCCTTCATGATCAGGATGTGTCATGGGGGTTGCCCTGTTTGTTCTGTTTTTGTTTCACTCCTTTTACCTGCATGGTTTAATAATTTTAAATGTGTAAATGATAACTGGGACTTCATCCTAATACCTATGTCTGTGCAATGTTTTTATCAGTAACACTCTTTTAGGGGGAGGAGCGGAGAATGTACCTCATTTTGAATCATAGTCTGGCTTTCACTGGGTATGCATCCTGCTCCCTTTGCTTCTCCTAACTATCTCATTTTTTCCCTTTCTTCAGGGGTTTATCTTGCAGCTTAACCATGCAGACAGATCTTTATTGCATGACTGTGGTATCTGAGGGATTAAACATAAATCTGTCCAGAAATATTATGGGTTCCAATTCAGTTCTGAGGGTGACGTACTCTTTGGCATTAAGAAATACGCTTAACAGTGCATCCCAAGAGGTAAAAAGGTGTGTTAGTTAACATGAGAAAAAACACAGTCAAATTAATTTATGATTAAATGCTGACTGAAGGTATGTCAATTTGGAGTTTTTTATGTCTTGTGATGGGAGGAAATGTAAGATAAATGCTAGGAATGATTCTAGGATTAGCTCATATCATTAACATGGTATCACTATTAAAAGATTGTTAGTCTACACTAGACTAACACTAAGTGTTTTTTCCATGTGTTAACTAGCATTATGAGCAATTGGAATGCAATAATATTGTTCTTTGAGATGAACAACTTCTGTGAAATAGTGTTTTTTCTCTTTGGAAGATAGATGCAGTACTTCATCTCTCAGTTATGTTTTCAGAATTTATACTTACATGTGTATTCATATGTATATATCATATTGTTATATAAAATTTTTGTCAGAGAAGAAAAGAGGTACTAATTTCTTGATGTGAAGTCCTCTTAAATTCACTGGAGAGGGGATTAAGTGGGGGGTGTGTGCGTGTGTGTGCCTTTTGAGGAAATATCTATATCTTATTCTCCTTATATTTTTTTCATTTTAATGAAGTAAACATATTTTTAGGAAGTATGAAAATGATTACTTTTCATTTTATGCAAAAGCAGGATAGATGAGAGAACAGGTAATGGTCTTACATTATTTGATTCCCAAAGTTACTTCCTCTGCCAAGTTTTGATGAGAAAAAGGAAAATTTACAACCAAAGCAAATGAGCAATTTCCTCTACAAGGTATATAAATGATAATTCCTGGCTTTCGGAAGGTACTCTGTGAGATTTTGGTATTAACAGTTTGAAAAGTGTGCTTCATGTGTTCACCAGTTGGGTTATGGCAAAGAAAGGAAGCAGTGCACAGTTGCATACTGAGTAAGAAAATAGAAGGAAAGAAAACTGCAAATTACAAATATGTGGCTTGTGCCAATTTTTATGTAAGAGAGTTTAAATGTATTATTGATCACTAGCATAGATTTAAAACTTAGTTGCCAAACATTGTATAGAATGAATATATTAGCAAAAGTGTAATTTATTCAATGTTTCTAGCAATCTGTAGATGTAGCACATAAAAAAAACTTCAGTGGTAATCTTTTTGACCTTTTACTAATTGCTTTAAACCTTTAGACTGAGATTTGATGTATTTTCCTTGTGTTTTTGAAAGAAGAGCTTAATATACTGCCCTGGTGCACTTAATTAGTAGCAAATCAGCTTTTGTTATGCTTTGTAATATTACATAGCAATCCAACTGAAAGAGGAGGAAAATTGTGAGTAAACATGAATAAATAAGGAAGTGATTAGATTATATGGAAATTGTTTAGATTCTGTTGGAACTTTCTGTAATCTGCTAATAGCAGTAAGTACAGTTTAATTACTAGTGCCAAAAAAGGAGGCTGAACATAGAAGGGAGGGAATTTTTCTACTTGTTACCACTTATGATTTTCTAAAAGCTATCCATATGGGTCCACTTGGTCTGGACTTATAGGCGAGTTGGTCTCTAGCCAGATGCTCCATCTCCTTGAGCTAACACCTCTCTATAGAGCTCTAATGTTCCCCTGAAGTGTACTTTTTTTTGTTGTAAACTCTCTAATTTGGATTTGGCAGTTGAAGCATGATGGCGACTGAATGTTTTGAGAATGAGCAATAAATAAAGCTTTAAAACTTCCATTGTTTTGTCTCTCAGTTGCTGTGCTATGCAGTTGCATAAGCATCCGTAAGCTAATGTAGTGGAAATCAGATTGAATTGCATCTGCTAAGGTCACATTTTGGTTAAGATTTCTCTCCTTTCCCCCACTCTCCCCAAAAAAACTCTCCAGCTATCCTCATTTGTATCATAAATAGAAAAATATAAAGGAGGAATGCTTCATTTTATGAGCCAGTGTTCAATAAGGAATTGGTCAAATGAAGAAGGTCGTTTGACTAATCTGAACAACATAGTTGTAATGAAACATGATTTTCCCACCCCATCCCCTCTTCCATATGAATACCATGTAATCCTCCTCTTTTCCTGCACCATGGAAACCTGTTGCTGTGGCTCTGCCTGTTCAATGTTTGTTATACACGTCATATGGCTCTTTCAAACTATGCAACCCCAATAAGCCTCAGAGATCTGTGCATTTTTGTCAAACCGAATGAACAAGGAAAAAAGCTACTATCTTGTGGAAAACACAAGGTATCTCTAAGGTGGCAGTGTTTTGAAGGCAGCAAAGGAGAGCGTGTGTGGTTTTTTTGTCTGTATGGACTGAGGTAGTTGGGTCACAAACTCACTTCCATTGTCCTGGTCCTGTTACTGGGATTGTAACAATCATGGGACTTTGGAAAGTATAGAACCAGGGCTGGGAGAAATCACACATAAATCACTGTACAGGATGTGGACTTTCAATGTCTACATGAAAAATTGGAGGTCTTGTGGTTGCTTTTGTCTTCCACTCTCTTGTGCAGTGTAGGTTTTCTAAGTAGATATCAAAAAGCTGAAAAATGCCAAAGTGACATTAAATCTGCAAAGCAATACAAAACAGTGTTCAACTAAAATAAGATCACAAAACTGGGCATCTGAAAAATAATTCATACTGTGCCAGGTAATCTCTAAACTCTTTGTAGATTCACCTGAAGAAGGCCAGAAATACCCCTTAAAAAAGGTGAAAATTAATTTTATCTGATTCAGACTCAATATCAAAACTGGGAATTACCAGTTTCCATCTTCAATATTCTCTGGAATACTCTAGTGTGCTTATTCAACCCCCAAAAAGGGGTTAAGTATTGTTATTTTATTATAATTAAAAGTTTGGATTATGCTCCAAAATGTTTGGATTCTACAAAGTTTGCAAAATCATACTGGAAATTTCATAACGTACTTGCTTGAGAAGTGTCTGACCTTTTCTTCTTCTGATTGTGCTGTAACAATCATTCCTATAGTATTCTGGGAATTATCTTTTATTTATTTAAAAGCAGGAAATGCATCTAATTTTGAAGGGGAGGGGTAATGATAACATTTTTTGAAATTTCAGAAACATTTCAAATTAAGGTTTGACTGAGAATTTTTCTTTCTTTTTTTCTTCCTTTCAAGACTCTAGTTCATTGGAAACACAGTTTGGAGTTGGAACAAATTATGGGAGCAGGGGAATACGAACTGTCCTACAGTAGAGGGAGGATAGGTCAAATACATGCTACTGCATTCCCTCATGCATTGTGCAGGCAAATGCAGCCTTCATCCTTCCCATCCTTTCTATCTCTCGACAAATACTACCTAAGAGCAGTGTGTTCTCCATGCTTTGCTGTGTTCCTTCTTCAGCCAGCATTGCCTGTGCTTTCATGGCTGTGTTCTTCTGGAACATGTTTGTAGTTTGATTGTGACACCTCTTGTGCTTTCAGCCACTGTGGACTGCAGAGTATTCTCTGAGCCTCTTGACATTAATTGTATGTCCAGCTACAAATCCTGCTGGAGACTAAACGTGGTTCGAGTTAAAAAATTTGGAATTTGGGTTTTTTTTTCTGACAAGAAAGCCACTGGCAAAAGAAGTGGCAGTAAAACTTCATAAGTGTTTAATTCTAGCATGCGATGTGGATGCTTTTATTCTCAAAGGCACCCATTTTGTGGTTTTCCTTTCAAATGGAGTAAGTTAAACCATATAAAGATGTACTCTGAAGTAAGTGGAAGGAGCTACTGGTCAATAACTACTTTTGGGTATTTTGCTAGTTATTGACCTTATTCCTCAAGCCCTAAATCTTTGTTAGCATACCATGCTCCATCTTTGTTTGGGAGAAATTTTCATTTCCTATTTCTCTGTCGTGATATAGATTTGACCTCAGAATGTTTTGCCAACTATGGGCTTGACTCATGTTTCATTAGCACTATTTGGTAATGACCAAGTGAATTGGGTGAAAGCTCCAGCTATGTCAGTGAAGGATATTTGGTCATCTACACATCACAAGAGTGTGTTTAGTCTTAATTACTGAAACAGCAGAGGTGAGATGTAGGGTAGGAAAACAACAGTATAGGTAAATGTGAAACATCAGGTTGCATTGATATTTCCTTTATTTCAAGACTAAAGGAAAATGGTATCCCTTGTAATTTTATCTTCTTTGGGCTTGATTATATATTTAAGGAAAGAAAACCTCATTCTTCTAATAATTTCCACTGATTTTATATTCTCCTCTGTATGTGAAAGGACACATCTGGCACAAATCAAGAGACCAATTAATTTTCACTTTGCAGTGTTAAAATTGCCTAGGAAAGATGGATTGATGGATATAGGCAATCACTGTTGAATAGATGAGGAAAAAAGCTACATTTAAAAGTGACCCAAGGGCTCAGAAAAGCTCCAGCTTTGCTGTCTAAACTCTGTGCGTATAAATAATAAGCTTTTGTTAAGGCCCCAAGCCTTCAAGGTAAAAACCGAAAATCCTGATAAATTGGTTATATAGTTCTCAGAATAGGTGACTATAGACTTTGAATTGAAATATTTTAGCAGTCCATTAGCCATTTTATTTTTCTTGAGGAAAAGCAAATAAGTGACAAAAAACATGGTATGAATATATGTTTAAATGTAAGAGGTTTTTTTTCATACTTTGAAAATGGCTTTGAAGAATGCTAGTCTTACTAGCATCAGGTCTTACTTTATTAGTTGCTGGACTGTATGCTATTCTGGCAGGATTTTATTTCTTTTATTACTGTATGCAAAATCTTCTAGCTTATTTTTTCTTAACTGAGAACCTTTGAGTTCAATATTAAGCAAAGTGATTAACATCTGCCACAGGCTTTTTGTCCTTTATCTTCTGTTGAGGAAGAGACTAGTGCCTTAAGAATAATGTATGATTTAATGTTTTTTATTTTGGATGTGTTTATTTTACTTTAGCTGTATCTTGGAGCAGTAATGTAAAAGAATTTTGTTTCACATGTATTGGAAAGCAGCGAAAGTGTTGAGTTCTGCAGGGTGACTTTTTAGCTTCCATCAACTGACACTCTTGAAAACTTCAGGTTACAACTCAAATTCTTTGTGTCTTCTGTCCCTTTTAGTTCTCGGTCAAATAGTGCTGAATGCTGCTTCCTGCAAGAAGTTTGTACAGGTGTAGGTCTGGGGACAATCTAGAGCAATGGAAACCCATAGCTTTTGTGTTACAGGTTCAAGATGAGAAAAAGTGGCATAAATATAGTTCAAAATCTCATTTAGATGCTGCTTTAGGCTTATTGATGTCATCACAAATTGTGCAGCTGACTCAACAGCCAGCTGCTTGGAGATGGTTCTCCTTCCCTAAACACCAATGCAGTTTTTTCAGCAAGCTTTACATAATGCGTGCAATGGGATTCTTCCAAGAAGGTCCCCAAAGAGGCCAAAGTTAGTTCTCCTGTAGTCTGGGGTGGCGATTGTGCTCATTACATTGGTTCCTCCTTGCAGGATGCTGGACTCCATGACCTCATGGTCACTGCAGCCAAGGCTGACCCCTCACTTCACATATCCAACCAGGCCTTCTTTTCTTGTTAGTGTAAGTTTGAGCACCACATCATTCCTTGTTGGTTCTTCTACCCCCTTGTGCTGGTTTGGAAATAAACCAGCGGAGGAATTAACCCCACAAAGATATATTACAAGAGATTCCAAGTCAGAACTACAATTGAATAGGAGAAATTAAAATAAAGACAGTAATATAGAAAACACCAGACTAAACTGACAAGGTCAGGATACAACCTGACACCCTGTTGGTCAGGGTGGTGATAGCAGTCCAGTCAAGTAATGGCTGCAGTCCTGTTGGAGCGATGGATGTGGTCTTGGTTGAAGTGGTGATCCTGAGGAAAAGTCCAGTTTGTCTCTGGAGGTCCAGTGGTACTTGTGGAGTTCCTTTTCTCTGGAAAACCTGTGGAAGTTAGTATCTTGTGTTGTTTTCTCCACTCCTTTTATGCGGGTAGGATGTTCGGTTCCTTCCTTTTTGGGCATATCACAATGGGATGATGCAATTTCTGCATCATTCCAGGTGGTCTTGATTGGCCCATTAGTGGATATGGCCCCCCACAGAGTAGCTGCTGCTTCTAAGAAGATTTTATCAGGGCTGAGTCATTGATGTGAAGATAAAGAGGCATCACCTACCTCTTATCTAATGCCCAGGTTGCAGTCTGGAGCGTGGGGAGTGCAGTGAACTGCTGTTGTGAATGACCCATTGTTAACACTTCATTGAGAAGTGATGGAGATGGTGATAGAATACATTCCTTTGGTTACACCTTCATGCAACCCAAGACACACCTGTATCTGAAAGTTATCATGAATGCTTTCAGGAACCTCCTGGACTGTTTGTGCTTTGCTGTATTGCTTCTCCAGCAGATGTCACAGTGGTTGAAGTCCCCCATGAGAACCAGGGCCTGTGTCTGTGAGGCTGCATCCAGTTGGGTGTAAAAGGCCTCATCCACTTCCTTTTCCTGATCAGGCGGCTTGTAGCAAGCATCTGCTGTGTCACCCTTGCTAGTCTGCCCTTTTATGCTAATCCATAAACTTTTGACTTCATCATCCTACCCAAGGTGAAGCTCCACGCATTCCAGATGTTCTCTTACACAAAGGACAGCTCCACCCCCACATCTTTCTGTCCTGTCTTCCTAAAAGCATGTAGCCTTTCATTATAACATTACAATCATGCACGCTGTCCGTAACTGTGATGAGATGAAGCCCTGTGACTGCACACAGACCTGTAAATCTTCCTGTTTGTGTCTCATACTATGTGCACTGGTATACAGGCACTTCTGAGAGATATTCCAGCATGTTCGTTTCCCAGGAGGCATGCAAGAGGATACTGCGTAAATATGTTAGACTACACAATAATTAACTATTGTACAAGAGGTCTCTTTGCAAATTGGAGTGGATCATGGAGCTATTTGTTTCCCCTGAATTTCCATTAACCAATTGGTCTTTCAGCTATTGCCAGAATCTTTTTAGTTCAGTGCTAGTATAGGATTTTGAGTGGATCATTTTCAGTGATGGATTTGTACAGAAAATGTGGATGATCACACTTTCCCCCCTCCACATGTTCCTGTTATATGAAGGTGAAACTTTCTTCAACACAAAACAGAAGGGCGAAGCTAAACAGTAGCAAAACTTTTCTTAAAAAAGGTAATATTTTCCCAATATCTATGGATATGGAACTCCATTTGACATAAGGAACGCCAAGGCAATCATTGACTTTGTAACTGGCTTTGAGGTACAGGAACTGAAACCAATAGATTTCAGGCTGTCATTTTGAAAGGGTAAAGTTGGATCTAATTCAGATAGAGTCTGCTTTAAGTTTTGACTGAAATAATTTTTGCCAGTGAAATGTATTTTTTTTTGATAATTTTTTAATTTTTCTAGTGGAAAACATCATCGATATGAGAAACTTCAGCCAAAAGTGTGTAAACTTCCCTGCACTCTTTCCCAGTGAATTTTCTAAGCACTGGGAAATTAAAAAATTTCCCCCAAATTCTGAAAATCTAAAAAGTCATCTATCAGAGATTTTAGATTCTAATGCTCCATTCCCTCAGGTGTGATAAGCAAAGCATTCCTTCAGATAATCATAATAGTCTGTATATCACCCTCCTATACAAGTCAACATCAGTGAAAGGAGATGGGATATTATTGTGTCCCACTTCATTCAAGTCAGTGTTAAAGATCCAGTTGATCTATTTATGTTTTTTTGTGCCTTAAACTATGTTTCTATATCTCTTGCCTTCTGAACAGTGAGGAATTTATTAAATAAATTCAGGGATAAAATAAAGTCTAGTCAACATTTTAGTCAATACTATTCACTAAGGTATGGAGTGCCAACAGTGGCCTCAAGAAGCTTTATTTAATGGTGCAGTAATACCAAGTGTAGCTCTGCTGGCAGGTGTGATACCATAGCTCATGCTGTGTATTATGTTAAAAACTAGAAAATGCCTTTTATCAGCTGAGGAGTTGGCCCTTCATGGTCATCTTAAGCAGCTGGATTTTAGAGAACTTACTTCTGGTTTATCTTGTATACGGTACATATTTTGTAGTTATTGTAAAATATATTCATATTGTGGTCCAGAAAGTTATTTTCTGAAATTCCCTATGTCACTCCTCCCAGTTCATCTCATAAAATATTTATCATCATCTCTATTTTACATAAGCCCTTTTCAGCCTTGACTTAATTCTGTTTTTGACAAATTACAATAGGTAATCAGAGTTTGCACGATAGGCAGTGGGTTAAGAGCTGAGAATGAAATAGCATTCAAAACAAAGAAAGTAAAGGGGTGAGTTAGGAGAATGGGGAAAGAAGTGTTCCCTGCAAACTTTGTTGGCTATTTTGTAAATGTTGTGTCAGTGCACTAAAATTGGCTCCTATGGTTTTAAGAGTGGGTCTTAAACCAATATGTACTGCCAGAGGAGAGGTAGATACTGCAAAATTTTATCCTAAATTACTTGCAACTCAAGAGTAAATGTGGAATGACCTATAAAGCTAAAGGTTTCTTGTCTTACTTCTTTAAACTGCTATACTGTTGCCAGATAGATTTATGCTGTTGGAAACTAGAGCTGTTCTGTTCTATTACTTCCATAAGTGAAATTTGTTTATTGTAATCATAGTTTCTGTTAAACTGAGATGGTTGTATGATAATATTAATGCATAAAGGCAAATAATTACCATATTTTAAAAATAATTTAAAAAATCCAAAATTCTTCTTCCTGTCGCTTGTGTCCTGGAGACAGGAGCAAAATAATACTAAAATCTTTTATTTAAGTAGCAGAGAGACTGACCTTTGTTTACCTGCTTTTTAAAAGTTAATTTTGCAGGCATTATGGCTATATTCTCAAACTGTTCATGTTTGCCTTTTCAGAATGTGATTATTGCTCATAAAAGCAGTTTTAATTGAATACTTATGTCATGAGTGGCTTGTAGCATGCTTAAAACTACATGCCTCTATTTATATGACTATAGTTTATTTTTTAGAGCTCCCTGTACAACAATACTGGGAAATTACTAAAGGATTTTTGCTATTCAGCTGGGTGATTTTAAAAGATATTGCTGTTATATTGGACTATTGACATTGTTGCTTAGGAGTAAAAAATTATTCCTTCCCCCTTTCAAACGAAGTCACATGTAAAAAGAAAAAGGTCACAAAAGGAAACACACAATTAAAATAATATCCTTGCTATATCTGAGATTAACTTGGATACAGATGTTTCAATTTATAGTTTGATCTGGCATAATATATACATTTAACAAAATCCTGTTTTGTATTGCTTCTATAAACACTAGCGTCTGATAAAAGCATGCTGTCTGTTCTGCCATCTACTTGAATCAGAAACCTCGGAACCAGTGCTTAGAAAGCAGGAGTCTGACATTCAGAGACTTAAGTTAACTCTTTTAGCCTTTGGCTGTAACTTTTCTTAGCCTTTTCCCTGACTTTCAAAAGGCAAATCCATGTGCAGTTTTCTCAATTTAAGCTGCTGTGGATAATTATTAGGCTTTGTTCTTGCTACATTTAAAGATGAAACAATTCAATGCTGTTCATTACAGCTCATTTCCGGGCCACACTGTAATCATTAAATTTCTGAGATACTATCTGAGAAATCACTGACATTGTTCATATATCACAACTAAAATATTCCCCTCCNGCATTAGCCTGTTTGTAAAGGGAAATGGTTTTGGCATGATCAGAATCTTTATGGAAGGTCATGAACAAGCAGTCTTTGTCCTTTTTTTTTGTGGAAAGTTTCCCATTTATAGGCAAATAGCATTATCTAAAAAAATAAATTGCTTCCTCTGGATCTCAGATTTCACTCAGAGATCAGCTGATTTTTATATTCCACAGGTGAAGTTATCTTACTTCTGACTGTGTATTTCCCCACAAATTCTGGTCAGAAGAAGTGCTATTTTGTTTACTTTGGAAAATAATTGGCATCTACTTTACTATTTTCAGCCAATTATCCTAAAGAAGCAGGGCACAATAACCAGAACACCTGACAGACAGTGAATTCTGAGAATGTGGAGGATCATATTCAGCCTTTTGAGTTTATCTTCACAGTGTAATTGACACCAGTAATAAGGAGGTAAATATTGCTGTACAATGAGGTTTTTATATGTTTTGGTAAACATATGCCTGTCTGTGAACTGACTTTCTGTTATTTCCAAAGTTGGAGGATTTAGTTTTGCAAGCTTTTTGCTCTTCGTAGGTCTGTTGATTGTGGTAGTTATTATGTTTGGTACTAAGTGCAGAATTGTTCCCATATTCCCTCAGCTGGGATATGACCATGACATTTATGAAAATTGAAGCAAAAGTCATACCTCTGAAGGGAAATGAAGGGAACAATAAATGAGTAACTAATGAAAGAATTATCATAGAATTAACTCAAAGATTAAAATCTTGAATGTGTAAGCAACAGGTTTGTGGAGTGATTTAAAACCATAGTTGATTAGATATACTTTGGGGGGGCAATGTGTGGAGTAAAAGAAGGAAAAGTGTAGCCGCGCTGCTGTGGACGCGCTCTGCCGAGGGCTGGGGACAGACCCGAGGGCGCACGGCGTCCTGCACTGGCTTTCCCTGGTGGTGTGGGGGCTGGCTGCCGAGCTGCAGTGCCTTTCCCCCGAGCAGGGTTCCAGCCGTGCCTGGCTGGACAGTGCTGGCTCCTCTGCTGAGCAGGATTGCCCGGAGCCCGGTGGTCTTCGGCAGGTTGGCGAGAACAAAGACCAAGGAGGGGCCTTTTTCCGGTATTTTCAGCTCTTTATTAGGCTAGGGCAGCAGGAGAGGGTCCAGGGAAGGGTCCGGGAGCAGGAGCAGGAATGAGGGTCCAGGTGAGCTGAAGGGTCCGGAACAAAGAACCCAGCTCAGGGCTTAAGTGGGGTTTATATAGGGAAAGGGAGAGGGAATACAGCTCAATAGGGGAACAGAAGTTACAATATACCCAATGGGTAACCGAGGAGACAAGAACTTTCTGGAGCATAACCAAATACAGAACGTTACATAACTGCGTAACCATAAACAGCAACCGAAAGGAATGATGGAATGGGTAATAGTGTCACCCTAACCAGAGTAGCTGCCTCAGAGGGCAGTGTGCTGAGTTCCCTTCCACCACCGTTGAGGTTGACATGCCGCGGCTTTAGCCATGCACACTGCCACAGAAAAGCATTTCCCACGCTTGTCAATATGTAGAAGTACTGCTTTTAGTGGTACTCCATTATGTTTCTATGAAGCTTGCTCAAAAGGCAAAACTAAAGATAGAAAGCTCCACAGTAACTTACTCCTGTATTGGTAAGGCATGAGTTGACTGAGATTAGCTCAGTTGTTTGGAACATGGTGCTAATCACACCAAGGTTGTGGGTTCAATCCTTGTAGGGGCCATTCACTTAAAGAGTTGGATTTGATGATCTTGTGGGTCCCTTCCAATTCAGAATATTCTGTGAGTTTACTGTCTGGCCTCCTTTAGAACTTCATTTATGTGATGAGCTGTCTGAAGCTCCCAGCCTGACACAGGCAGAGGTAGTGCAGGCAGCAGCACAGGCCCACTCAGTCCAGGTTTTTGAAGAAAGATAGATGTTGGTAGCATGCTATATTACTTAGAGGGCTTGCAGTGAAATAGTCCATCTATCCATCTTCCTCATCTGTTTGCTCTGCCAAAATCCAGATCCAGCTGTGGACGTGCACAGCTGGCGTGGTTGGTCCAGGCCCTGCACATAAAGAGCTTAATTAACAGATGTGCAGACTGCCAGCAGCATGCCTGGCAAGATGACCACAAGGAGGAAGGATTTTGGAAGGTGAGGCTGGAGAAGATGGTCTAAGAAGTTCCAGGAAGGATTTTTTTTTTTTAATTAATAGATTTTGCTGTTTTTCCTATGTAGCCTTTGTAAAATGAAGGTGGCCTTATATTTGAAGTCACCTTATATTTGGGTTGGTATGGTAGTTTTGGCTAAATCCATGAGAATGGCCCAAGTCTACAAGGATAAACTACAATGAGGTGGAGAAGAAAGCATTCAAAATTTGTTTTGGCAGAAATTGGTTAATTAAGTCTGTTTAGTATTACCCAAGACCTTAGCTTGGCCAACTTGCTATCTTTGATAAATATGTAGCTTCCCAAGAGTAAATCTGGATGAAATGTCTTAGTATTGTTTAACTCATTTTTTCATAGTGAAATAGTGCAATTGCATATATTACACTGAAAAAATAGATGTTTGCATTTTCCCATGAAACTCTATTTTCCAGAAAGAAGAAAATCTACAAATAGAGTTATGGGTTTTAGGTCCTATATTGAGGGACATGGAACTATTTTCTTTGTTAGGCTCTGTCACCCCCAAAACTGGAAGAAAGCAAAAGCTGAGAGCAATATATTAATGATAATATTTTATGAACATTGATACATCAAGAACAAGAAGTCAAGATCCTCTTCAATGTCTCAATAGATTACTTGGGACAAATAGTCCACATATTCTTCCAGCTTTAGCAGATGTTGCTAGACTTATATTAACTAATATTCTTCAGGTATGAGTCAAATGATTGAAATAACTGTATTGAGGTTCATGGCAGCATTTTCTGACTCTAAAAAATATTTCATGGAGGAAGAGTATGATTCTGAACAGCCAAATGGGCTAAAAGTATATGTAGAAGACCTCGAAAATGAAAGGAGATTATAGGCTTAGAAACACGATAATTTTCTTCTCATCAGTATATTGTGTAGTTTACCCTTGACACACAATAAACTTAAGTAGGTCTAGGGTCTATTCTTCTTCCCAAAGATAGGAATAAATATCAATGAAAACATATAAATAATTTAAGGAAAGTTAGTGTTACAAGAGGAACTCAACAGCAATTCTCTGTCTCAACATACAGTTCTAGAGGTAGTTTACAAAAATCATTTAGTCAACCCTGAGTTAATTTTTTATGATGTCTGTTAAAAATAGAGATGCACTCTGTGAGTAAGACAACTAGAAAAAGTGGTTTTGAAGTAGTCTAGTAGGCTTTTTGAGGTAGAGAATGTAATTAAGAGGTTATTAGAAAGTAATTTGTTAATGATTCTGTTTTAATCAGAACATAATTCCTCTGGCCTGTCTTGTTACTGTAGCTATGTCAAGAGGCTGAAGAGCTGTCCCTTATGTTATGGATTTTTGTGATATAAAGGAAAGTGCTGGGTGGTAAAATTTTGAGTTTCTAGGTCCGTGGCAGTCAATTGTTTTTTGTTTTTTTCTAATGGACTTCTACCCACCCCCCTCCCACATTCCCCACCTACCCATTGCACTATGGACTTATACAGCTGAAACTTTGAATATGAGTTTTGCAAGCAGAAAATGAGGACGAAAGCAATGCTACTGATAAGTGTTGTAAAACTTTTAGCAGTACCTTTTACAGTGAGTAGAAGTTTAAGTAGCTGTGTAGATTTCTATGTATTGTACATAGGCATCAATTACCAATCCATTGCTATCTTGATATAAAGATGGCCAAAATTTTCGCCTAGGTGTCATGGTTTGTGGCTGGCCAGACACTAGGCACCCGTGAACAGCCAGTCGCTCTCCCTCCCCTGCTCCACAGCTGGACAGAGGAGAAAAAAATTTAAAGAAGGGTTCATGGAGTTGAGATGAGGAGTGGGAGAAAACACTCACCACTTACCATCAAGGGCAAAACAGGCTCAACTTGAAGATATTAAGTGGATTTATTGCTAACAAAATCAGAGGAGGATAATGAAAAGTAAAATAAACCCTTAAAATACCTTTTTCCCCCCACCCTTTCCCTCCTTCCCACTGACAGTGGCAGGGAGACAGGGGTGGAGGTTGTGGTCAGTTTGTCACCCAGAATTTTTTTTCCCCTGCTCAGGGGGAAATGTCTGTTCCCTACAAACACCGTGGAGTCCCCTCCCTACAGGAATCAGCTCTCCCCGAACTTCCCCCAGGGTCCATCTCACGAGCAGCAGCTATTCCAAAACTACTGCAATGTGAATTCCTCCCACCAGCAAACAGTCCTCCCAAAACTGCTGTGATGTGGGGTCACTCTGCCACGGGGTGCAGTCCTCCGGGGACAGGCTGTTCTGACTCGGGATCAAGGCCTCTTTATCCATGATGACTCCCACCGGACTCCATGCCCCCTCTAGGCATCCCCACGCCCCGGCATGGACGTCTCCCCATGGGCTGCGGGTGGATCTCTGCATCTCCATGGCCCTCCATGGGCTGCAGGGGTACAGCTGCTTCACCGTGGTCTTCACCACAGGCTGCAGGGACATCTCAGCTCCAGGGGAGCCTAGGCCCCCTCCTCCCCCTCCTCCTTCAGTGACCTTGGTGTCTCCATTGTTGTTTTTCTCATATGTTCTCACTCCTCCTCTGGCTGGAATTAAAACTGCACCACAAACTTTATTTTGATTTCTTCTTAAAGCTGTTATCACAGAGGCATTACCACCATCTCTAATTGGCCCAGCCTTGGCCAGCAGCACATCCATCCACAGCTTCTCACAGAAGCCATCTTTGTGGTCCCCCCACTACCAAAAACCGGGCCTTGCAAAAGCAATACACTAGGTTATGCTTGATTGACTGAGTTTTCCTTAAAAAATGGTCAAGGTATTATAAAGAACTTTCAGTAAAACAGAATACAGTGATATAATCATAGAATTCCTTATATGAATGAACAACCTGTTTTGGCAATACTCACTCTTGATCGCAAATGTAAGGGTAAGGAATGGCTGCTATAGTCTATTTCCCATCTGTTTTTAACAGTCTGTTTCTTTTTTATTTTCTAAAATGGGCCTCTATTTAGCAAGTTTTTACTTTGGTAATTAATGAAGCAGTATCATTTTCTGGTATACATCTGTGGAGCTTTTTGAATTGTTATTGTGTCGCCATGCTTTGGACAGCAGCTTGAGTCAAAGCCAAAGATAGCTTTGAATCATTTAGTATCAAGGTACTAATGAGCTCTGCAGACATTTCAAATACAATTTTTCCATCTTCAACCAGGTGTGGCTTAATCCACTCTATTTTTCCCATAAGCAATATGATGTCCAATATATAACTTCTTCCTCATACTCCAAAAAAATGTTTCCAAAAGGCTAAAATCATTCTTTTTGCAATACAGAAGAGACTTTGCTGACTTCTCTTTTCCTAATGTTAGATTACTGTCCATTTCCACCCTGAAATTTGATGGCCTGAGAATAAATATTTGTTTCCTCAATCTCAAATCATGAACTACACTAGTTTGTAATTCTGATTTATGTGTATGTTTCCTACCCTTAAAAACTGTTTAGGAATCAAAGTAAAAAACCTAATTTTGGAAGATTAGTGCTCAAGGAGCATTTTTCTGAATTCTAGCTGCAAATGTGAACAAGTTACACCAGATTCCAAGGAAAGAAATTAAGGATTTATTACTGTAGGGAAAGCATTAAAATAATTGTAAATGAATTTATCAGGAATTCATTCCTCTTGATTGATGTGTGAAGTAGAAGCATGTAGGACATTAAAAGGGTTTTGTATAAATCTTGATAGTAGTTGCTGCTGCTTCTTAGAGAATGTGTACATGTTCTTCTACATTTGGTTGTAGCCAGATATATTTAAACTGCAATTTTTCTGTCTACTAACATCTTTGTGCACATATCATGGGAGTTCTGTTCTTTGACCCAGCACCAGGAGAAAGGGTGAAAGCTTTTGCCTCTGTATTTTTGACTCATTCCAAGAAACATTTTTTGTCAGCCCCAATTGCCAGAAAGTGTTGACTCTGATAATTAGAGCAGTTAGTAAGTTTTTTTCAAAACTGGTGTATGGTCAGTGTCTTACATTAGTTCAGCATGCCCTTTGTAGCCCATTCATTTTCTTCAGAAAACGTTTCTAGTTACAGGTTGGCTTCTCTAAGATGTCACCCAAGCTCATTCTATGGCTTTATTTCCCGTGTGGCAATTCTATGACATTCATCATGGTAGTCAGTCCAAGGGTGGTGAAATTTGGGATTCAGTTTTTCTCTTGCGGAAGTCCATAGGTTTTGCTTCAGATCAAAGTTGTGAGCCTCCTCGTGTCCTCTTGGTATAAACAGACAATTCCACAAAGCACCTGCATCTCCTAAAAATACCTCTTTGAAGCAATCAAGACAACAAATCCTTTGATATGCAGTAAAGAGGATGGCTGTTCCTTGGATATTTCCTTGCAGATGTTTCCCTTAAAACTGTCATTTGAAGGATTAAATGTAGCAGAGAAATTTCTTTCATTCCTTTACTACCAGCCATGGTCTCTAACCAAAATGACAAATTCTTCATTCAAAAGGATTGCATATACAGGTATCTTAAGGGTACTTAAGAATCTTCTTGAGTACTTCCATATATCAAGAATTTTTTTTTTTCAATCAACTACCTGTTTTGAATGAAAAGAATTCCCACCCACGGAAAAGTAACCTCACATAATGATTATTTTGTGTTATTGCCATCATTCCTATTTTTTTTTCAATAGATAAAAGGTTCATATATTGGAATTCAAGGTGACATGTTTTTCTATCATTCTGGTTCCTATTGTCCGTGATAATTCCACTGATAACAGAATAATGTAACCTTTCTTTGGGTTTGGTTTTGTTTGGTTAACAGAAGCACGAGAAACTAAACCACAAAATCTTAAAAGGGAAGTTTAAATGTATTTTTTATAGGAGCGGATCTGTAATAAAAACAATAAAACCCAGTGTTTAAGCTTTATAGAAATAATTTAATGACCAGCTGCAGCAATAAACACCTTTCCGTTTTGATTGGGTCTTAACTCCTCCATCCAGTGATTAATTGCTCCATGAAAGACAAACACATTACATTATATCTGAAGTGTAACATCCTGTTTTAAAGATTCCACTAGTGCAGTTTAAATGGTTTTGATCCTGTTCAGACTTTAAAAGGATATTTTGAGAATCCTCCATTTATTATTACTCCTTGCATATAATCATAATCAAGGCAATAACTGGCCAGTATTTTCTTTCTCATTTAGAGCTTTGGCCTTCCATTTTTATTCCTCATAGATACAGACTAGTATAATATTGTGGTGCCACAACTTGTTTTCATTTCAAATGCCATGAAAACTACAGGGTGGAGATTGCATTTTATTTAAATTGTGGGAAAAAGAACTTCTTAATAAAGTTATGTATGGCTCCTATGCAGAATGGAGCATGCATTAATGCATTCTTATTAAAGCCATGCTCAGTGCAGATAACAAAACAACCACTAACAGTGATCTTAAATTATCTTGGACATAAAATAGATTTTTAGCTGATGATCTAAGAGGAAAATAATGATACTCAAATCTCTAATTCATCTACTCTCGTTCTTATACAACTAGGCTTCCTTTCCTGAGGAAGCATGGAAAAGGGACTGTGTCACAATAGCAGCAAGAAATCTGGAGTACATTTGCTATAGCAAAGGTTGTATCTGTATCAGAAGTAAGAACTTCATTATGGTTTTCTTGAATTTCATTTTATTTCACTTTGTATTGTCACCTCCATTTGAGAGCATTATCACGAATTTCTTTACATAATCACAGGAAGGTTGAAGTTGGAAGGAATTTTTGAGGTCCTCTGGTCCAATCCCCTTGCTGATGAAGCATCACCTACAGTCAGTTTCTCTGCATAATGTCTAGGTGGATTTGAATATATGAATCAGAGGTGGCAGATTCCACAGCCTGTTTCAATGCTGTCACGGTCACAGTAAAAAAGTTCTTATGTTTGGACAGCACCTCCTCTTTGTACCTGTTGCCTCTTTTCCTGTCATTGGGCACAACTGAAAAGGGCCTGTCTGCCTTCCTCTTTTTTACACTCGCCCTTCAGGTATTTGTATACATTGAAAAAATCCACTCTGATATGACTTCTCTCCAGACTAAACAGTTGCAGCACTCTCAACCTCTTCTTATATGAGAGGTACTCCAGTCCCTTAATCACCATAGTGGTCCTTTGTTAGACTGTCTCAAATAGCTCCAGATCAAGCTTTATTTTGTTATATTTTGAATTGAAACATTTGTTCTGGGATATGACTTTGTGATGGTTTGACTCTGGCTAGGTGCCAGGTGCCCACCGAGTTGCCCTATAGCTCCCTCCCCCAGAGGGACAGGGGAAAGGACAAGATGAATCAGTGGGTCGAGATAAGGCAGTTTTTATTGAAGCGACAGAAAAGCAAAAGCAGGGTCTGCGCGCACATAAGCAAAAGGAGGAGAAGTCAATCTCTACTTCCCATCAGGAAGTGATGTTCAGGCACGTCCCGGGAAGCAGGGCCTCAGCACGCGTAGTGGTTCCGTGGGAAGGCAGACATTACAGAGTGCCCCCCCCTCCTCCTCTCTCTCTCGGCTTTTATATCTGAGCTGACGTCATATGGGATGGAATATCCCTTTGGTTCCTTTGGGTCAGCTGGCCTGCTTGTTTTCCCTCCCGAGGTCTTGCCCACTCCCTGCCCCTTGATGGGGGAGAATGTTAGAGGGACAGTGCTGCTCAGCAGTAGCCAAAACACTGCTGTGTTATCAACTGAAGCACAGCACTGGCAGGGCTGCTGAACTCTACCTTCGTTAGAACCAATACATGAGAAATCACACAATCTAGAATTCTTCCTTTAATGTTTTGTCTGATGGGCACATCTGGAGAAACCACAGATTCTTAAATGGGAACAGGGGCAGAGGCAAGTCTGGGGATGATTTCTTCCTTTTGATATCACAGTATCATATCATAGAATGGCCTTGGATGGAAGGGACCTTAAAGATCATCTAATTACAACTCCACTGTTGTGCACAGGGATACCTTTCATTAGATCAGGTTGCTCAGAGCTTCATCTAGCCTGACCCTGAGCACCTCCAGGGATGGGGCATCCACAACTTCTCTGGGCAACCTGTTCCAGTACCTTATGACCCTCATAGTAATGAATTTTTTCCTAATGTCTAACATAAACCTACTCTCAAATTGAAACCTTGTCTTATCACTACATGCTCTTGTAAAAAGTCCCTCTCCATCTTTCTTGTAGGTCCTGGTGGCCTGCAATAAATTCACCCGGAAGCCTTCTTCTCTTCCCCAGGCTGTACAAACCAAATTCTCTCAGCCTTTCCTCACATTTGACCAATCTAATTTGAATTGGAACTAAGTGAAATTAGCCATGTTAAGGCTTGTGTAGTCTATAGCAGAGGTAATATAAAGCAAAAATCAGATTCTTTATGACTTGAGGTACTAGATTTTGACCCAAAATCAAACATTAGGTTGAATAGTCTTTATCATTGGACTCTAGAAATTTTAAATTTACAGTTGTGAGCACCTACTAACAAAGGTGTTGTGATTTGTCTGCTTTATCCAGAAGAGCCAATTAGGCCATACATACATGAATTGAGATATTTAATTAGAGTGTTCATTTAGGTATTCAAATAGGAAAACCTCAGTCAAACATTTAAATGATGTTAAAGACAATGGGTCAAACTATTTCTTGTCATTCTCTATCTGCATTTGAGTCAAGAAGTACAATAGCGAACTACTCCACTTTAGTACTTCTCAAGGGAATAGCTGTCAGATATTTAGCTACTTCTTAAAAGCACGAACTCCTTGTTGTTAACAGCTGTTTATTGGTTCCCATCACAAGTGCAACGTTATTCGGGTTTTCTAAAAAGGGGAAAAATGTGAAACATTCAGTTAAAACAGTGGAAAAGTATAGTTTAAATATGTATACAAGAAGACAGGAGAACAAACAAAAATACAATAAAAGGAGTAAAAATTCAGCAATAGAAAAATATTTGAAGTCAAACAAAAATAATTTGAAGTCAGAATATCAGTTAAAAAATTAATTCTTTAAAACCTTCCTTTTGGTTTTTTTTTTGGTAGAGGTTATTTTAGATGTTATTTAGATAAAATTTTTGTGCTTGATTTGGCAGATGAAATATAAAAATATGGTAACTTTTTGTGATGGTAAAGACAGATTTTATTTAAAACTTGTGTTTTCCAGTACTACCTGTAGGTATCTTTATTTGTACTTCTCTATTTTCTGATCACAGCAATAAAGCCAATCTTAAACTTTGCATGTGCAATCTGAATATATTATGAACTTTATAATCTAAAGCCATGTATAGAGATCAGGACAGCCTGTATAGTAAGTGGCACTTTATGTGTTTCATTCTCTAACCTCCTAATTTAGCAGTTGGTGTTTTAGGTATGAAAGTATGTCTGTGCAGATAGTATACTCTTCAGAAACAAATTCACAGGATTTTGATATACACTTGTAATACTAGCACAAACGATCCTGCAGGATACATTATCCTCTGTCAAAGCAAGGTTAAAATGGGTTTTTTGTGCTCAATTTTCATCAGTGTTAAGGTTTATATGTTAGATCCTAGACCTTTGGAAATATAACATCTTTTTACAGACTTTTCCTTGAAAGTGTTCTGTTTCAGTCTGTTTGATTTTTTTATATTTTTCCCATTTCAACGAAGTCATAATGTTAAAAATCAGCTAGTTTCAAATGAACAAAAAATGAGGCCTATTTCAGAATTTCATTCATTATAGAGAAGCCTTTAGATTTAAGATATGTTCATGTTTACATACACCATTAGTATTTTGATCCTTGTTATTATCCTTTTCTTGGGTGCTATTAATTTTTTTTACAGGATACTAAGGGCAATATATCGTTGATAAAATGTTTTTTAAGTTGAAGTATTTCAGTAGTTCTCATTACTATAGACATGGCTGAACTTGTATCCATTGATTATTTCTGTGCAAGGACAAGACGGAATCATCCACTTAATAATATGCAATGAAAGCAGTGCAAAAATAGTTGTAGCTTTTGAACTGATACGGAAAAACTGCTGAAAATAGATGCTCATCACATCAAGAATTCTTTCAAGTAGTGCACGGAAAAGTTGAAAATATAAATTGACAACAATCAATTTAGAGGGCTTTCAGAATAACTTCTATTTGTCCATTTTAATATCAGCAGCCACAGTGTACAGTGTAACAGGGCTGAATGTGAGCCAGCTTGTTGCCTGCCCTGAAAGCAATGGGTGAAGGACTGGCCCAGTCCCCTGAGGCTTTTCTGGGAATCCTCAAGAGGTCAGGAGGAAAAAAAATCACATCATCTTGCAGTTCCCAACTTCTGGGGAAGTGGAGGCAGAAAAACAATGCAACAAATACCTGAAGATTCTTGACTTTGTCCAGGACAAAGTCCTGGGTGTCCTTTTCCCTCCACTATTTATTTACATTCAGTAAAACTTAGATGTAGCCTAGAAAGTGGTCCACTTATTGCTGTACTGAAGAATATTATTAGTCCATCTGATGGTCTGGAGGCAGACAACCCCCTCTCCTCTTTCATTCCCTTCATAATGCACCTGGCCAGTTGTGCAATGCTAACCAATGAACAGCTGCTAACAATGAGGAAATTG
Organism: Climacteris rufus; assembly: GCA_013398175.1. NCBI lineage: Eukaryota > Metazoa > Chordata > Aves > Passeriformes > Climacteridae > Climacteris > Climacteris rufus. The sequence goes on along the minus strand of VZRZ01007522.1, from coordinate 748,837 downwards.
TACTCATTAGAAGTAGCACAGGATCTGATGGTTATTATCTGGGGAGAAATTGAAGCACTAGGGACTTGTTTCTTGCCAGAATTTTTTTTTTCCCAAACTGAAAAGGTTGACTGTGTTGAATTAAACACGTTTTATCTTATCTATTTATGACTTTGTGGGGCTAGTTTCTTCAGAGGTACTCCATTTCCACATAATTTCCTCTTCCCCTTTCCCTTTTTCCTCTTCTGCTCCCTCCTTCATAATCCATCTGGGTGGATTAAGGATTTTACATCTGAGACATAGCTATGCATTTGAATAGCTGTTTATAGTATGATGGGTAACTTCCTAGCAGTAATATTTGTCTGCATTAGTGTTACCAATACATGTATATGCAAGTATATGGATGAGAATTAGAATTTGGAAGACATTTTACAAATAGTGTGTGCATGTAGCAAGTATCTGATATAGCCTCTCAGGACATTCCCATTTACTGAGTGTCCATCCTACAAACGTCTTGTAGTCCTTTAAAAAACCTAGCAACAAAAAACCACAAGAAATCCCAATGCAAAACCAAAAAGGAGAGGCAAGTCTGTAGGTATGACTTAAGCTTAGCTAATAACATAAACAATTCCATCTATGAAGGGAAACAGTTCTTTGGGCTTGAGAAAATAAACAGAAACATCTAAACTCTGGTGTTGTTCTAATTTGAGAAAGTCTGCCATCCTTCAGAGCCTGAATTAGGCATATGCCTCTGGGAGAACAGTCAAATAAATCCATATATGTAATGAATGTAGTGAATAGTTTTCTTTGGTAACTATGAAATTCTTACACTGACTTGTGTTCAGTCTGATAGAGTCCTTAAAGTATAAATAAATTAAATTCAGAGTGGCTAGGCAGTTTTGGAAGTAACTAGCAGTACTTTTACCACTCTATGTGAAAGTTTCTGTTTTTTTTCTTTAACAGCTTCAATTGATTTAGATGCTATCAAGGGACATATAGCAATCACTATTAATCTATAAACTCATTATTTTAGTACATATTTCTCTATAGGCTATTCTGTTTCATATGAAAATGATCCAACTGGAATACTCTGTCACAGTTTTATTTTTCACATTGGAATAATTCTTACCAACTGACTACACTTCTATGCTGGCATATGAAAGTTAAAACTGTTCTGGCTTGCTGGTATGTTTGTTACAATACAAACAAATGTGTATGCTGTTCTGTATGGAAATACGCAAAAAAAGATCGTCTTATAAAATCTGCTATAGCTGAAAGAGTTTTCAGGAGTGGATAGAAAACAAGTGATCAGTAGCAGGCATGATTCATCATCTATTTAGCAATGGTCATGATATTTAGCAGAAAATCTACTACCAACACTTTAAATATCACTTGAAATAGCCTACAGATCCCATCTAACAGAAAGCTGAAAAAATGTACAATTAAATTACCTCTCTTCTTACCTCTTTCTACAAAAAGGAAGAAAGAAGAGTACTTGGACTGATGTTCTGAAGCTAGTGGCTGGGGTACCATTGAATGGGCATCAAGCCTGTGGGCAGCCTTTTCCTGGAGACTTTCACATTGTGCTTACAGGCTGAATTTCAGTGAATTTGTTTGTTCCTGTGACTTGTAAACCTATGTGTACTCAGTCCTGAAATAACTGTGAACACTTTACTTCGAAACTTGCAATGAATCTGACATTTTTTAGTCATCATTATGGCTGCTAGATCACAATATCTGAAAGTATTTCTTACAAAAGCAGACTTCTTTGGAATACCTGCAGCTGCCTTCAAAACTGGAATTTTTGATCAGATCAACAGAATCCATGAGTATCTTCCTGGGACCAAGGAAGCGAGAACTAAAACCTGAAAACAAACATCCCAAGCCTATCACTATTGATGTGGTTTGGGCCAGTCACAGAAAAAGCATTTGAAGCCTTGAGGAAGTTCTGGCTTACCACATAGCTGATGAAAAGTAATGAGACCATCTGGCCTTCATAATAACTGAAATCATCTGTGCCAGCTTCAGAGAAGACAGCATTCTATCATTCCTAAGCATGCCAGCTAAATTTAGAGAAATGTACATTCCATGCCAATGCCCTCATAAATTGTACCTATGCTTCTTCCTACCTCATCTCACGTTCTCTCTCTTTGTTTTAGCAAGATTGCAGAGCAGTTGATAGCACCTAATTCCCTGTAGTATCTTGATTCTCTTAGAACATGTATACCATGAGGTGCAAGAAATGATGTAAGGTCCAGGTGAAATAAGAAACGTTCAAATTCTTGTTGTTAAAGGCACTTCAGCCTTTGGCATATTTAAGTGCATAGCATATGTACAGCTTCTGCAAGGCAGAAATACAATGCAAACTCACTCTTTCTAGGAGGTATAACACAGCATTTCAAAGGCTATGTGCTTTACCTCACCTGGATATCTGTATTCCTCTTTGTTATCCAGGACTTCTGAGGACAGCTGAACTGCACAGAAATGAAGCTGTACAATGCAGACTTGCAGTGGGACTTAAATGCAATGTATTTTCCTTAAAATATAATTTATAATGCTAATATGTTTGAATTTTAATAATTTCAAGATACGGAATTCCAGACTAGATTATTCCATTTGTCGTAATGGTGCATGTCTTGTCTAACTCTTGTCAACTCGAGTTGGGTAGAAATACTTTTGAGTTCTTCAGTCAAAATCAGTCTGCAAATACCACTAGCTGCTGTGGAAAATGCAGCTCTTATTTTTATACTAATAAAGCTAATGCATTAGATGAGTTTATTAAATGACTTCCTTATGTATATATATTTGGGGTTTTTCCCAACAGTTTTTATTTTGCTCACCAAAAACTGTAAGAGACCATTTTTTTTCTGTCACAGCAGAGCAAAACATATTTTAAGAAAAAAGGAAGAAAGTTGCTGTGAAAGTCTTTAGTAAAGGAGATTTTTGTTTTTGCAAACAAACCACTGTTTAAACAATTTTTAGGCATTTCTCAAGGCATGATGTGATCAGCATTCATTCTGAAGAATTAATCTCAAGTTTGTAATTCTTTGATAAACAAATGTCAATTTCCAATGTTTCCTACATGGAGAATGGAAATAATTTAGTCTTATCGAACAGCAGCTAATCCTCACTTTGCAAGTCACAATTTTCACGTTGATGTGGTGTTTTTCAAACATGAGCCATCATTTTGTCTTCAGTATTCCTACTTACAAATTTTTGTACTTTCTGGTTCATTCCTATTGCTGTTAAGTTTCTGTACTAGTCTTTCTGATCTTAATTTCCTTGAGGACTCTTTTTGAGTACTTATTAGGATGGGCATATTTTATTATGTTTTATAGAGGCACCTTTACATATGCAAGCTCACAAGCCATTGTTACTCATGCAGTTAGACCCACTGAAGTCAAGACCATTTATCTGAATAGAGGCATGCAAAATGAACTCCCAAACATCCCAAGATATGAAATTTAATCTTGTTAGCACAGAGCTGGTTTGGGTCTCTATGAGAGAACCTACATGCATCTGTTTAATCCCTGGAGCTTTTACATAATTTCTCTGAAGTAGGTTAATATGATCCACACTTTTCCCCTCCCGCCTCTTTTTGTTGAATCATGGGAGAGTTTAAGATTTTACTTACAATATATTTAAAAGATCAATCCTTAGCAAGACTTCTGAATGAAGTATATTCTACAGTACAGAACATTAATAACAATAAACAAAAGAAATAAAATAAAACAAATCTATTCAGGTATCAGGAAAAGAAACAAATCTATTCGAGTATCATGATTAGAACAGCCTGATAACTTGTTTTCTTCAAGAAAGTGTTGATTTTCAAAAAGTGAGAAGAACAAGGCAGCAGGCCGGGAATCTGGTAGGACCCACAATCCCTTTCTTTGTCTTTCTGTTTGTTACATCTCATTAAAAATTATTTTTACACCAAGAAATTTCAGAGTTTTAGCTGTGCAGTTGGTTGACTTGAGAAATACTCTAACAATGTATGTTTGGCTGTTGTTTGTGCATGTATTCAATCCATAGTGCAAGGCTACAAAATTCCTTTTACAAGGAAGCAGTTGAAGAGTGCCTTTGCTTGAGGACTGGTGGCAGCACACACACACACATGCAGCTGCCTAGGGGACCTCCCTGCCCCCTCTCCTTCCCAGTCCTGGCTTTGGCCATCTGATCTGACTGAGGCTTGGATACAAATTGCATTCTCTCTATGAGGGGCAACAGCAGACGAGATGTGGAAGACCAGGTCTCCACAGGCTCTTTTGCGCTGCCCACAGTACCTGCCTGCTCCCTTTGGAGCTGCTCTGGCCTCAGAGTTGTGATTTTGAAGGCTGCTCTGGATAGTTGAGCAATGTGGATTAAATTCTACCCCTATCTTTCCCTTGGTAGCATGATCATCAAGCTAAAAGCAATGAATAATTTAAATTCTTCTTAGAGTCAGTCTTTAAAATTGCATTTCTTTGCAATTCCCACCCTGATATGTTCCTTCAAGAAAAGAGCATAGGGAATTATACCTAATAAGGCAAAGCTAGATTTTCTTTCATTACTTGCTACTTAGAAGTAAAAGCACAAACAGTGACATTCAGTTCAATAACTTGGAACGCTTTTGACACTTTTATTTCAAGCAAGACGGCAGAAAAAGTAAAGCATAATGCAAATCATTCAACACTATGAATTTGTAACTAATTCAGAATTACGTCTTACTCTTTACAGGCTTCCTTTTTATAATTTTTTAGGATTCAGTATTGTGATATTTAAAAGACATTTAAATACACAGGCAAGGATTTGTTTTGGCATAAGAGTACAATAAAAATGGTAATATATTGGCAAATAGATGAATACTAAATTACATAGAGACAAGAATTTGCCATTACAAATTTTTAAATTAATCACAGAATCACAGTATGAGTAAAGTCAGAAGGGACCACAGTGGGTTATCTGGTCCAACCTCCCTGCTTCAGCAGGGTCATCCCAGAGGACATGGCACAGAAATGTGTCCAGACTGTTCTTGAATATCTCCAGTGAGGGAGACTCCACAATCTCTCTGGGCAATCTGTTCCAGTGCTCAGTCACCCACACAGTAAAGAAGTTCTTCCTCACAGTTGGGTGGAACTTCCTGTGTATCAGTTTTTTTCCATTGCCTCTTGTCCTATTGCTTGGCACCATCGAGAAGAGCCTGGTTCCATCCTCTTGACATCCTCTCTTCAGACACTTATAATGTCCCCTCTCAGTCGTCTCTTCTCAAGGCTGAACAGGCACAGTTCCCTCAGCCTTTCCTTGTTAGAGAGATGTTCCTGTCCCTTTGTCACCCTTCACTGGGCCCACTCCAGCAGCTCCATGTCTCTCTTGTACTGAGGAGCCCAGCACTCCAGGCCTTACCAGGGCTGAGTAGAGGGGCAGGATCGCCTCCCTCAACTTGCAGGCAATGCTCTTTCTGAAGGTACTCAAGGATAGCATTGGCCTTCTTGGCCACAAGAGCTCACTAAGGGCGCATGGACAGCTTGTTGTCCACCAGGACCCACAGGTCCTTCTCCGCAGAGCTGCTTTCCAGCAGTTTGCCCCCAGCCTGTACTGGTGCAGGGGGTTATTCTTCCCCAAGTGCAGGACCCTGCAATTACCTTGGTTGAATTTCAGAGAGAGAAGACCGTTTACCAGTAGCTGTTCTGTTACTGAGGATTCAAATTGCAGCAGTTAAACTCTTCATATTTTAATACATGTCTGAATTGAAAATTAGATGGTCTTTAAAATAGAATTTGGTCTGTTTCAGCCTCCTAATTATCAATTTATTTGTGATCACATACTTTTATCTGTGTGGTCATCCCAAAGTGTTGCCCTGACTTTTGCAATTCTGGATGTTATCTTTCTTTTGTAACTGGTTCTCAGACATTCTTTGTAAACATAGCCATGTTATTGTAACGGTATCTTTTTATTTACATTCCTTTCTCCTGGGCACAGAAGTTTGATGGACGTTTCCTTTGACCAGTGTGATTGAGGGGAGGCTCTTTGTTTCCTCCAATCCACAGTGATTTATAAGGCACATATATAATAAAGACGGGCAAGGCCCGACGCACTTGTTCCTTGATCTCAACAGGTGTCTGTCTCCTTCTTTCGTGTCATTACTGCGACACCAAAGTTGTATACACAGAATAGTTTTAGAACTCTGCGTGCTCATCTTTCAATGCATGTCTGTATTTCATTCATTGAATAATGTTCTGTGATATTGGAAGTGCTTGGAATTGTAGATTTATGGCAACTTGAGTTTTGGCCCTTTGTATTGTCTGTAACAGGCCACATACTGAAAACCCACTCTTGTATAAGTATGACAGTAAAAAAAGCATCAAACATTTATTTCTTGGCTGCTTTTTTAGGGGCCTAGTATATACATGTAGTAACAGCCCTTTTCCCTGGGGTCAGTTATTGGATAGTCTTTAGTGACTCCAAGAAATTGCTGATGTTTTTTAAGAAAGTTTTAAATATCACTGCTTAGTGCTATGAAAGACTTACTAATATACTCATCACTACATTATTCTATGAGGAACTATGCATCCAGAGGTTATTTGAGCAGTGTTGAATTTTCGTGGATAATCCATGTGTTCATTTTTAATAGAAGGTGCTCTCAGACACACTTCTAAGGCATGAAGCATGTCAAAACTAACTTCTTCTATTTACTCCGTCCCCAGTATCAGTGTTTAGACGTGTGCTTTCATTGCTGTCTCATACATTGTGGGTCTTGCATTCCTTGACTGGGTAAAAATATCAGTTAAATAACAAGATGCACAAACTTCAGGATATCATCAAAGTGTGGGGACAATCAAATAAATGTTCGAACAAGAAGAGTTGTACTACAAGCAAAATTCAGATGCTGCATCAGCTTTAACCCACTTGAAGTCAATAAATGTAATTTAAAGGTGATTTGGTATCTGACACTTTGGGATTTCTCCTCTCTTTCAGTATGTTACTGTGCAGTGTGACCATTTAGGGCTGTTCTCATGTATTAATACCTGGCATTAAAAAAATAGCTTTTATATTTGTGTGAGTGTTTCCTAGATGTTCTTTTTCACATTACTCTGAGATTCATACCTGATCTTAAATTGGGAAGCCATCTTAGGTGATTTTTTCAAACTGAGTTGCAAAACGTCTGCAAATACTTCTTTTTCACAGTCTTACCCAGGGCACAGATTATTCCTGTCACCATATCATTTGAAAGGAAAGGAATAATCAGCCACTTGCTCATGTTGTGAGAAAAGAACACTTGCAGCATTTCCCATGTTGCTGAAAGAAACAAATCCTCTCGTTTCATGAAATTGAACTACTTTTGCAACTTTAAAATTTACAAAATAAAATGCCTCTGGAGTTTTCCAGAGCAAAACAGTGATTTTGGTGGGATTTTGAAAGGATGCATCAATTTGTTCAAATTCCACAAGAAAAAAGTCATGTGCCTTTTTCCTGTAAGTCAGAAAAACTTCTCTCCAAACACTGCAGTAGCTTTGTCAGATGAAGTCTTCATTGACCAACACTAATAAAAAGGGAACACTTGGGAATGAGCCTCATCTGCATAAAACATTAGAAGCTCTATTCCATGTATTTATTTCACATAGGCCTTTTCTCTTTGTCTCTTTTGGTTAAATTTTTGAAATTTTTTTCTTTTTTTTCCCCAGCAGCATTGCTTCCCCCTGGTTTCTCTGCTGAGTTTCTTTTCACTTGATTTCAAGCTTCTAGTCTGCAGATTGATGATGAACCATGATGAAATGTCGTTGTGGTTGTGAATAATCTAATGTCCTAGCTTTTCTTTCACAGAAAAACCCAAACAAACAAACAAACAAACAAACAAACCCACAAACCCCCCAAAAAACCAAAACAAAGCAAAACAACACAAAAAGAAATAGAAAAGGAAAGGAGAAAGGAACTAGTTTTATTACAAGCTAGTTTCATTGTATATTTTCCAAAAGCATTTTGATTGCTAAGAATACAACCAGGCAGTGCAATAGATGCAAGCTGAAAAGTTTAAGAGTGAGTGGAGTTCTGCAAAATGATCTATATGTGAGATCAATGCCATCTATTACCTGCTCTGCTGCTCTCTTTGTATTAATGCATGTGCCACTGTTCTGGCCAGTCTGATTCCATGGTATTTTCCTGATTTGGTCCCATCTCCCGAGACTCTGGGGTTCTACTCCTTGCCCTCTCTTCTCCATATATTGCCTAAACAATTGCTTTTCATATACACACCACCAGTGTACAGGAACTGTTAGCCTTTTCTTATTTAAAGCAGTGGTGGCCATTCTTGCTCTGAAATCATATCTCCCTTCTCTGCTCTTTTCAGTCTAATTGAAATGTTTTGTGTGTCTTGCATGATGTCAGAAACAATTCTTTTAATACTTGACCCCACAGATTACTAACAGCCTAGTTCTGCTTTACTTTCTGATGCTGTGTAACTCTATACTGCTCAAAAAATTCTATTTAAAATAACATGATCCAGGAATTTAGCACGAATCCTGCAACTCATAGCCATGCTAAGTAGTATTCTGTTTCACAAGTAGTCCCTTTGAAGTTAGTTGAATTACACATGCTTACATCATGTCTCAGCTTGGTCCAGTGTGTTTACAACATGCATATTTGATATTGTACAGTGGGTGTACATAACTTAAAAATTATAAAACTTTTATTACTTTGAGTAGCGTTCATATTAAAGAACAGATTTTCATTTGCATCAAGTCTCCTTGTGCTCCTTTGGCTATGCAAATGGCCTTAAAACTAGCATAAATTCCGTTAAAGACCAGTTGTAAAATCTCTTTTCACAGCCAACACTGTGTAGAATGATGCTGCATGTAAACCAAAATGGAGCCCTTCCCAAAATACATTTTTTAATTTCAAGGGAATATTTTCACTTTTTTGTTCTTTTTTCCCGTAATAAATATATAATGGAATTTATCACACTAACTTTTTTTTGCTTGTTTTTTATGTACCATCTTGTAGTAAACCTTCTTTGATTAGCAGTCAACTTTTTTAATCCCAAATCAAATAAAATGTTAATGCTTTTTCTATTCACCTCCAAGCAATGTTTATATAAATCGTAAAAAGGCTGCTTATTTCTTGAATTATATCAAAGAAGTACACCCAAAAAGGATTAATCCAAGAACATAATGCCAATTGGAATCTGGTTTTTTTTTTTTTTTTTTTAATGCTATCAGTAATTTCATGTTTATAGTGTCTTTATGGTCTTTNTTTTTAATTTTATTTTTTAATTTCTGGTTCCCAGCCTGGGAAAGGAAAAAAATGCATAAAAACTTTTTTAAGAATTGAGCTGGACTTTTATGTCTACACCTTCTCAAATCTATTAATTAATTTTTTTAAGCTCCAGTTATGACCCATGTGCATGAAATAAGCATTTAAGTGGCTAAAAAAGATAATCTACTGAAGCTTTAGGAATTTGGACAGTCTGGGTTGATGGGCCGAGGCTCAACAAGGTGAAGGGCCAGGTCCCGCACTTGGATTACAACAACTTCATGCAGGTTGGGTACAGAGTGTCTGGAAAGGTGTTCAGCTGGTTGATAGCAGCTGAGCATGAGCCAGCAGTGTGCCCAGGTGACCAAAAAAGACCAGTGGCATCCTGGCCTGTATCAGGAACAGTGTGGCCAGCAGGACCAGGGCAGTGACCATCACCCTGCACTTGGCACTGATGAGGCTGCACCTCGAGTACTGTGTCCAGTTCTGGGCCCTGACTGCAAAAAGGACACTGAGGTGCTGGAGTGAGTCCAGAGAAGGGCAACAGAGCTGGTGAAGGGTTTGGAGCATAAGTCTTATGAGGAGCAGATCAGGGAGCTGGGGTTGTTTAGCCCAGAGAAAAGGAGACTGAGGGGGGACTTTACTGCTCTCTACCACTGCCTGAAAGGATGGTGTAGAGGTGGGGTGTTGGTCTCTTCTCCCAAGTAACAAGTATCAGGATGAGAGGAAATGGTCTTAAATTGAACCAGGGAAGGTTTAGGTTGGATATTATTAATAATTTCTTCACAGGAAGGGCTTCCCAGGGAAGTAGTGGAAACAGTATTCCTGGAAATGTTCAAAAAATAAGTGGATGTGGCACTTGGAGACCATGATTTAGTGGTGAACATAGCAGTGCTGGGCTTATGGTTGGACTCAGTGATCTTAGAGGTCTTTTCCAGCCTTAATGACTCTATGATTCATCTTCTGCAGAAAAAATAATAAACAGGTAGAAGTAGTGTGAGTGTATTAGTTGTTACCTGCTACCTAAAAGTATTGCCTTTTGAAGATCACATTGTATTTGAAACACTAGACAAGAACCTGTAGTATCTGGATCCATTTCTTGACTGCAACACATTCTTTGTTTGACTCTTGATAATTCATTTAGTCTCTGTTCACCTCTCTATTGGTCTGTCTGCATGTCCACTTGTCTGTTTATCCTTCTGCCTTGCAGAGGTTGTGTGAGGGTAATGCCACTTACGCTTTGCATACAAGATTCTACCTAATGCCTGTAGGGAGCTGGTAGAGGGGGAAAAACTACTTTCTGCTTTTGTCAGTCTTCTCTGATTTTTCATGTTATTCTCCCCACCAGAGAAAAATGAAATGGCTGTTGTAAAACTTAGAGGAGGACCCTTGCATGCAAAACCAGTGTATATCTGTGGAACCATGTTTGAAGACCTTTTAGTAGGGAGATTTCCTGCCTTGACATAGAATATTTTGTTTCTGCTGTATAGAATGGTAAAATGTTTATCCATACATGGCTAGTTTACAGCTTTCCTATATGGTTCCTGAATACATCCTTCTCATCTTCCTTTCTTTTTTTAACTGGGAAAATAAGAAGTGTATTGGAAATTTTTCTTTATGTGCTATAGGCTACACTTAAACATTGAGGTCTCAGTAATTTATGTTTTTGATGGATAGGGGTTTTTCCTCTTGAGTCGTTTTCACATAGCAACTTAGGTTGTCCAAACATATTCTGAAATACGTTGGGGGATTATGGTTTCAACACATGCATGCCTAGGGCCAATGTATGAGTAACATGAATTTTTTGTTCCATTCCATGAACAAACCACTGTTTTGTGGTGTAATACAAAACATATCTAAGCAGTTCAGATCACTATCAGGCATTACAAGGTTAGGTTTTCTATTTATGTGACTAACCAAAGCTCATTAGAAACTCATTTTGTAGCTCTAGGGGAGTAAGAATAAAAAAGCAGTGAAAAATAGTACATTGTATTCTGTTCTAATTATACTCTATTTACTGTAGTTACTAATATATATCAAGTGTATAACTTTATAGTTGCAGAGCCCAACTTCCAAAACTTGTGAAGTCCAGGATTGTTCATAAAACTGTTGTGCATGCAGTTTAACTGTGTAACTTTGATTGGACAAACTAGCTTTTTGTGCATGCAGGCAGACTGTTGATTGCTGGTGCCTTCATGTAATATGATTATCCTTGACGCAGAGTGTTCTCCAGTTCCTCCTCTTCACCTGCTCTTAGGCCCACAAGAAAGCTGATTGTTGCCAGGCCCAGAGGGATCATCAAGAGGGGACAGACAGATCTGAAATATTAGAAAACATTTGCAAATATAGGAGATCAGACTTTGGGTGTGGATTTTCACTATTCAGCACTACACTCTGACTAGTGGGGTGTCTCTCTTTATAAAAATCACATCAGTGCTTTCCTTAGTCATGCAGGCAGAAGTTTCATGTCTCCATCAGACTAAGCCTATGCATGTGGGAGGAATCTTATACACTGACATAAGGTATTAATGTACAAGAGTGTGATAGACAGTAGAGCAAGGAGGGAAGGCAGGACATCTTTGTAATGGATAGTATTTTTAATTGCTGCTTCTTGTATTGTCAAGTTTTTCTTGTAAAGTACAACTCTGTGCCCCCTCTGGCATATTAGTCTCAGGTTTTAATGACAAGAGGAATGCAGAATACAGCCATAGACAAATAGTAAAGATTCTCCAGTTAAGGGCAGAGAGGGGAAATAAATCCATTAGCCAATATAAAAGACCCCAAAGTTTTGGACAACCTGGTTAAAACCCAATGATAATCTTCATGTTTCTATGCTGTTGCCCCTCACTGGGAATTACTTTTTGTAATAAAAGGATAAGCTACATAAACTCAACCAAAATGAGAGTTTACATTTCTTTTTGTAATGTAAAATAAATAATTCCCCCAATAGTAAAAAGCTCCTTCGTGTGTGCATTAGTGGATTAGAAGCACACTTCACAGGTGGTGTAAAATACACAGGTCTGAAGTACACTCAAGACATATGCTGAATCCTAGTGAGGCATACTCAGTCATGACTCATACTATAAGACTACACTTAACAACATTCTAGGTTATATAGCAGTTAGTTTAAAATAAGATATATAAGCTCGTTGTTCTAACAGAATGTGTGTTTTAAAAGAAAAGCTGAGCATGAAAAATATCCCTAAAATTCAGATAGCAGAGTCCTTTCTTCATGCTCTCAGTGTAACATACTACACCCATAAAAGGAAAGTGCCATGCTGTAGACTGAAAACAATATGCTCACTCCACAAAATAAATGCCTGTTTATTAGTCTGTCTTCTTTCGTATTTCAGTGCCCATACACTCACATATAGTGAGAAGATGTCACTAAATTAAACACAGATATTTGTACCCAGATTAAGGCCACTTTCACTTCTAAGGTCTCTTCTTATTTATTTTAATTGAGTGAAAGCTCTGGTTTTCTTCATCTTTAGCCTTCTTTCAGGCTTGCTGTTATGCACCTTGTTATAAATTCCTTGGCTTCTAATCAGAGTTTTATGAGCATGGAGGATTGTATTTAAAAATAAAGATTCTGAACACCCATATGTTTTGAGGTACAATTCCTTTCCTCAGAGGGTATGTAACATATAAACCAAAAAAGCCTATTTTATTATGGAAATCTGAAAACAATCAGTGAGCCTCTTGTTCAAAGTAACACCAGGTTTGCTTTAATTTTCAACAAATTCAATTTTCTTTAAAGTGCCATTTATATGCCCATGTTGAATTATAATAGTTAGTACTAATTTATTGGGGATATTATTCCAGGAATTCTTCTATCTTCTGCCTTTGACCCTAGGGATGTGATAGCAGAGTATAAAGAATGTATAGTGTAGTATGACACAATACATAGTGCAGGAGAAAGAGTATTGCAGCAGAAAGCTTATTTAGAAAAGACACAACTGATTGCGTTATTTACAGTTAAAAAAAAAAAAAGTCACTTCCATGGTGTTTATAAACCATGAGGCTACTATCTACTACTGTTTTTTTTTTTTTTTCCTTTTCCTGTTAAACTGTCTTCACAGCCAATGCATTTTCTTGCATGGTTCTAGGAGAGAGTCATTGTAGCACAAAAAATTAAGCAATGTTTGTCCCAATTCAAAGCTAGTGGTAACAAATAGAAAGTGTCTGCTGTGGGTTTTGGATGAAGGCAATAATATTGTTTTTCTGCTAGTTTCTCTGTATAAGCTAAAGCTTTTGTGACAGGATTTGGGATTTTCATGTTATTTGAATCTTGAACTCTTTAAGCAAAGCCTTGCCGTTATTTTCTTGCAAACTTTCTGTTCAAATCAAATACTGCAAGATGCGGTTCCTGTTTTCACAGAAACAGAAGCCACCAATAGCCAAGTCTAACACTAATAGTGTGAAAAGGTTTTATTGGGCTGTACTTTTTTCTCTTTTGGTTATTTTTTTTTTTTGTATTTGCCTCTTGTAGTATGAGGTCTGATGTAGGACTGCAAGGAAACTGATATTTGCAAACCCATCTGTGTGCTTTATGTCTGGCATCAGAACTTTACCCCATGTCTTTGTAGTAAAGTCTCAAGGGACCATTTGAATGAAGAAGTAACGCAGCTTCCTCCCCCAGCCTTCATCATGTGACTGGGATTGAGGCTATTCAATTCTGTTGAAATCTCATCCTTCTAGTTAATCTTGTTCCTTATGTAAGTGAGTTTGACCAGGCAGAGCTATTTTTGCTCTTTTTTAGGGGATTTCTTTGCTCCATATGATAGATTGCATTGATATTTGATGAACATGTTACCAAACACAAGAGGGTAATTTGAGATCTGGGAAATATTTTAAAAACACCGAAAATAACAAATAGTAATATTTATTCTAAAATGTCCCTTAGCCTCATCCAGTGATTCAAGGGAAGATGTGTAGTGTTTCTAACTCTTAGTCCCTCTCTACAAAGCGCTGTTGTAGAAAAGGCTATGAACCCTGGGAGATAAAATTCTATTTTCTGTGGCCGCACAAAAATTTGATTATTCAGTTTCTCTTTGGTCTCTCCTCAGCTGGGAGACCCTTTGCCTAACCTTTATCTTTGTTCATGTAAGACTTGCCATTTTCAGTTGCTAGAAACAGTAGTGCCAGTGCAGCTGATTTAGCAGCGTCATTCCCTGCTAGGCCACCCAAAAGTGTAGTGAGTTGGCTATCAGCCTATAATCAGGTGTGCTCTGCTTGTAGATGTGCTCCTCCAATACTGCTGCCATCTTTCCAGTTACACATCATCACTCTTGCACTGTTTTGAAGATATAGCATGTTTACAGATTGCTGGAGCAGCAGCACTCTTTGACAATGTGTTACTGCAATACATCACGAGAGACAGCTATTGTCAGTATGTTTTTCTCTAAGGGTGCTTTCATCTCAAGTAGTACAGCTGATCTCAGGACTGCCTTCGGAAAATGTTGAGACAAATAAAACTCTCTCTTACAGACTAACCCATAAATGACAAAAGTGTGAAGGTGTAATGTCTGAGTCACAGAGAACTGTGCAGTGACTGTCTTTAATGGGATCTTTTCGTGCAGTGCTCTCATATCCTTCAGGATTCCTGAGCAACACTAATTTGTGTTGTTTCTTATTTTACAGTATAACTACAAAATCACTGTTTAGTGAGAAGTATTCTTGTTTTGTTTTAATCATTAGGTGGCTTTTAAGATGTGGGCAGAAGCAGGCATGAAAACAAAGGGCGTCTCAGCTCTGAAGACAGGGAGCATGGTAGCAAAGAATAGCACTTTGGCACAGCACATGGTAGTACAGGATAGCACTTTATGTAACAGGATACAGACCACACTGCAGGCAATTGGCACCACAGGAGAGCACTTTATGTAACAGGAGAGATAATCAGCATGTGGCTGGCATCACAGCTTAGTTACACATACAATGAGATGGGGAACAATTACATTCTCTCTCTCTCTCTCTGAGAGGTTACTGAGGGGAAATCCCTTCTTCCCACTCTGAATAGACATGCAATATTAGATATATTTACTGGGGGAAGACAGAGATCCAATTCAATTGTGCTAAGCTTTTTCTTTGTCTTAATTTATTTTTAAAAAACAAGATCTTTGCTCACTTACTGTTGTTGGGGGGACAGACTAAACAATTGAAAGCTTTTCTAAGAAAAAGAGTAACTTTTTAATCACTGCAGTGAGCAGTAATTTTTGGCAACACTATAACACTACCAAGAGGCAATTTTAATAAACCAGCCGAGTGCTTCAGATGCTCCTGAAATACTAGCAATTTTAAGTAAATATGAGGATATATTTCTTTCACTGCTTCTCTTTTTGAATCTTTGAAAGAAAACCACAGTGCCCCTTTGGTGCCTCTTAAGTGGACACAACCGTTGATTTAAAAGAAAGACGAGCTGGTCTTTATGGTTAGGCATTTCAGTCCAACACTCTCTTTTAAAAAGCTAAGTACTTTAAGGTTTCATTTAAGATTGCTCTCTCAGATCCAGAGGCACTGGAAAAGGTTGGCTGTGGAAAACCAATTTCCCCACACCAAAGTTTCTTTGGTAAGACGCCAGGAAGGCTTTGGGGCATCCTGATTTCTGTCCACTCTTTGGCTTATTGTGTTTCCTCCTTGTCTAGTGAATAGATGAACTATTTTCACTTGCTTGTGAAGAAATGACTTGACATATGTTTTGCAATAGTTTTTATGCTGGTGTAAATTCATCTATGGCAGAGCAAGTTACACTTCAATATCCGTAATTTATCTCACCAATTATGTGTGTTATTTGGTATCATGTTCTGATGGAATCTCATAATTCAGTGTGCCAGAACATTTCTGATTAATTTGCACTCTGTATAGTATTGCAGATTTCAGGGGTAGGGTAGAAACAGGGAATAATTTATAATTATCTCTGATAGTTTGATGTCTGTCACTTGATTGCCTTTTGGAACACATGATTTATAGACCTCATTTTCAAAAACTGGAATGTGTGCATATGCAGTTTTACAGAGGCGGATACTTAAACATGTGCATCTCTAAATTTACCAACTGATCATAAAATTGAGGGTTTCCTGCAATTACAGCACTAAGAATTTTGGTTGAAATATGTAAGTATATAGTGCAATACCTCAGTAATTCACAGAATTGCAGAATCACAGAATGGCTAAGTTTGGAATGGACCACAGGAGGCCATTTAGTCCAACCTCCCTGCTTAAGCAAGTATCTAATGCTGATCCTAGTGTAAGAAATGTGTGACTGCCTGCTTACAGCACTATTCCTACTGTTCATTGTAAAAGTGTGTGTGTAGAAAAGTATTAGAGTCAAAATTTAAATCAATAAAAGTTACACATGTAAGTATATATTACATGCATGTAACACAATACTAATATACACATGCATCTGAAGCCAGTCTTAAGATGGATGCAAATGTGGCCATCTGTAACATATAAATATGCTTAGCACTTGGTATCTATAGCTCATTTTGGGTAGAATGAAACTTCTCTTCAAATCAAAGTGAAAACTACTATTCACTTAAAAAAAAAAGTAGATTGTACTCTAGGACTGAAGTACTTTCTTTTCCCCTTCCTTGCAATACTTTTGTTTGGGCCTTTACACCCACAAATGTCCTCCAAACACAGTATGTATACATGCATGTCATTTACCACACACAACTGACATGTTAATTTCAAAGTTCTTTGTTGAAAAGTAGCCTCCATATGAGTAGGCTCATTACCTTTTAAAGGCTACATTAGAACTATTCCCCACCTTATTCTCAATGACAGGTATCCAGCTGACAGTTCTAAAAGGCTTGGCAATAAAATTTTTTCCCTATTCATAATAAGGTCTGGTTTAGCTTCCTGAAAAATTGACCTACAGAGGATGTCATCACTCTAATAGATGAACTATCCTGGTTTTAAATCCAGCTATGTTTCTTTAATTAAATACTTGCCAGAGACAGAAGGAGTAGGGGAAATCTGTAAGTTTTTTACACTTCAGTTACTTACGGCAATATCCCTTCTGTTCCTTTATTGAGAAGGGAAATTCCAACTCCTGCATTAGGCTTCTGTCAGAGGTCTGATTAGGAAGTGGTCAGATGGCCTGGCTTTGCTGGGTGGGTTACAGAGTACAGGACCATTGTAGCAGAATGTGTTTGAGCTAAGGATTTATCCTGGTTTTTTGCAAGATACACAGGATTTGCTTCTCATTTAGTCGAGAACCTTTTAAATTAATACATTTCCAGTAGAGAATAGCAGTAGACAAGAATAGACAGTTCATTAATAGTTTTCCATAATGTAGCTCTTCCACCCCATATACCTTGCTTCTGTCTTGCTCTTTCTTTCCTTACTTGTTTTCCTGATTTTTTAAAAACACATTTACATTTAGAACACATTTTCTTGACTGCATAGAGATCGTAACGGGAGTCAGCAAGTACTGGAAGTTACCGTATTCATTTTTAATCTCTCTTCTGGTTTAAATTAGTTTTCCTAAATTTGGAAAAAATATTTTCAATTTCATTTCATTATTTCTGTCCATTCTAATGGTGCAATGTCTGTAAATTGAACACAATGAAGACAGACAAAAAGGACCAGATAAGGAAGTAGTTTTCCAATTTATGAAATAAATGTATCCATGCACATTTTTCTTGGATTTAAGCATGAGATTTATTTTACTTTCAATAGTTAAAACAAACTAAGTTGTTTGCAAATGTAGTAAAGACAGTACTCTGCAGGCCTTGGGTTATTCAAGGCAACTATTCAGGGTTATTTCTGGGCAAAATATTGTAGTTTTCTACATAGACGTAATATATCAGATAATGCATGGAAAGGTATTGCTCTTGAAGTGTGCAGTAAGGATGACCTTTTATATCCGTCTTTTTTTTATAAAAACCAAACAAAACAAAATGCTTGAGCTCTTCAAGAAAAGTTGGATTGCATTTTACAGCATGAAAAATGCCTACTAGATGTATAGCTCCAAGGACTCTGGTGCTGATTCAGAAAGGAAAATATTTCAAGATGAAGGAGAGAAAGTGAAGCTTTAAAGAACAGCGATCAAGAGAGATTTTTCATAAAAAGCATAGTGAATGTTGTCTTCAAGCTGAATTTGTTGTTGGAGCGTACTTGAAATTTTCCCAGTTTAATTGTGTAGGAGATTTTAACTTCATAACACTACAAGCAAAACATTTGTACATGAAAATGTATTTTTTCATTTAGCTAATGTCTAGCTTGTCCTAAATTTTATTTCCAACTGTATCAATAGTATGGATCTTACCTGAAAATTTAAAAAATTACATTAAATCAGTTTATGAAATTTATTTTTATTATGACATATATTCACAAGTAAAGGCTGTAATTATTTTTTTCTCTTGAATAACTGTTAGAAAACAAGATCTAATGGTAAACCATGTTCTCTTCTATTGCTTCTTAACTGCTAAGGATTTCACTCAACTCATGTCCCTTCTGTCCTCAGCTGCACTTCTGCAGTCCTGCTCTTTATGATGTATGGAAATGAGAGCACTGCTTTTGTATTTGTCAGTTAATTTAAAATTCTGTTGATTGGAATTTTCAGAATACACCTTTTACAGCCTGTTGTTAGAGTTCTACACCTAATTTTAAAGGGACATGCTTCCAAATGAAGTAGTTAAGCTTACGTATCAATGTTCTTGATGGAGGCTGTGCCAAAAAGTTATGCTTAATAAACTTGTCTGTGAAAAACTAACAACAGTGAAATACAGTAAAAGCTAGTTTCTTGCAAATCAATTAATTGTCAGTTATAAGATACGATTAGCATTGACCAAGAAAGTAGGTCTTTTGAACTGGAAGTGTCAGCTCTTTGACTAATGAAGAGTCACATTTCTCACCTTGCAGTGGGAGGTGGGGGGACTTGCTTATTATTTCTTTTTCATTTTCAAGTGAAGAAGGAAGTGTTAGTGCCAGCAGGATGAAAAGGTGTCTTAGTGTTAAGTTTGCTTAGAAGCATAATGGACAACACTTGCATCTAAGGTTTTGGAGTCCTGTTTTTTTATCTAAGAACCACCATGAAATTTAAGAGGTTTTGAAACTTTTTTGACTCCTTCAACCTTGTGTAGCAATTGAATGTTTTTAAGTGGCTTTCTGTTTTCAACCTAGTGCACTTTTTTCTCTGTTTGGTTTATTTTTCTCTTTAGTCTGGATGCAATTTTGTAGAAAAGTCCTAAAATGCCATTGGCAGATAACATTTCTGTGAATAAAAGTATGCACGTGTGTATACTGGAAGCTGGCCAATGTGACCATCCACAAGAAGGGCTGGCAGGAGGATCCGAGCCACTACAAGCCTGTCAGCCTGACCTTGGTATCCGGCAAGATAATGGAGCAGATCATCTTGGGTGCCATTACACGGCACTTCCAGGATGGCCAAGGGATCAGACCCAGCCAGCATGAGTTTACAAGGGCCAGGTCATGCTTGACCAACCTGATCTCCTTTTATGACCAGGTGACTTGCCTGGTGGATGTGGGGAAGGCTGTGGATGTTGTCTACCTGGACTTCAGCAAGGCCTTTGACACTGTCTCCGACAGCATCCTCCTGGAGAAGTTGGCAGCCCATGGCTTGGACAGGTTTACTCTTTGTTGGGTTAAGAACTGTCTGGTTGGCTGGGCCCAGAGGGTGGTGGTGAGCAGTGCTGCATTCAGCTGGTGGCCAGTCAGCAGTGGTGTCCCCCAGGGATCAGTGTTGGGGGCAGTTTAATATTTTTATTGATGATTTGGATGAGGGGATTGAGTCTGCTATCAGTAAGTTTGCAGATGACACCAAGCTGGGGGCAAGTGTCGATCTGTTGGACGATAGGAGGGCTTTGCAGAGGGACCTGGACAGGCTCGATAGGTGGCCCAACTCTAACAATATGAAGTTTAACAAGTCCAAGTGCCAGGTTCTGCACTTTGGACATAACTCCTTCCAGCGCTACAGGCTGGGGTCAGAGTGGTTGGCTGGTGTCCAGTTGGAAAGGGACCTGGGGGTGCTGGTTGATAGGCGGCCGAATATGAGCCAGCAGTGAATATGAGCCAAGAAGGTCAACGGCATCCTGGCCTGTATTAGGAATAGCGTGGCCAGCAGAACCAGGGAAGTCATTCTTCCCCTGTACTCAGCACTGGTGAGGCCGCACCTTGAGTGCTGTGTCCAATGTCCTTCCTAAACTGGTCCCCTCAGTTTAGGAAGGACACTGAGATGCTCAAACATGTCCAGAGAAGGGCAACAAGGCTGGTGAAGGACTTGGAACACAAGCCCTATGGGGATCAGCTGAGAGAGCTGGGGTTGTTTAGCCTGGAGAAAAGGAGGCTCAGGGGAGACCTCATCACTCTCTACAACTGCCTGAAAGGAGGTTGTAGTCAGGTGTGGGTCAGTCTCTTCTACCAGGTAACAACTGACAGAATGAAAGGACACAGTCTCAAGCTGCACCAGGGGAAGTTCAGGTTAGATGTCAGGAAGAAATTCTTTACTGAGAGAGTGAATGGGCACTGGAATCGTCTGCCCAGGGAGGTAGTGGAGTCACTGTCCCTTGATGCATTTAAAAAAAGATTAGACATGGATTAGACATGCCATGGTTTAGTTGATGAGGAGGTGTTAGGCTATAGGTTGGACTCGGTGATCTCTAAGGTCTCTTCCAACCTGGTTGATTCTGTGATTCTGTGATTCTGTGACTCTGTGACTCTGTGACTTTGTGATTCTGTGATTCTGTGATTTGTTTCTCTTCTAACATACAATAATGATTAAAGCTTGAACTGTGTAGAAACATGTTCACTCAACAGGTTAGGACAGAAAGAGCAAAACACAGTTTCTCTGCTGAGCCTGTTTGGTTTATGTCTTGGTGGAGAATATTGTATCTGACCAGAGGTTGTTATAGCACTTTTCTTTTAACCTGAATTCATCACTTATGCAAACACTTGATCAACCTGATTAATATTTATAGTAAGCACTTCAAAACTTGAAGTATGTCTTTTTAAATTGTTTTTATTTTTCTGTCAGATATGTATTAGTCAGAGTGACTAACTCCAAAGTGTTTACAGTGTAATAGACATGCTAGGACTTCTTTCCTTTATTGTAGGAACTCCAAAGCACAGCACAAATTTTTATGCTATCCATGCTTACGTGATTTCTGTTTTTAACTCCTATATTGTAGCACTGAAAAAAATTTCCTTTTGTTTTTCTTAATATAAACTGTTACTTCAAAATTGTAAGAATATTTTTATTTTCAGTGACTCTAGGAAATACGAAATACGTGGCAAAGCATCTTAAATAGTACATGGAGGGCACTCATTCTTCTTAAGTGATGTTCAGGCAAGTCGTTTTTTTAGATCAAACTTTACTTGTCCTTCCACAGCCAGTGTAACTTCTTTATTACACAAGGGGCTAGTTTGAGAAAATATGCTTGTGCTTAGGTCTGATCTTGTTTCTGGTGTTTTTCTGGGTTTTAGGTTTTTTGATAACCATGTACTAATGAACATAGAGCTATGACTTTCATTCTCTCTGTGTAAAATGGGATAATCCTACTTCTTTTGTCACTATTTATCCCTTTTATCTACTGAAATTGAGAGCTCTTTGGAGCAGTTATTTGTTTTATATTTGTATTTGAACTGTACCAAGCTCAAATATACTCCTGGTAGAAACCACCAGATATAGTGAAAATTATTTAAAAAACAAGCAGCAATATATAGTCCACATAGCAGTGGAAGAGATTTTTACTGCTTAACCTCATATGGTTTCCCTAAAAGATACTGAGTTACATCTGAACAGTGCTCCAGATTTCCATCACATGAAGAAGAGTTTTCTGCCTGAGCTGACACTTGTAATGTTTGGATATTTCTTAGAGAAAAAACATAACAGTCATAGAAAAAGCAAATTGTGCAGGTCAGGGACCAGGTTGCACTGATATCACTTTTTAAAAAATCTTTGCTTTTCAAGCTTTTGAAATTTGGATACTGTCTGGGTGGAATCAGTCAGATATGAAAGCTCTGCAAACAATTGCAGTGTTTTCTGCAGCAGGGTTAGCTAGCCAGGATCAGGAGTCCCACACCTGCAGAATTACAAGAACCCTGGTTATTCGGTGCCCTTTGAACTTTACCTTTTGTTTTTTCCTTTAACTGTTTTAGTTCAATTGAATGTACAGCCACAGTCTGTGAAAATGGACAGATGCTGCATGTATGACAATATGCTGCCAGAAACGGAAAAAAACAAGAAAAGGCAGCCTTCAATGTCGTATCCACCTGCCTGCTGTGTTTTTTTCAGCAAAGCACTAGAGGGATTAACAAAATGCACTGCCAGCTTTACATGATCTGAAACAGGCTTTAAAATAATTATTTTAGCATTCTTCTGTCTACTCTCCTTCCCCGTTTTTGGCATGCACTTCTATCAATGATGGTGAGATAACTTAGCTAACTTCAGGTTTGTTGTCACTGTCTTTCAGGTGAAACTAAAGTGAAAGAATCTCTGAAATGAAAAACATTGGTTTCATTTGACAATGCTTGTGTTCATGGACAGCTCTACAAAATGACTTGGCTAGCAGGAGTATTTATTCTAATAGTGAACATTAAGAGAATAAACTGGTAAAACCAGAGAGATCAAGTTGTTAAGTGCCACTATGGGTACAAGGGGAGGAATGCAGTACATATGTGATATACTTCCAAATTAGTTTCAATATTCTGTGTGCTAATGCAGGGGCTAGATAGGATCTGCGCCTAATTTCTCCTTCTTCTGGTTTCTAGAGTTGGGAAGGAATAAATGGATCTCACATTTCTGAGAACAAATTATTGTGAGTAGCATTTACACAGCTTTGTGGAAAGGGGAAGCCTTTTGCTCACCTTCTTGCCATTACCTAGTGACAGCTTAAAAATGTCTGTAAGATAGTGTCTCTGGATCATGAAGCCTGAAGAAATAAATGTCTTTTTATGTGTGAGGCAGTGAGAATTATGCCCTTCAAATCAGGGAACTGACATATCATGCAATATTTCTGTCGGTATAAAGTCACCAGCCCATCTCAAACACCAGTATTAGATTTGCTGTTTGTCCTTCAAGATGATTCTATAATTCCTGAACTGCTTACAGAAAGTATTCAGTACAAAACTGAACACTAAGTAACCTGTCTCAAGTTACAAGACACTGAACATTAAAGCAGTCTATTCTCAATTTTTTTGTGTTAATGCTCTGCGTACAGTAAGGGTCACTAGTGAACTGAAGAAGACTTTTTTTTTTTTTTTTTTTAGATAGAAAGCCCTAAATATTTCTGAACATTTATAATTATTAAGGAGTTTGTTATGCTTTACACAAAAATACATGGTGATAGATTCTAGCTTTTCTTTGCCACTCTAATTAGGCATTTCTAGGAGATGGGCTTTCCAGTAGAAAGGCCAGTGAAGTGCACAATATTCCCTTTTGTCTGCCTTTAGACTTTGACAGGGATTATATTATTTTTTCACTTGTACCTAGACAACTATAATGATATTTAAGGTATGATATGGAGATTGGAGAATTGCAGAAATATATCTGCTGCAAGTTGTATTATAAGGCTCAGCTGCACATCTTCAGTTTCTGATACTCATGATGTAAAAAGGTGTAGTTACACAATTGTGCAAGTTAATTTCCTCTTTGCATATCTTTTCTTACCACCTGTTAGTGAATGAAGAAACTATGTTCTCTTCCTGTTCTCTTTAGATTATGTAGTGGGAACATATGAATTGCTATTTGAACTTTCACAAGTTCTCTGTGGACATCCAAACATCTCATGTTATAGAAAGTCAGTAAGATATGAAATTTTGTAGCTAAACGAGTTCTGTAACAGGTTTTTCAGGAAAATACTCAAAAACAATTTCACTTTTGATATTGAATTACAATCCTGGATGTTTTACTGTTCCATCTCTCTTTTATAAGGGTATTAAAATTAATTCAAATCCCATATCTGTTCATTTTTGGCTTTGGAAAGTACCCAAGAAAAGAAAGTTATCAATACTAAATTCTCCTTTACAAAATATTTAGTAGACTATTAAGTTGTTTTTATATAGGAATTTGGAATCAAAAATTCTTTGTCTCCTCTTGTTCTATCTTTTGCAAGTCTCTAGGCCCTTAGTCTACTCAGCCTCCTAAAAATTTGAGAAAAAGTGTTCCTTATTTTAAGGTGAAATCACAGAGGAAGTGCATTCCAGATCCACAGTGTTGTCTGGGCACATGATTGGCTTTGAAGAAAATGTAAACTGTTTTCCCAGATAGTTAGTAAGTTTGGGTGGAAGTGCTCTGGACCTGTCCAGCGCAGCCAGTGACAGATCACAGCCATACATTCACATCTTTCAGCTTCCAGGCTTCAACCAGTCTACTCTTTATGCCACATACCATCTTCTAGCTGCTAGAACTTTGTGTCCTTTTGCCTGAACTTCCTGCAGCATTGTCGTGCAGTGACCCCTGAGATTTGGTTGGGGAGTAAGGCTGTTATCACTTAGGCCAAGTGCTGAATTCACCACAGCAATCCAAAGGAAAGACAAGCAATAGAGTATTATTATGACTCTTAACTGAATGTTATAAGACAAAAACAAGTGGAAATAAATCATTGAAGAATGACAATTTTAATAGAAATACATTACATAAAATGCCAAAAATATTATGCTTTTAGCAAAAAAGTTGCTATACTCTTATGATCTGCTGCATCTATGAGTTAGTTTTCAAGCTCTAAAACCATTTATTTAGGCATTGAATTGTCAGTATTGCTTTTTTACATACCATTATCTAGAAGGAATTTTCTTGCTGGCTTCATGAGATTTTTGAAGCGTGATACCTGTTAAAAGATGTTATTTTAATGTGTATGAAGCACTGGTTTTCACGGGACAGTAACATGTAAGAATAGGGAATGAATGTGCCCAAGGATGCCAAGTAAAAATGCTCTTATATGAACTGTTAGTATACTGCTATGTGTTACTTAGCATTTTGGAAAACAATTCCAGATATTTTTATTGGAATGGAAACATAAAACAAAGGTCTTTATTGCTCAGTGTTAGTTCCAGTTCCAATAATTCTAATCTGACTGTTCCTTATCCTGCAGAATATGAAAAGTCCATAATTTTCCTAAACTTTCACAACATTTGCATATCCCAATATGGTAGTTTTTACAGAATTCAAAGAAACTGATTTAACATTTGGTTTTTCTTTTGGTTTTTTTTTGGTTTGTTTGTTTCCTCTGAGGCTATAATTCAGTTGTACTAATTCTGTAAAGAAGTACTGAATAAAAGCTTATATTTTCTGTACCATAGGTACAGGAGGTGCCTCACTAACTTTGTGGTTTTACAAAAAAAACCATTTATATGCAGCCATGGAAGATGGAACTTTTTATTATGTTTGGCTTTACCACAAATGTAAAACATCCTTCTATATGTAATTGTTAGCTGTTAAATTCTGGTGAGGTTTATGTTGTGCTGACTGCCTTTCCAAACTGAAAAACATGGCATAGTTTCTGTGTTGATATATTTACATAGCTTAAAAATTATTTGTGTTTACACAGTCAGTGCCCATGTAGTCTGTGTTAGCTTCCTGCCATATGACAGAGGAAACAAACCATTTAAAAATAATCTTATTTTGGCACCTGAAAGAAACAGAACAAACAAAACCTTTTTCTTTCAGCTTGAAATAGTTATCTGTGTTGGTAAACTTTGATTGTCTTGAATCGTTAGGAGGACCAATTCTCCATGCTGAATGCTTCACCTGTAGATGTTATTTGGTTCTTGTTTCCAGGATATTATATGGATATTGGTACAACATTTGATAATTCTAAAAAATAAAAAAACTGGTAGTAACTGGAAAAGATAAAGAAATTAGTCACTTTCTTATGATTTGCACTTTTTTCTTAAAATTCCTGTAATGCTTTCAGGAAACACCTCTTTCAGGTTTCAATAAAATTCTGAAAGGATCAGAAAATAGGTCATACATACCTATTTTTATGTGAGACAGATTTATTTGTTAACTACAGGGATATTTAGTGCTTTTTATTCAGTCTTTTTTCCTTTCCATCTTCCATTTCTCATATCATTTTCCAAATCTAGGCTTGCCTTTTTGAGTAGCAATAACCCAACCAAGTATTAATCTACACTGCTGCTGTCTTGCAATCAGAAATAGCTAAACTAGCTTAGATATAAGGAAAAAGAGCAGCATGTCTTTAATAACATGATAACCAGCATAGCCAATTTCTATATTAGACAATGTCAGCACATTTTTAAGGCCATTAAAGTTTATGGGAATCTTTCACCTGCTTTCAGTAGTTTTCAATCAGATCATATTCTCTGTTTACCCGAATCCTAACCTTTCCCAAAAGATGTTTCTTGAGTAATCTTCAGACTGTTTCAGAAGCAGAACAACACAACAACTGAAACAAAATTTTGAGGAATGGCTAGCTAAATCATGGTGCTGGAAGCAGTAGATTATTATCTCCCTGCAATACTGATGATAACCAATCCATTTGATAGTACTCAAAAACAAGGAGCACTTTTGTGGCTAAGCAAAGCAATAAGCTATGCTGAACTGCAGAGATGAACGAAAACATTTCATATGGTCTCTGTCTTCTGTGTTCTGTGTAAACTGTAGTACATTTTGAAAGAGAATAGAAATGGTAACATTGCAACAATTTTGGACTATGTGTGGTTTCCATCTGTTCGGTGAACTTCCACCATTGCTGAGGGGAGATCTGTATTGAGTTCAAGAAAATTACAGTATCTAGTTCTGGATGACCAAAGTTGCAATTAGCAGATTTTTCATGTGCATCTTATTGTGTATTTGTTTCATAGTAGACTGGACACATATTTAGGTTTTAAGATCTGTTTGCTTTAAGATAAACAGTTCATGACTGGAGGCTCTTGTTTGTAGTTCTGTCCAGTAAGAAAGTAATTACCCCTTCAGTCTGAAAAGGAGGGGGTCAGTGCTGAATTCTAGAGAGCACTGTGCAGAGTGGCATCAGAATTTTCATTCTTTAGGTTCCCAAGGTAGAGGTGTGTTTGTTCAGATCCTGTTTTCCATTTCAAAAGATTGGGTTTGACTGACATTTCAACTCTTTCACAAGTAAGTTCTAGGCTTTTGCAGAGGCTTTTGATGCACCATTCCAAGAAAGAAAACCTCAGAAACTTAAGGTCATATAGATCTTCCTTATTAATAATAGCCAGAGTATGCCTTGGAGGTATGCATGGAACATGGCCAGAGCTGTGTTGATATTTATTAATTTCTCAAACTTTTCCACTCTGAAGAGCAGCAATCCTCACTGACATGAGAGCTCTGAGATTCCTCTTAGTTACCCTTAGACCCCAAATCACTTCCAGCCATTGGTAACACAGAGAAATGCAAAGTCACTTGTATTGCCTTCCCTCCTTGGTGATTGTGTTTGCGGCATTTTAATTCTGCATATCTGTGATTTGTGCCTGGTTTGCTTTATGAGGTGCTATGAGATGCCATTTTGAGGTTTTCAGGTATGAAATACCCATGTTCTATAGCTAAGTATTTTCCTTAGATGTGCTTTCCACTGTTTTTATCTAATGTGTTTTTAAACTTGAGCTCTAGATACTTAGGCCTTCTTCCAACGTCATATGAAAATGTTTGCCTAAATGCAGGTGTAGAAGTACTTGCACTTAAGTTTTAGCAAGTACCAATTGTTGTCATGTAGCATTAGAAGTACAATGTGGAGACCTTGCAGTGTCTCCCAGCACAGGCTATTTGGGCGACATATACACAAAACCTGTTCAGGTCTGATGGTTAATGCAAAATGATGACTTATGAGGTGTAGCATAGCACTGAACTCGCTGGGTTTGGGCCAATTCTTGAAAAAAAGTCCCAAGGGCAGCTCTGTAACACATTTACCTTCAATACAGCAAGTAGTCTTATTAGGATGTACATATCAGGTCTGTAATAGTCATATCTGGACTCTGCATTCAGTCTAACGTGAAATGCAGGGCAAGAGGAAATGAGTCCAGGGCAGGTCAGTGTGCAGAAGAGCTAGATCTCATAGGCTGAGATAAACCTGTCCTGATGCAGTGTAGAAGCACAGGGGAGTAGTTGTAGTTAATTTCCTTGTGCTCTGGTTCAGGGGAAAAACTGCAGAAACATTTGGATTATGTATGCATGGAGGCAGATTGGGGTTCACAGGTTATTAGTTTTGAGCTGAAACACAAATGATTGAACTCCTTCAGGAGCCAACTTTGGATGAAGTTAAGTAAGATTTGTCTGGAGCTCCATACCTAACAGACTGTTTCAGATTCTAGGTTTCTTGCATCCAGGCTAGGGTAAAATACCCATCTTAATGTGAAAGGTGAGCAACCACAAATGTTGGTAGAACATGTGCATTCCTAAGCAATAGCATTCCTTAAATGCATGGATTAATCAACATATATAATTTTTTTCTTCATAATGCTATCTCCACTCATTTGCTACTGCTATAATAATGGAACTTAACAACATACTACTGATTTATATGAATTTTAGGATTTCTTTCCTAGCACCTTCCTTCATTTCACATATGTTATGAGGTCACAGAAACAAAACTGAGTTGAAATGAATATACATGATCGGATAGAGTTAAGGTTGCTGTGGGAATGTCAAGTATGAATTTCCTGCTTTTGTTGTGATCAAACTATGGAGTTAAATCTTTCATTAATGTTATGTTTTAAACATTCTTTAACATAATTAAAAATAATTTGTTAAGGTTAACCCTCTAGACACAGGTGCCCCTGTAATAGTCAACTTTTACATGTGCACCATAGTATAAAAGGTTTTCTTCCTAACTCTATTCATATTAACATCATACTGGTCTCTTATCAAACCTAGACTCAAGAAATAAATTGTTACTTTTGCTGGAGAAAAGAAATGGTCAGCCGTAGCAGAATTCCTGAATGCTTATAGAATAGAAATATTTACAATTTAAAACTACAGAATAAAAACGTTATGAATTATTATGGGAAACTGTTAAAGGTTCTTTGTTTGGTTTTTTTTTCATGTTTTTTTTTTGGTATGGTAGTGGTATAGATTTTCTTGCCTGAAATAAAAAAGTGTGAAAATTGTCCAGCAAGTGCCATATAAATTTCTTTGGATGTTGTAATTTTTCTGGTTATATGGTGCCTAGCTGTACAGCAGGGTTCTGATGCAACTGATAAAATAGGTAATATGGGTGACACATAAACATTCCTCTTTAGTATGACATAATTTCTATTAAATTTTGTGGATCTTTCTTAACCCTAATGAAATATCTATATTGATGGAGTTTAGGACAAGAGGTCTGCATGACATTCCATCAGAATGTAGAGGGAGCAAGAGTTTTCCTGTAATAAATAGGTCTCACTGGAAACAAAGAGTTAAAAAAGACAAAGCCAAAACCACCTCAAAGCAAAGCAAAAGGTAGTATGTCTATTTAATGCAGACTGCATTATTTGTCTGGTGTTCTGTTTGGGCTTATGTTTCCAGGTATTCAGTGTAGATTTTGGGCAATTTGACCTTTTCCAAATACCAAGGATGACATCTGGCCTCAGGAAAGTAGTCAATAGTGACTGACTTTGGTAGGACGAAGGGTTTCACCCAAAACTATTTTGAAATTCAGGTTGTGTGATTTGTATAACAGTTGATATTATAGGTGAGTATGCAGGTTCTGGCCCACAATAAATGAAATAAGAATAGGTACCAGTGGGTATTTTTTCAAGTTTCTCAGTTGCTTTTGGACTTTCCCATATAGATTGAACCTGACTTGAAGAAGCAATGTTAACTTCTCTGTCATACCCCTTTTTTTGAAAAAGGGTAGTCAGTCTTTATGATTTGAAGATAAACTTGTGGTTCAAATCAGTTTTGCAGTAGGTCTTCTGGAGAGCAATTGGTCTGCTCTTATTGGATTGTACTTATGGATGAAAGGGAGACAAGTCCCAGCATAGAGGGAGGATCTGTCAGAGTGTGCAGTTACTGAAACTGTCCTTGAAGCTGCCTCTACACTCATGTACAAAAGGCATGGAGAGTTACTTGAGTTCACATAATGGCTGAATTTTAAACTTTCTGACCAACAAGGGAATACATTTGAGTTTTTCTCAGGGCAGTTAGCAACATTCATTTTTGTCTTTAAATTTGAGAGATGGTGCATTCTTCTTACCTTGAGATAAGAGCTGAGCTGTTCTTGTTTAGATGTACATTGGAAAGAATTTCTGGTTTTAATTAATGAACAAATGCTAGCTCTGGCTTTGTAAACAGCTATTGAAATCATTGAGTGTTTCACACTTTGGCTTTTATTTATGTATATATGTGTGTATTTATTATTCATTTCCATCTCAAACTCTTGTGTGTGTGCAGGTATGTGCCTTCTAGATACTTCCCTTTTCAGGAGATGCTACATAGTGAATTGCTAAAGGACAAATGTCTTTTTCTCTGAATTTCATGCTACTTGCATTTTGTGTCACATGGAGTCATGTTGTCAGCTGGCAAAATTGTGTATGCTCAGAAACATGTTTTCAAAGATAATCTGCTTTCTTTGCTCAGTGGAAATGGGATAAAAATGTTCTGCATTGCACTATCTGTGCTCAGGACCTCTGCCTGTAGAGGAGGTGAGAAGCAGAGTCCCAGGTTAAGCAGCATCTGTTGTTTTGGCTCATCTCCAAACAGCAAGACAAAATTTCAGGGGAAAGAGGTGTTTTTTTTATCCAGATGTCTCTTTATCTCTAGTGCAACATTTCTGGAAGTATTTGCAGTTTGGTTACTCAAGGTGAATGGACCATGTTATGTACAAAACACTTAACCAATGGTTAAAACAGCCTGAGATAAGGCAGAACCTGCACCAGCCGAAGAGGATCACAGCAGAGTAGTAGGAAAAATTTTTTTCACTCTTGCAGTGAGAAGAGAGTCCTACTTCTTCCCACTTCTCCATATTTAAACTCTGGTTGTGCTCTGTCATGGTCACCTCATCCATGTAAGATCAGTTAAGAGCAGTTTGGTAGTTCATAAGTGTGCATGGACTTTTAAGTATAAGAGACTGAATATCTTGTAGGTGAGCTTCCCCTAAAGGAACATAACCTTTATAGTAACAGCCTGGGTGTAACTAACAAGCAAAGGTGTGCTAATGAAGTTGCATACCAAATAATAAAAAGAACATCTTTTTCATACCCAAAAACTTTCAACTGTGGAAGCCAGCAGAGACAGGGGGTTGGATGAATTGTTTGTGCATATTATGAGGAAGATTTTTCCTTCTTTACTGAGTTTTTTTTTTTTTAATGAATTATTCAATCAATTGCCTTCTATTTGGAAAGGCAACTAATACATGCCTATTTGTGTGACAGTTTGCTATGATACAAATTTCTAGCAGTCTGGACTGCTTCCAAGAGCATTTTGGGAGCTGGAAACTACTTTCATGGCTTGAGTAAGACATCCTTCACTAGCCTCGTCTTGTGCATATAGGGCATTATATCATGATCCATTGGTCTGTCCATCTGTCTGTCTGTCTGCCTGTCTAAATCACGTCTGTAAACGTACATGTAGACCTAGCTAGCAAAATATGTTGTTTTCTGGGATAAAACCTTCAGGTTTTGATTGGCTGCTCTATCAGTAGACTGGAATACTTACAGCTGTCCTCGGAGGCCTTCTATAAAACTGCAGGTGTTCAGCTTTAGCAAATAGTTCTTATATGGATAGACTTTTGGCAGCTATTAATGACGTTTCCTGAAATTGAAAAATTATTTTCTACCTTACACTCTGGTTTTACATTACTGGAATGTTGGAGGGGGAAACAAATACCTCTCGTCAAGTAATACTGAGACTGTTTTTGTTAGTTGTATGTATTTTCTGTTTTGTATATTTTTTATACTGGAGTGCATGTTTTTTCCCTGACTGTTGTGGTCAGGTTTGACATCTCATCCAGCAAAAGTAAAATTTTGAGGAATTAAGGAAGTGTCTGCCAGCAGAAGGTTTATCCTCCTTTATACAGGACTAGAAACTGCTTGCAATCAGTGTACCACCGAACCCGGAGGTGAAGGGGTGTTGTAAAGCATTTAAAAATATTGAACATTATAACAGCATACTTCTAGAATCTTTCTTTTATTGTTTTTGTATTTTTTTTAATAAGGCACATACAAAGATTTTATGGCTGTGTGTTTAACCCATTCTGTACCACCGTTATATAAAGCTAAAAGAAAAAGGTGGATCATTTTGTTACAATCACTCTTTTGGACAATGACATTGATGGCATGCAATATATCACTTTTGAGGAACTGTAGTTTAGTTGCAGGGAATTAAACAATTTATTAGAATTGTATTAGTATTGATGCTTGACTGGATAACTTGGTGCTCACATTTTCTTCAATAAGCCCACTTGACCTTTACAGTGCTGAATCAGTACCTGAAGCCTGGCAACTCAAGATTCTCTTCTCCTAATTTTTATTTACTTCCAAAATAATACCTTGTTGACGTAGATTTATTTGAGTGTTTTGAGTGTACTATAACATATGACAAAATTGAGTCTCTGCTAGACACTGTAGGCATGACTCAAGTCTATCAAATCAGAATGCTTCCTCAGGGAAAGCATTGATCCCTTAAAGAGCAGTGCTGGGAAGTTGTCAGAATCTTCTCCAGGGCTTAGAGGACCCTAACTAGCACTGTCAGTTTTGTATGGGTATCTTGGTTGGTTATGTGGATTATTATAATATGGTTCTGAAACTACAGAATAGTTGCCCAGAAGTTCCTACTTTTTTGGTGGTAGAACAAAATTACAGAATATAAAGTAAATGGGAATTTCTGACATCAATAAATAGGGGCTGTGCAAGCCAACTCAGTATGCCCAGGAGACAATCCAAGTTCTGGAAGGGAATACAAGGACTGAAGGTGCTTTTAATTATTATTTTTTTTTATTTTTATTGATTTGCTCACTCTTTGAATACATAGTTATTTTGTTTGTCAGATGTCCAGGATAAAACCACTATGCTCTGCCTGCTATATGTTTGAAACCTTTACAGAAAGAAGAAGACACCAAATGCAGCTATTAAGTGTAAACCTCAAACTCTAATTCTGATGCTAATCTAGACTGCTACAGACATGAGTTATTGATGATGGTGACCATATTTGTCATAAAAGTTCCTCTTTGTCTCCCTACCTCTATTCCCTCTCACATCTCTCACACCCATTTACTCAGTTCTCCAGTTTTTTACATCATATGAAAGTATCATTTTCAAAGGCTTTTGCTTCTTGCATCCAATGTCAGTATTGCAGATTAGAATGTGACAGGGAATACCTGGTTGCATACTTCCTTTAAACCTGAGCCACCAGCACGGCAAAATGTTAGGGAGAGCACTCTTTCATCTCACACTATCCACCTCTTTAAAGTGAAAGGTTTGTTGATGTAATCCTATTTTGAATCTGTAAAGGTCACCTACAATGCACTGCTCTGAGGATAAATGTCTATTACTGTTTGATGTTAGAGGGTTTTTTTAAAGGCATGTTTAATGATATTTTGTTTTGCCAGGATACTGTGTTGAAAATTTTGAAGACTTCAGCTGGTTTAAAACTGTTGTTAAACTTTCATTCAATTGTTAACAATCCTTTCCAAACCAATATTTTCATTATTTCAATATGCTTCAATTTTTTTTTCTTTGCAAGAACTGATAACTTTGAGGTAATCTATGATGTAAGATCTACTTCTAGGTGAAAGTACACTAAACCAAGTATATATTTCTTTGCCAATCAATGACAAAGATAGTAATGATTTCACTGGGAGAAGGATTGCATCCTGCCAGTACATCACAGAGGAATTAAATGGAAACTTTAGTTCATAATGTTGTACTTAGAGCAGTTGTGAAACTCACTTTCAAGATCTTTTTTTAATCTCTTTATGTACACTATTGGCATGTATAGGTCATACGATTTTTCCCCCCAAAAAAGGGTAGAATTTTATTTCATAGACTAGCTCCACCTAGTTTTTCTAGGAAGGGTAAATCAGTTAAAGATGGGCTTTTTTTCTTTATGATTCTGACTGATATTCAGTAGATGCAGGTTGGCAAAGACTTGCTGTAGCCCAGATGGGCTTTTGGGTATACCTGAGGATTTGGCACATTATTAGACAAATTTCTTATCTATAACCCTGTTTTGATAGAATAAACTACTCCACCTGTAAATTGTTCAGCAGACAACTTTCACAGTGCTAGAGCTGCACATGAATATTAAACACTTGGGTGCACTTTTCAAAACTGGGCTGTCTGCTTACCTAGTGTACAGCAGTTGTTCTTTTCTTGTAATTGCTCTGTTTCCTGACTGAAGTAGTCATGTGGGGAGTTCAAGTTAGGTTAACAAGAGCAGGCTGACATAGAAAAGCCTTAATTTCACTAGATTCTACACTGAGTCCTGTCCTTTTATTGTTTATGTCCTTTTGTTAATTTTTATTTCTTTGTTTAATCTGCCAGAGAGTTCAGCTGGCAGCAGGGAAAGTTTCCTGAGCTGACTTAGCCTGGTAAATGGTTTTTAAAGGCTGTTACTGCTTCAGGATGAATCCGCTTTCCAGGGCTCTGTCACTTTCCTTCTTTTGATTTTTGTATTCAGTCCCTTCCTTACCATTCCCCACATATGGCATGCACAGTCGCAATGACTTGCATCTGTCCAGAAGTGTGACTTTCTTAGAGCTGAATCTCCTGTTCCTTTGTGCATGAGCCAAAAAAGGACTGTGTTTTACACAAGGCTGCCAGCATCTTTCTCCCAAGAGAACATGTGTGGTCCCTCACATTCATCTGAATTCCCACTAACCCCAAAGATCAAGAATGTTTAGACTTCTTCCTGTCTCTGGTGGCCACAATTATCAAAATGACTTTGTCTGCTCAGAAAGTTAAAACTAGCTGCTGTTACACTTCCAGTTCTATCAATGATAAACTATGGAAAACACCAATGTCATATATTGTATTTAACATAAGGAGCTGTTTGACACAGTGTATCCTTGAAATGTTTATAGTGAGTAAGCAAAACTTTGAATTCATTTAATAAAACCTCCCTTTAACCTCAGAAATGGAGCTTGCACAATGAAGTTTTATCTCTCTCAATGATGTTCAGTCTTCTCATTTGAAGGGCCAAACATTACATAATAAATGTAGGCAGGGAAACTCTCCATTTTATTATTCCTTTCATTAAATTTCCATAACATAGAGGTCAGTTGGCATTCTTGCCCTCTATGTTTCACTCCCAATGGCTGCTGTCTCTAAGGAGAGTACCAGTGACAGGAGGAAGAAAGTATAATGTGTTGCAAACGGCTTTTCCTTAGAAGGTTGTGGTTTATTACCTGCTTCATCTCCCTTGTTGTCTATTCAAACTCTCTCTTTGAGAAAGAACTTTTATTTGATAGATCTTGACAATTCTCTGTGAGCATCTGGAAGCTTGCTTAAGACACAAAGCAGTATAGGAGACAATGTGATATCTTTGTGACTTGGTGAGAAGGAGAGCTGGTCTGCAGCTCTAGGGGAAACTGCGAATTTGTTATGAGGGGAGCCAAAGTAATTTTAAGAGAATGTGGGAAAGCAAAATTTTCTTAGTCTTAATTTTACCTTACTGATATATGTCATTATACCTCTCTGAGCTTTTGCTAGAAGGGTAGATGGGCCACTGGATGGCCAGAATTTCTATGACAAACATCCTTAGATGCAGCTGAACTGATATTGATGGTAGTTGCCTCAGTTCTCCTTTCAGCCTGCACTCCAACCACAGGAACAACAGCTTTAAATTAAGTGCCACTCAGGCACTCATAATTTTGATGTTTAGCAGTTCTCTATAATAATAGCTAAAGATTAACAAAGCATGCCAAAGAACATTATAAGACCTTAAAAGAGGTCCCTAATGTTCTCTAATAGGGAACATTCATGAACCTCTTCCTCTCACTTCATCCCAAGCTACCAGGAGAGGCAGCAAAGGAATACTCTAGCATGCTGTATTGGTTCTAATGAAGGTAGAGTTCAGCAGCCCTGCCAGTGCTGTGCTTCAGTTGATAACACAGCGGTGTTTTGGCTACTGCTGAGCAGCACTGTCCCTCTAACATTCTCCCCCATCAAGGGGCAGGGAGTGGGCAAGACCTCGGGAGGGAAAACAAGCAGGCCAGCTGACCCAAAGGAACCAAAGGGATATTCCATCCCATATGACGTCAGCTCAGATATAAAAGCCGAGAGAGAGAGGAGGAGGGGGGGGCGTTCTGTAATGTCTGCCTTCCCACGGAACCACTACGCGTGCTGAGGCCCTGCTTCCCGGGACGTGCCTGAACAGCGCTTGCTGATGGGAAGTAGAGATTGACTTCTTCTCTTTTTGCTTATGCGCGCGCAGACCCTGCTTTTGCTTTACTTTTCTGTCGTTTCAATAAAAACTGCCTTATCTTGACCCACTGATTCATCTTGTCCTCTCCCCTGTCCCTCTGGGGGAGGGAGCTATAGGGCAACTCGGTGGGCACCTGGCACCCGGCCAGAGTCAAACCATCACACATGCTTTTGTATGGGGTTGTTATATGAAGTAGGATTGACTCTCTTGCATTGAAGAAGTTCCAGATGGAAGGTGCAGGCTGTAAATTGCTGTGAGAATATGCTGGAAAAGTGTCTCCATGTATTTGTCCTCCGTACAACCAGGAATTCTTCCATTGGCCACTGAACTGCATGGACTTTTGATTTGACTTGGTCCAGCTATTTGTATTTCTTAAACATGCACTACATGTGAAAAAAGAAAATGGGTCATTGAATAAAACATACAGCCTTGTCTTAGGTGAGAATTTGCTCCTCATTTGAAACAAATTAGCTTGTATAGTACATTGTGCCTTCCCCAATTCACTTTTATAGCCTGATAGGAGATTTTTTTTTAGTGGAATCTTCTATGGAACACATGTATGATTTCATTTGCTACTTACAGGCCTCCTCTCAGGCCATAATTCTTGATTTCTCCTAATTAGTTGCTGTGGAAATGATTATGTCATAAACACAAACAATGGGAATATAAGGAGCAGATGAATTCTTAAGAAGCAAAGATTTGTTTTCCTGTAAATGACAAAAAAAACCCCAATCCAACAACCCAAAGGAGAGGAATTATAATATTTTTTTGCATTGTCTTTCATCTCAGGATTTTACAGTACTTCTCAAGTATTAATACATTGAAGATTTTTGAAAAGCTGCTGCAGAAATGGTGTTGAAACCTTCCATGTTTGTTGTCCTTGGTAACTCATGATCAAATCTTTTTGCTTGCCACTGAAATTAAGCTTTACTTGCAAACTGAGCCTTTGCTCCAAGCTGACTGAGTTCTTCCCAATGTACACATCATCACTAGTTATAGAGGCTCTGTTGACCAAGTAATTTATGCCTGTGCAGTCCAACGTGCTTCAAGGCTCATTTTATCCCTCTGCCTTCAGATTCTTTGCCTCTAAGATTTGTAGGCACTTCCAACACTTTCAGTAGCGTTACCTCACTGTTGCTGCACTATGTGAAAGAACAGTAAATAATTTTATCAAAGGAGTACAGGGTGGAATGGAATCTGCAGCTGTACCAATCTCAGCTAGGTTCTTCATGAGTATTGAGAGAAAAATCAATAAAAATATATTTTTTTGCCACTGAAGTCAGCACATGTGGCTAAGTATCCTCTGGGGAATTAAATCCATCACTGTACACAAGTCCACTTTATAGCTATGTTCTCATTAAGTGCTCAGAATGGGGCTTATGTAGCGTGTCAGCCATGTGAATTCACATGTGGATTTCACCAAGGGAGAAGCTCATTGAGTCAGAAGATACCTTTTTGCATAGTCACTTTTCAGAGTTGTGCTATATTTTTGGCATGCACAACACCTCTGTCATGTATTTATGACTGGTTCCTGTTACAGATGGGAAATCCAAGGCACAGAGAGATTATATGACTCGTCTAAAGGAGCACAGTTGGCTAATGGCATAGTGAACACACAGCGCAGGATTTCCAGCTCTGTCTCCTGGACTCCACAGAACATTTCTAGAGCAATATTGAAGTGATATAATGTGTAAACAGAATTGTTTCCAAACAAAAGTGTCTGTCAGGTTACATAAAATATCTGCAACAGCTCTTTAAACATGATATAACAGATTGATTTTAAATGTATGTAGTCTTTTCTTTAGTCATGAGAAGGAAGACATACTTGAGTGTTAAAATATTTACATCTCCCATTGACAAAAAAATTTTAGAAATTATCCTGCACTCAGCTGTGGAATAGGCAATCTACATGGTTTCCTAGGCTTTCAGCTACAAAATGTTTTTTTAAACTGAAGCTGTAAGTGCAAGTTAATCAGTTGGTCATGTTTGTCAGCTGCCTGCATCTGTTATTGGAACTATACGCTAGTACATTTCCAGCATTGCCTTACAATATGCCAATGGCAACTTTATAGAACTCAAACATTCACAATGAAGATATGTGAAGAAGTGCAAAATGCTTTTGCATAGTTTTTATATTATTCACGCAACTGGAATGTGTACAGCATAGTGCAGAGTGTAACAAGAGCGAATGCTGAACCACATCAAGCTGTTCCCTTGTCGTGCATGTCATTTAAATATCAAATCTATAAGGGCGTTTGCTGTGTTCTTCACACACAGAAAGACCACAACTAAGTGACTTAAAAGTATCCCATGAGTTTTTAAAAATGTGGACAACCAAGTGCCTTCTTTTTGATAATTGCAAATACATTGTTCCACTCTGTTGGTTCTGCAACATTTGGTGTTTTACAAAGCATTTTTAAATGTCATCTCCCTTCCTCGTTTGCCCACACCCTTCCCACTGCACCTTAAGTCCAGCATACCAAGAAACTTTAATTTGTAAGGAAATCTGTGGAAAGTCTGTTGAAATCTGTGGAAAAACACAGTTAAGGAATTATAGATTAAAGAATAGAATCTTTATAGATTTGAGCTATTCCTTAAATTAATGAAGAAGTTGAGTCAGCAATATTAGTGCATAGACTGATTTCCATGAGGAAGAGGAACAAGATTCTGGGCTGATTCAGTGGAAAGGTGTTCTTAAATGACTGTTGCAGAGGAGATTGCTTAGAACATTTTGCTTTGTAGTGTTAACTTGATAGTCTTGGCATTAAGTCTAAAAAAAATCACAAGTCAGTTTCTCAAGAATAAAAAACTTTAATTCCCCTCATTAGTCCTGATATGTGTCCAATGTTTGACTTTTTAGTTGTGTGTAGTTGCTTCACAGTTAGCAAGTTAGTGGACTTTGTGCTTCAGGATGAGTTTACAGGTTAAGGAATCAAAGTGATGAATGATAAGGTCATTACTGCGTAACATTTGTCCATAATCTGGGTATTTTAACATTTTTTGTAGACATTCTTGTCAGTCCATTGCAGCATACGATACATAGGATACTTTGAAAAGTTGGATGTGAATAAAGGTACAAAGCTAATAATATAGAAATGAGTAGAGAACCAAAACTAATAATATAGAAATAACTGCAGAAAAATCCCTAAGTAAGGCATCTCCATAAATATGATGAGTTGCGGGAGGTCATCTTGCCTAATTTTAGCAATCAGTTAGGCGTATGGTCTCAGGAGGTTGTATAGCCCCCATTTTCAGTAAAGAGAAAGGGCATGGGGACACCTCTAGATGGCAGTTCATCCCACCTGTCTAGATGAGATTAGGTGCTTATTTTCCATCTGACTAACTTTAGATGGGTTGGATCTCACCTTTATTGCTCAGCACAGAGGAAGATGCTTCACAATCTCATGCATCTAAAGTAAGACGTATGTCCTTAGCTCTTGAAGGAGGAGGATATTTCTTCGGTATATAAATCATGAGGGTCGAAGAAGAGTACAGCAAATTTACTAAGTGAAGTTGCCTTTTTCATAAAAGCACTATAAATGTGTGTCAAATCCTAAAATAAAACACATCTAGCTACAGTCAGAAGGTTATGTTAAATGGTTTACATTAGTTTATTTTTACATAGATGGTGAAAATTGGCAAAATTTTATTCATAGTGACAAAGTGTTATATTAAAGTATGTTTTTAAAAGGAGACTGACACACATTTTACAGGTGATTTCTTATCATGGGCTTGGTGATTAGGATATTCAGTGTTGTTGTCCTCATGGTCACACTGGCACAGCACCTCCCCCTTGGCCACTGTAAACTAAAATTACTAAGTACTACGAGTGCCCTAGACAAAAATTTCGTAAGAGACTGAACAAAAGTTTGAGAAATCTTATTCCAGGTTCTGTGTTGCCTTAACTAGAATGCTATTTGTATCCAAGGAGATGCACTGGGACCTTATATCATTAAACTTTTTCATGTCTGTTTTGCCAGAACTTGTGACTGTCAGATAAGTAGGGATACCTCTACCTGCTCTACTCTCACTAAAGCAAGTAACAAGCAATGAAAGCACAGTAGCATTGTTTTCAGCATGGATTAGAAACCAGAGCATCTGTTTTAAGCTCACAAATAAGCTTGTACCTGTGTGCTGTCATCTGTTTTCCTTTCTCTTACAGATAGTTCCTTATGATTTTCCAGTTTATGCTATATTCAGACTTTCATTTTCCTAGCAATATATGCTCTTTATAAAGAGCATGTCTCATTTAAATTAACAAAAAAGAAATTATAGGGATTACTTATGATCCCTGTAAATAAATTGAAAGGCAAGTTTTGGAGTGAAAGATGCATTTTTGCAAGTAAATGCATAGTAAAACTGTGCATTAATATATTAAGGCTGAAAGTTAAAGTGATGCAGAATATTTCCATAGGAGTGGTGGACACAAGCATTCAATCTATGACTGAGCTTGATAGCTGTAAGAATGGGTTTATGGGGAAGGTTATGGTTTGAAATACAAAGGCCTGGATGTAGATACTAAAGTAGAAAAGAACATAGTGAGTATTTCTTCTGAGAAATCTTGGTCTTCTAAATGCTTGGGTCAAATAATACTTTTTTTTTATAATCTGTGGATATAAACTTTCCTAGCTGCAGTCTTTAAGAGTCTGACAGTTTCTACTTTTTAACCTTTATCCCTGTCTTTTTTGTTCCTTTCTTCACTGTGATGTGTCACTTGGATGATTGTGATACCAGCAGTGTACCATCAGTACTGTGAATTCAAATCCTGTTACTATGCAAACACTGTTGCTGGAGCCCTAGAAGTTTAAGAAATAAAGGGAAATGGTGTTTCCCTTTGGACTATTAGCCACATGACCTTTTGTTCTCACATGGTTTAATCCCTCTACTGTGGGACTTCCAGTGGGACTTTTTTGGCTTTTGTCCATTTTATTTCAGTTAGCATTTATTTCACACATCGTTATGAGAAGCCTTGGTTATGAAGATACACAGCTCTTGTCATAACTGAAGTATTTTGTATGCACCTGCAATTTAGCATTTGTGCTTGGGGAATATTGCAGAGTGACTAAAAAACCTGAGATAACTTAGGGTTTTTTTGGCTCCACCTGCTATGGAATTTTTTTTTTTTGGAGGAAGGGTGGTTGAGGGGGGGTTTTTTTTC